>CM068301.1:33022021-33183877 GCA_034768395.1 Linum lewisii | reverse complement strand
TGGGAACAGCCTTGCGTCGGTGAAGTATTTTCTGGTTTTCAAGGGGGCCCCCCCAAACCCCGAAATTTCCCCAGTTTTCTCCCTTGGGGCCCGACTAGGTGGTCCCTCCCCCTTTTGGTTAACTCACCTTATCGTTTAAGGTTCACCGTTTAGAACATATCAAAGAGTGCATAGATAAAACAGGTTGAAAAAATTTGATGAAAAAAAAAGACTTTTGTCCCTGTCTGCTCACCTTGCAGGCCTTGTGTTTCCTTTTAAATTTCGCCCGGTAGTCTCCCTTGCAAGTCGGGTTAAAATGAAAGACCAATTCCCTTCAGGGGGGAAACCCAATTTTATCTCTTTTCTCCCCTCTTTCGTTCCTGATTTTCCTTGAGATTTTAGACCCTTTCGCCCGTTTAAACAAAACAAGGCGAATACGCAAAGTTTTCATGATTTTAAAATTGTAGAGACCCAGTAAAAAATTGACCCATTCCGGGGAAAACAAAAATGTAATTTCTATTTGGGAGCCAAACGAGCTCATTTTAAATTGACGTTTGAACGTGGTGTGGGGAAGGATTAAGAAAAAAAAAAGAAGATTGTCAGACCCAAAAATCTACTGAGAAACCACTTTTCGCTAAATGTGAAGCCTTCGTTAATCAAAATTGATAAATCATTGTTTTAATAATGTTTTCGCCCGGTTTTGTGCTTTGTCCAAGAATGCGAGGCGAAAAAGCCCACTATATGGTTGAAACTTTAAATAATGCAGAAAACCCACAAGGATTTTTGGGTTGGGGGCATTCCCCTTGTCTTTGAGTAAAGGGTTGGATTAAAGCACCCAATTAAATTTTGACCTGGAGATTAAAAATAAGTTTCATAATCATCAATTGCGAGGACGAACGAGCGACAGTTGGGTAAACCCAAATAAAAAACATCATTTATTATTAGGGGAATTCCCCGAAAACAAAAAAAACAAAGAAAAAAAACATTGCAAGAACGAGGGGAAGCTAAGAACGACCCAAAAAAGGCCACTGCCTTTTTGTTTGGAAACAAATCCAAAAAACCAAAGGGCGAAGTTTTAAGAAGCGTATCAAAATTAACGAGTTTCATTAAAAGCAAAAATTGGGAACAACCCGGATCGGCTGAAGTGTTTTGGTTTATCAGGGGTCCCAAACCCCCCCCAAATTTCCCAAATATTCACCTTGGCGGCCGTTTGGCTGGTCCTCCGCCCTTTTTGGTTTTCTTTTCTTCATGATTTCAAAGGTTCAGTTTCAGAACCCTTTTCGAGGGCCCAGAAAATGGGGTTGAACAAATTCCGTGAAAAAAAAAGATTTTGATCCCTAGTTGTCCTTTCCGCCCCTTTTTGTTTCATATAGTTGGGCCCGGTAGTTTCTTCTGCAAGTTCGGGCTCAAAAGAAAAGACCAATTCCCATCAATTGGGGTCCAATTTACTCTTTTCCCTCTCCTTTTCGATTCCTGTTTTTCCCGCGGTTTGTAGACCCATTTCTAGCGTTTAAACAAAAAAAGGAATAGTTAAGTTTATCATGAATTTTAAAAATTTTGGAGTCGTTGATTGGCCCTTCCCGGGAAAATAAATGTAATTTAAGTTGTGGCCCAACGAGTATATTTAAATTGACGTTTGAAGTGGATGTGGGGAAAGGTTAAGAAAAAATAATTAAAGATTGTCAAACCCAAAAAAATTACATGAAAAACCCTCATTTCATGCAAAATGTGAATTTTTAACCCGTTTAATCGGAAATCGTAAATCATTGTTTTAATAGTTTTTGACCCAGTTGTGCTTTGTAAAAGTAAAGCCAGGCGACAAAGCCACATATATGGTTGAAAATGTTAAAAAATGAAAGAAAAATCCCCCAAGGTTGGGTTCGGTCATTACCCCCTTGTCATTCTGGTAAATGGAGATGGAATAAAAGTCACCACCAAATTTCAATTGGCCTGAGAGATTCAAAAACAAGTTTTTAATTACAATTGCGGGCACGAACCGAGCGACGTTGGAGAAAAACCCAATATAAAAAACAATTTTTTATTTTAGGGGGGAACCAGCGAATACAAATAAACAAATGAAAAAAACATTGACAAGAAAGATGGGAAACTAAGCAAAGACCAAACCCCCACTAGACCCTTTCCTCCCATGTGAACAAAATCGAAAAAGCCAAAGGGCGAAGTTTTATGTAAGCGTATCAAAATTCATACGAGTTTCACTTAAAAGCAAAATTGGGAAAAACCTTGCGATTAGGCTGAAGTAGTTTTGGTTTATCAAGGGCATCCCCAACCCCCCGACAATTCCAGCTCTTTCATCCCTTGGCGGCCGATCTAGGCTGGCTACCTCCGCCTTTTGGTTAACATCCCTTCTCAGATTTCAAGGATTCACCGTTTCATAACCATATTCAAAGAGTGCATCCAGATCAAACTTGGTTGAAAAATTTTCCCTGATGAAAAAATAAAGACTTTGATAAACCTAGTCTAGCTCACCTTGCAGCGCCTTGTGTTTCCAGTACAGTTCGTCCGGTAGTCTGCTTCTGCAAGTTCAGTTCAATGAAAAGACCAATTCCCATCAATTGGGGACTCCAATTTATCTTTTTTCATTCCTCTTTCGATTCCCGCATTTGCCTTGACCGTTTGTAGACCCATTTCTAGCCCGGGTTTAAACAAACAAGACGGGAAAACGCTTAAGTTTATCATGAATTTTAAATTGTGGAGATCCCGTCATAGATCTGAGCCATTCCAGGGAAATAATAAATCGTTACTCTAAATTGTGAGCCCAACGAGCATCTATTTAAATTGACGTTTGAACGTGGATGTGGGGAAGGATTAACGAATAATAATTCGAAGATTGTCAAACCAACAATTCTACATGAGAAACCATCGTTTCATGCTAAATGTGAAGCAATTCGTAATAATCAGAAATTTATCATTTATTGCTTAATAATAGTATTTCGATCGGTTGTGCTTTGTCCAAGTAAATGCCAGGCGCAAAGCCCCATTTGAGTTGAAAATCGTTAAAAAATGCGAAAAACCCCCAAGGTCTTTTTTAACCCCCCCGCCACAAAGGGTTGAATAAAGTCTGGGGGGATAGTGGGGGAAACGGTACTTAAGGGGTCCTTGGGTTTGGGCCTTTTGGGGGTTTTGTCCCGGGTTGAATTTGAAAAAGGGGGGAAAACTGTGTACGCCCCAAAAGTGCTCATTTGGGGCCCCTATGTGCGCGGGCACATTTAGAAGGTTAGGCGCCTTTTCAATTAATTCGAAAACTTTCGGAAAATATTAAAAATGTGGCCTTTTGGGGTCTTGGCGCGGGAATTTTGAAAATAGGCGAAAATTTTGTGTTTAAAGGAGGAAAATTGCACAGTTCCTTTTTTTTTTTTTTTTTCCCTTTTCTTTTCCCGAAACCATTGCGAATTGGAGGAGCAACTTAAAGGGTATTCGGGGTGTAAGGGGTCGGAATTTGAGATTTTTGTTGCATGGTTTCGTCGGGAGGGAAGAGATCGAAAACTTTTTTTGGGTTTCGGGGGTGTGGTGTGGCAGTAAGGAGGGTGAGCTACGAGTTTGGGGGTTTGGGAAAAAGAGTTTTTGGGGGCTAGAAGGATTAGACCCGTTTCATTAGGTGGGGGGTAGCTTTTGTGTGGTGATTGGACAGGTGAGGGTCTCAATTTGGATTAAAACAAACCTAGGTAGCAGAAAAAGTGAGGAAAAAAGGGGTAAAGTTTGTAAATGTATTGTTCCCATTGATGATTGCTGATTGATTTTTTGTTTTTGTTGCTTTTTTTGGGGGTTGGTTGTGAATAAAGGAATTAAGAATGGAGGGATTTTAAAAAGGGAAAAATGGAATTTTTGGGGATGGGGGGTGCATGATATTAATTGTTGGTTGGGGGGTCAGGGAGTTGCCTTGCCAATGTGGGTCGCTAAAATGAGGGAAAAGGGTGGGTGCCCCCTAGACTTTTTGAATGGCCTCCCTGTTTTGCAGGGGGGGGGTGGCGGTGAGCTGCCGGTTACTTTGGTTTTTTAAATGGTGTATGGTGGTCGCGGGGAGGGGGAAAACCCGGGGGTTTTGGGGAACTGTGTCTGTGAATGAAAGGATGAGTGATTGTCCCTTGTGAGAATGAGCTGTGTGAGGGGATTTGGGGTGTTGGTTTTTGAATGTCAAAGTAAAACCTGAAGGGCCACTCCCCCCCAAAATTTCTGTTGTGATCGAGTGTTCATGGGGTGATTGAGGGTGGTAGGTTGTTGATATCTCCGAAATGGAAGGATAATGGGATGGTCGTGATAGCTCCGTGGGGAAGGTCCCTGGGGGGAGGTGTTTATTCCTATGGGGAAAGACCCGGGGGGAGTGTTTTTGGGATGTGGCGGCGGTGGGTGTGGATAACCTTGGGCTTAAAAAACTACTGTTAAATGATGTGTATGTTCGGTGCTCGTGGTTGTGGTGGGTTTGATTGTGGATGTGTGAGAGTGCGTGTATGCTGTGGAATTGATGTTTTCTTCTGTGTGTTTCTATATTTGAATTGTGTTTGAAAACGAGAATGAAAAGTGATCCCCTAGATGTTAGGGAATTTAAATAGGAAAAAGGGGGGGGGGGGTTGGGTTTGGGTTTCCATGTAAAAGTTTGTGCGGAGTTGGGAGCCCCCGGGTTGGAAAAACGTGTGGTGGCCGTGGGTTCATCTTTAAAGGAAATTGATCCCTTTCCCCCTTTGGACCCCGTGGAGGGGGGGTTTGGGGCCAAGTTGAGGGGGATTCGAGAAGTGTGGGCTGAGTAGGGGGAAAGGGGCCTCTTGGGTTGTTTTTATTTTTCGTTGAAGGTTTTTTTGGGGGTTTTACGGGGGTTAGTATTTTTTTTTTCTTGGTTTTTTTGGGGTTTTTTGTGGGTTTTTTGGAGTTTGTAGTTTTGGGTTTTCTGGTTTGGGGTTCCCTTTAAAACTTTTTTTTTTAAATTTTGGTTGATGTTATTCTGTGTTTTCATGGGTTAATATGGTTTTCGGTTAAAACTCGGGTTTCAGAGGTTTGGGTTTGGTTTAAAAAGGGGATCGAGCCTGGTTTGCGTGTGTAGGTTGTTTTTCTTCTCTTTTGGGGGAGTAAATTAAACCCCGTTGGGGGGAGGTGAGAATCGGTAGGGACGACACCCAAGGGGTTTTTGTAATGTTTTAAAGGGGGGGATTTTTGAAATGGGGAAATTGGTTTGTTTAAATTTCCCGAGCGGTCAACTAAAATGTTTGAGTCCCCCTGTAGTGAAAAACCAGTGATGGGAAGCCCCCGGGGTCCTCGGCATGGGAGTGGGGCGTGGTTTCGGCTTGGATTTGAAGGGTTGGAAACTTCGTGAGTTCGGGGGAGGGGTGATGGGCTGTGGTGGGAGGGTTAGGAGTGCAATTAGTTTTTGAGGGGGATTGAGGATGAGATGAGGTTGAAGCCAGACCTTTTGCTGAGGGTCATGCCTTGGAGGGGGGAGTCCTTTCCCGGGGTAGGGTACCCCTGAGTGGGTTTTGAGGGTTTTAGGGATGTTTGGACAGTTTTGTCGGATTTTTGGGGGGCAAGTCAAGGAGTTCTGAGCTGGTGAGGGTGGAAGTGGTTCTGAATATGGATTTCCCCAACCTCCCAAATGGTGAGGCTTGCTAAGGGAGCAAAGTTGACCGTCGGTTCAAAAAGGGTTGAGGTGGGGACAGGGGGGGGTCCATTGGTGAAAGGGGGTTTTTGGGGGGGGTAGAAGGGGGTGCTTTGGGAGGGGGTTTTTAGAGCTGGGAAAGAAGGAGGAGAAGAGGGGAAAGGCGTGACTCAGCCTTTCCCTCGGTTTTATCATAGTCCCGGAAAAGAGAGTTCGTTGTTTTTAGGGCGGGTGTGCATTTTGCCCGTTGTGAGTATGGGTTTTCTTGTGGCCCCGGGGGTATAAGAGGGGAGTGAGGGAGGAGGATCGGGAGGGGGGAGGAGCACCATGGGCTTCGTGTGGGCTTTTGGGGAAGTTTTAAAGGTGCATGCCGTGTTTGAGGGCGGAACCCAGATTTGTTAACTTGGGGGGCAGGGGTCTAAGGAAAATTTGGAGGAGGAGTGTGCCACCCAGTCGGTGGGTCGGTGAAGGCCTGGGGCCCCCTTGGGCTTGGAGGCAGAGGGGGGAGGAGAGGGGGGGGGGTTGCGGTGGGGTCGAGGGAGGGGCTAATGCCACCTGTGGGTGGGGGGAGAAGGGAGGCTTTGCTTCACTAAAGGGGGGGGGGAAAATGCAAAACGAGTGGGACGGTATGTCTAAAATTTAGATTTTTCCTTTTGTTTTGTTTGTTTGGGGGGGTAACCATTCCTTTGATTGAGAAGTTTGATTGTTTGGGGTTGTGCTATTTGTTTGGGTGATTTGGGGGTCGACCCTTGGGGACTTCTGTTGGGTGGTGGGTTTTTGGGGGGGTTGTGGGTTGTATGGGGGGTGTGGAGTTCTTGGGTTTGGGGGGTGTTCCCTTTTCAATGAATTGGTTACCCTGGTGGTTGGGTTTGGGGCGGGGTTTGCTTGTTTAGAGGGGAGGTGGTTGGTGGGAGGGTTGGTAAAGGGGTGTTCAAGGGTGTTGGGAAAAGAGGAAATGCCCCTATGGAGTAATTTCGAAATGAAACCCTTCTCTCGACCCAAAAAGGGGGGGGAGGCTTTTTGGGAGGTACAGTGACAGAATGAGGATTTGGGGGAAAAGGGCCAGTAGCGGGATTTTTGGGATGTGTTTGGGAATACCCGGAGCCGATCAGCGTGAGGTGGAGTTCAATTTTAGTTTTTCCTGGAAATTTTTTAATTTATTTTTTAGATGGCACCGGCGGGGGTTAAAGGGTTGAAGGAGAATTTTGAGGAGCTCTGGAAAAGGGGTTCATCCCCCCAAGGTTCAGTGGGGGCACGGTGGTTTGTAAAGAAGAAGGAGGGTGATGGGTGGGTATTGTATAGGGGTTAAAACAAGGCGGATCAAAAGTTCCCAACTTCAAGGATGACGATTCTTCGTCAATTGAAGGGGTGAGTTTTCTAAAGATGATTGAGGTCGGGTTTCCCCGTTAAAGGTGGAGGAAAAGGAGGTGCCATGCGTTAGACCCGTAGGAAAGGTTTTGGTGATGCGTTTGGTTCCCCAAATGCCGGGTTCATGGCCTCATGAAAGGGTTTTCAGAATTTTTTTTGGATAGTTCGGTAGTGTATTGTTGTATCTCATTTATTTAAGCCCAGGAAGGAGCATGAGGGAAAAGAGGATTTTTTTCTAGGTTGAGGGGAGCGAACTTTTCCCAAAGTTCTCGAAGTGTGCTTTTGGGGGAGGATTGTTTCGGGGTGTGGGTTAAAAAGGGGTGGGGGTTTGACCAAGAAGTTTGGGGGGTTAAATTTGGGTTTCCCCCCTAAGGTGTGTCGAACAGGGCTTCTTGGGGTTAGTGGTTATACCAAGGTTTGTAGGGGGTTCTTAAAAGCGTCTTTTAATAAGTTGTGAGGAAGGGTCGGGTTTGAGTGGGGGGGAATGAAAGAAGTTTGGGGGTTGAAGAAGAAGTTGACTGCCCCGGGTGATTTCCCCGTGAGGGTGGAGGATTGGTGTTTAGTGTGGTTTGAAGGGGTGGGTTGTGTGTTGTGAAATGGGAAGGTTGCGTTATGCCCCCAAAGCTTGGGTGATGAGGTAAAAATCCCCAACCAGTTTGGAGTTAGCTGTGTGGTTTTCGCTTGAATTTGTGGGGGCTTTTTTGAGGGAGAGTTTAAAACATGCGTCAAAAGGTTTTTAAAATTTTAGGGACAAAAGGGTGAATGGGGGGAAAACGGCTTTGGGGGGAGTCTGAAGGTTTGATGTCCCATTGAAAACCATCGGGTAAGCTAAGTGGTTGGGATTTTTAAGCAAAAGGGTGGTGGATTAGAGTTTAAGGGAGAGATGAGTTAATGGGGGTGGAAGGTTGCAATAACATTAGGTATTGATGATGGGTTTGGTGGGGGTAAGGAGTAGGGGCCCATTCGAGGGGAAGTTGAGAAAGGCTGGAAAATGTTTTGAGGAAATTGGCGGTTGTTGAAATGAAAGGGGCGGTGTGGTAGGAAGTAGAGGAATTTAGGAAAGGGGATTTGGAGGGGTCTTCTGATGTTGTAGCTCCGGATGCAAAGAGTACAATGACTGAAGTTAAATTTTGGTGGAGGGGAAGAAGGGGGTCGTTATTTTGGGTTGTTTGGTTTGTCAGAAGGTAAGGGGGAGATAGGCTGGGGGGTTTCGCCCTACCCATTCGGGTGGGAAATTTGCGGACATCCCTGGGGCTTTTTGCGGGTTTTTGCCCATGGAGGGGGAAAGGAAGCCCTTTTGGGAAATGTCGGTTTTTGGGAAAATTTGGGTTTCATACCCATCCGGGTTTTGCCCCAGTTGGAGGTGTTAGAAAAAGTACTTGAAGAGGTGGAAAAGGTTTGCATGGGTTTAAACCCTGTTTGATCGGGATCCCGGGTTTAGTCCATTTTTTTGGGGGGTCATAAGTTGGGGAAATAAGTCAAGTTCCGGCGTTCCCCCCCCCCCCCCCCCCCCCTCCCAGAGGATGGGCAATCGGGAGAAAGATCTTATTTGGAGGAGTTGTTGATAAAGGTTGTATGGAGTTTCAAACCTTGGATGGTTTTACTTTTTATTGGTTGCTATAAAAACCTGACCTGTGTTTGAAGTCGTCCTTTGGGCTTTTTGGGGAATGTAGGCGGCTTTGTTTGGATGAGGAAGGTGGGAGGGGTTGTGGGCCCCAAGTTGGAAGGGGTTTTGGGTTAAAATTACAGGGAGAGGGAGGGTCAAGATAGGCAAAAGCATATGCCCCGGTTTGCTGAGAGTAGTTTTCAGTGTTGGGGGAAGGTATTTTTGAAGGTTCGCCCGGGGAAAGGGGATGGTTTTGGGGAGGAAAAGGGAAGTTGGCGCCTGGTAATCGGTCTTATGAGATCCCGCAAGTCGGGTCGGTGGCTTATGGTTGGGCCTTTAGGGGTTGGAACGGAAACCAAGTGTTCCGTGAGGTGCTTAGGCGGTTCATGGGGACCCCTTTTCTGTAATTCAGCGGAAAAGGTGGAGATTGAGAAAAATTAATTTGAGGAGAAAAAGGAGTGCGATGTGGACAGGAAATTTGGGTCTTGGGAATAAACGATTCGCGCTCAAGGGGGAGGAGGAGGAACCCTGAGAGGAGGGCTACTTTGGGGGATGAGGGGGTAGAGGGGCGGTACCCGGAATTGTGGGAAATGTAGTTTCAGGTATTTAATTTCCTGTGCATGTTTTTTGTTTGTCGTGGTGGGTTGGTTCCCAAAAAGGTTGGGGGTGTCGGTATTTATATTGTAGGTGGTTTGGGTTATTTCGGGGACGAAAACTTGAAATTTTGGAGACTTGTAAAATCCCCCCAACCCCAAAAAGGGTTAGAAAACCAAATTGGGTGAAAATGGGTGGGAAACGGTTTAAGAGGGTTCTTTAGGTTTGGGACGTTTGGGTGTGTGCCCGGGGGGGGGGGCCAAAAAAGGGGAAATGTGTACAGTAAAAAGTGTCATTTCGGGCCCCAAGTGCGCAGGCGACATTTGAAGGTCAGGCGACTTTTCAATTAATTCAGGGAAAATTTGGGCCGAAAATTCAAAATGTGGCCTTTTAGGGGTCAATGTGGGGCCACATTTTGACAAGTCGGCGCCTTTTGGAAAAAAGGGCGGAAATTGCAGAAACCGTATTTTGTTTTCCTTTTTCTTCCCGAAAAAAAATTGCGAACTTGGAGCAGAAAACCCTTGAAGGGTGATTGGGGATTAGAGGTCGGATTGAGATGTTTGTTGCTATGGATTGTAGGGGGAGGGAAAAGATCGTAACCCCTTTTTGGGTTTTTGGGGGAGGGGGCAGTAAGGAAGGGTTTGGCTAGAGTTTTGGGGTTGGAAAAACGAGTTTCTGGGGGGGAATAGAAGGATTAGAGCCCCGTTTCTATTAGGTGGGGTTTGGTGTGTAGGGAAAATTGGACAGGGTTTTGGGGTTCAAATTTGGGTTAGAACAAAACCCGGTCGATGAAAATGATGAGGTAAAAGGGGGGTAAATGTTTGTGAATGTACTTGATTTCCCCTTGAGTTGCGTGAATTTGGTTGTTGTTTTTTTGTAAATTTTTGGGGGGGGTTGTGAATGAAGTGAATTAGTAAAGGTTGACTAGAAAAGAGAAAAGGGAAAGGGGGGAAGGGGTGCGGGTGCTATGATATTTGAAAATTTTTGGTTGTGGGCCGGAGGTTGCCTGCATGTGGGGTGCTCTGAAGAGGGAACGGTGGGGGACCCCCGACCCCGAAGGGCCCTTGTACTTGCAGGTGGGGGTGGGGGGTGAGCTAGCCCGGTTTCCTTTGGTTGATGAAAAGGGTAGGTTCGCGGGTGGAGGTGGAAACCCCGGGATGTATGGGAATGTGTCTGGATTGAAAAAGGGATGGAATTGTGCTTTGGGAATGAGGGTGTGGGTTTTATTTGTGGGGTTGGTTTTTTTAATGTCAAAGAGAATGAAGGAGCCCCCCCTACCCCACCCCAAATCTGTTGTGTCGAGTCGATTCATGGGGTGAATCCATGCGGGGGGGTATGGTTGTTGTATCCGAAAGGAGGGTGCCCAAAGGGTGCGTGTGATAGCTGTGGAGGAAAGGGTCCGGGGGATGCGTGTGTTATCTCCCCAGAGGGAAGATTGCGGGATGTGTGTTTGGGGTTGGCGGCGGGGGGTGGTGTGGAAAACTCCTTGGGCCCAATAAAACCAATATTAACTGAATGTGTTGTTTGGTGTGGTTTTTGGGGGTGACTTGTTGAGGTGTGATGAGATGATGTGTGTATGTGTGAATTGATGAAATTTTTCTGTGTGGTTTTATCATTTTGAAATTTTGCTGAGAAGAGAATGACCCCGTGATCACCTAGATGCTTTTGGATTAAATATGAAAGGGGGGGGGGGGGTTTGGGTTTTGGGTTTCCCTGTTGAAAGTCTTGGGGGTTGGGACGTCCCTGGTAGGACAGTTTAGGTGGCCCCTGGGTTCATCAAATTTCAATAGGAAATGATCCTTTTCCCCCTTTGGATCCCGTGGTAGGAGAGTGTGTGGGTGCCGGTTGAGGGTGGATTCGAGAGTGGGGTGAAGATGAGGTGAAAATGGTGCCACTTGGGGTTTACTATTTTTTTTTCAGTTGACTGGAAAATTTTGGGGGTTTTTTTTGGGATTTATTATTTTTGGGTTCGTTGGATTTATGGGTTTTTTTGTGGATTTGGGGGTTTTGTCAGCTTTGTTTTATGGATTATGGAGGCCCCCCACTTAACTTATTTTTAAAATTTGGGGTTTGAATGTTATCTTGTCGTTTTCCTGGGTAATATCGGGTTTTGGTTAACCGGGTTTCACCCAGTGATTGGGTTGGGTGTTAAGATTTGGGTTGGTATTTCCCCTTTTATTTAGTAAATGGAGTGGCATAAAGTCACCCCCAATTACAATTTGGCGAGAGATTCAAATCAAGTTCATAATCTTCCCAATTTCGGGCACGAACCCAGGAAGTTGAGAGACAAAACAATAAAAAAAATCATTATTATTATTAGAGGAATTCAGCGAATACAAAAAACAATGAAAAAAAACATTGACAAGGGGTTTTGGGGGAATAAGAACACCAACCCCCCTAGCCTTTTTCCGCCCTGTGAAAAAATCCCAAAAAAACCCCAAAAGGGGAAGTTTTAATGAGGTATAAAATTTACGAGTTTTTTTAAAAGCAAAAATTGGGAACACCCCTTTACGAAAGGGAAGTAGTTTTGGTTTATAGGGTCCCAACCCCCCCACAATTCCCAATATTCATCCCTTGGCGGCGTTTTGGTGGACCCCCTTTTGGTTAAATACTTATCAATTTCAAGGATTTACCGTCTTTAGAACCATATACGAAGAGTGCATCCAGATCAAACTTGGTTGAACAATTTCCTGATGAAAAAATAAAGACTTCTGATCACCTAGTCTAGCTCACCTTGCAGCCGCCTTGTGTTTCCAGTACAGTTCGTCCCGGTAGTCTGCTTCTGCAAGTTCAGTCACAAATGAAAAGACCAAATTCCTATCAATTGGGGATTCCAATTTATCTTTTTTCATCTCCTCTTTCGATTCCCGCATTTGCCTTGCACAGTTTGTAGACCCATTTCTAGCCCGTTTAAACAACACAAGACGAATACGCTTAAGTTTATCATGAATTTTAAATTGTGGAGATCCAGTCATAGATCTGAGCCATTCCAGGGAAACAATAAATCGTTACTCTGAGTTGTGAGCCCAACGAGCATCATATTTAAATTGACGTTTGAACGTGGATGTGGGGAAGGATTAACGAATAATAATTCGAAGTTTGTCAGAACCCAAACAATTTACATGAGAAACCATCGTTTCATGCTAAATGTGAAGCCAATCCGTATTAATCAGAAATCGATCCAATCATTGCTTAATAATAGTATTTTCGATCCGGTTGTGCTTTGTCCAAGTAAATGCCAGGCCGACAAAGCCGACATATATGAGTTGCAAATCGTTAATAAATGCAGAAAAATCCACCAAGGATCTTGGGTTCGGATCATTACCCCTTGTCATTCTGAGTAAATGGAGATGGCATTAAAGTCACCACCAATTACAATTGGACCTGAGAGATTCAAAATCAAGTTTCATAATCTATCCAATTGCGAGGCACGAACCGAGACGACAGTTGAGAGATAAACACCAATATAAAAACATCATTATTATTATTAGGGGAATTCCATCGAATACAAATAACAAATGAAAAAACACATTGACAAGAACGATGGGGAAGCTAAGCAACGACCAAACTGCCACTAGACCCTTTTCCTGCCATGTGAACAAAATCCGAAAAGCCCAAAGGGCGATGTTTTAATGTAAGCGTATCAAAATTCATACGAGTTTCACTTAAAAGCAAAAATTGGGAACAACCTTGACGAATCAGGCTGAAGTAGTTTCTAGTTTATCAAGGGCATCCCCAACCCCCCGACAATTCAAGGTATGCAGCTCATTCATCCCTTGGCGGCCGATCTAGGCTGGCTACCTCCGCATTTTGGTTAACATCACCTTCATCAGATTTCAAGGATTCACCGTCTTCAGAACCATATACGAAGAGTGCATCCAGATCAAACATGGTTGAACAATTTCCTGATGAAAAATAAAGACTTTTGATCACCTAGTCTAGCTCACCTTGCAGCCGCCTTGTGTTTCCAGTATAGTTCGTCCCGGTAGTCTGCTTCTGCAAGTTCGGTCTCAAATGAAAAGACCAAATTCCTATCAATTGGGGACTCCAATTTATCTCTTTTTATCTCCTCTTTCGATTCCTGAATTTTCCTTGCAGAGTTTGTAGACCCATTTCTAGCCCGTTTAAACAACACATGGCGAATACGCTTAAGTTTATCATGAATTTTAAATTGTGGAGATCCAGTCATAGATCTGAGCCATTCCAGGGAAACAATAAATCGTAATTCTAAGTTGTGAGCCCAACGAGCATCATATTTAAATTGACGTTTGAACGTGGATGTGGGGAAGGATTAACGAATAATAATTAGAAGATTGTCAGAACCCAAACAATCTACATGATAAACCATCATTTCATGCTAAATGTGAAGCCAATCCGTATTAATCGGAAATCGATCCAATCATTGCTTAATAATAGTATTTTTGATCCGGTTGTGCTTTGTCCAAGTAAATGCCAGGCCGACAAAGCCCACATATATGAGTTGCAAATCGTTAATAAATGCAGAAAAATCCACCAAGGATCTTGGGTTCGGATCATTACCCCTTGTCATTCTGAGTAAATGGAGATGGCATTAAAGTCACCACCAATTACAATTGGACCTGAGAGATTCAAAATCAAGTTTCATAATCTATCCAATTGCGAGGCACGAACCGAGACGACATTGAGAGATCAACACCAATATAAAAAACATCATTATTATTATTAGGGGAATTCCAACGAATACGAATAACAAATGAAAAAACACATTGACAAGAACGATGGGGAAGCTAAGCAACGACCAAACCGCCACTAGACCCTTTTCCTGCCATGTGAACAAAATCCGAAAAGCCCAAAGGGCGAAGTTTTAATGTAAGCGTATCAAAATTCATACGAGTTTCACTTAAAAGCTAAAATTGGGAACAACCTTGACGATCAGGCTGAAGTAGTTTCTGGTTTATCAAGGGCATCCCCAACCCCCCGACAATTCCAAGGTATGCAGCTCATTCATCCCTTGGCGGCCGATCTAGGCTGGCTACCTCCGCCTTTTGGTTAACATCACCTTCATCAGATTTCAAGGATTCACCGTCTTCAGAACCATATACGAAGAGTGCATCCAGATCAAACATGGTTGAACAATTTCCTGATGAAAAAATAAAGACTTTTGATCACCTAGTCTAGCTCACCTTGCAGCCGCCTTTTGTTTCCAGTATAGTTCGTCCCGGTAGTCTGCTTCTGCAAGTTCGGTCTCAAATGAAAAGACCAAATTCCTATCAATTGGGGACTCCAATTTATCTCTTTTCATCTCCTCTTTCGATTCCTGAATTTTCCTTGCAGAGTTTGTAGACCCATTTCTAGCCCGTTTAAACAACACATGGCGAATACGCTTAAGTTTATCATGAATTTTAAATTGTGGAGATCCAGTCATAGATCTGAGCCATTCCAGGGAAACAATAAATCGTAATTCTAAGTTGTGAGCCCAACGAGCATCATATTTAAATTGACGTTTGAACGTGGATGTGGGGAAGGATTAACGAATAATAATTAGAAGATTGTCAGAACCCAAACAATCTACATGAGAAACCATCATTTCATGCTAAATGTGAAGCCAATCCGTATTAATCGGAAATCGATCCAATCATTGCTTAATAATAGTATTTTTGATCCGGTTGTGCTTTGTCCAAGTAAATGCCAGGCCCACAAAGCCCACATATATGAGTTGCAAATCGTTAATAAATGCAGAAAAATCCACCAAGGATCTTGGGTTCGGATCATTACCCCCTTGTCATTCTGAGTAAATGGAGATGGCATTAAAGTCACCACCAATTACAATTGGACCTGAGAGATTCAAAATCAAGTTTCATAATCTATCCAATTGCGAGGCACGAACCGAGACGACAATTGAGAGATAAACACCAATATAAAAAACATCATTATTATTATTAGGGGAATTCCAACGAATACGAATAACAAATGAAAAAACACATTGACAAGAACGATGGGGAATCTAAGCAACGACCAAACCGCCACTAGACCCTTCTCCTGCCATGTGAACAAAATCCGAAAAGCCCAAAGGGCGAAGTTTTAATGTAAGCGTATCAAAATTCATACGAGTTTCACTTAAAAGCTAAAATTGGGAACAACCTTGACGATCAGGCTGAAGTAGTTTCTGGTTTATCAAGGGCATCCCCAACCCCCGACAATTCCAAGGTATGCAGCTCATTCATCCCTTGGCGGCCGATCTAGGCTGGCTACCTCGCCTTTTGGTTAACATCACCTTCATCAGATTTCAAGGATTCACCGTCTTCAGAACCATATACGAAGAGTGTATCCAGATCAAACATGGTTGAACAATTTCCTGATGAAAAAATAAAGACTTTTGATCACCTAGTCTAGCTCACCTTGCAGCCGCCTTTTGTTTCCAGTATAGTTCGTCCCGGTAGTCTGCTTCTGCAAGTTCGGTCTCAAATGAAAAGACCAAATTCCTATCAATTGGGGACTCCAATTTATCTCTTTTCATCTCCTCTTTCGATTCCTGAATTTTCCTTGCAGAGTTTGTAGACCCATTTCTAGCCCGTTTAAACAACACATGGCGAATACGCTTAAGTTTATCATGAATTTTAAATTGTGGAGATCCAGTCATAGATCTGAGCCATTCCAGGGAAACAATAAATCGTAATTCTAAGTTGTGAGCCCAACGAGCATCATATTTAAATTGACGTTTGAACGTGGATGTGGGGAAGGATTAACGAATAATAATTAGAAGATTGTCAGAACCCAAACAATCTACATGAGAAACCATCATTTCATGCTAAATGTGAAGCCAATCCGTATTAATCGGAAATCGATCCAATCATTGCTTAATAATAGTATTTTTGATCCGGTTGTGCTTTGTCCAAGTAAATGCCAGGCCGACAAAGCCCACATATATGAGTTGCAAATCGTTAATAAATGCAGAAAAAATCCACCAAGGATCTTGGGTTCGGATCATTACCCCCTTGTCATTCTGAGTAAATGGAGATGGCATTAAAGTCACCACCAATTACAATTGGACCTGAGAGATTCAAATCAAGTTTCATAATCTATCCAATTGCGAGGCACGAACCGAGACGACAATTGAGAGATAAACACCAATATAAAAAACATCATTATTATTATTAGGGGAATTCCAACGAATACGAATAACAAATGAAAAAACACATTGACAAGAACGATGGGGAATCTAAGCAACGACCAAACCGCCACTAGACCCTTCTCCTGCCATGTGAACAAAATCCGAAAAGCCCAAAGGGCGAAGTTTTAATCTAAGCCTATCGAAATTCATACGAGTTTCACTTAAAAGCAAAAATTGGGGACCAACTTGACGATCAGGCTGAAGTAGTTTCTGGCTTATCAAGGGCATCCCAACCTCCTACATTTCCAAGCTATGCAGCTCATTCATCCCTTGGCGGCCGATCTAGGCTGGCTACCTCCACTTTTTGGTTAACATCACCTTCATCAGATTTCAAGGATTCACCGTCTTCATAACCATATACGAAGAGTGCATCCAGATCAAACTTGGTTGAACAATTTCCTGATGAAAAAATAAAGACTTCTGATCCTAGTCTAGCTCACCTTGCAGCCGCCTTGTGTTTCCAGTACAGCTCGTCCCGGTAGTCTGCTTCTGCAAGTTCAGTCTCAAATGAAAAGACCAAATTCCTATCAATTGGGGACTCCATTTATCTTTTTTCATCTCCTCTTTCGATTCCCGCATTTGCCTTACACAGTTTGTAGACCCATTTCTACCCGTTTAAACAACACAAGACGAATACGCATAAGTTTATCATGAATTTTAAATTGTGGAGATCCAGTCATAGATCTGAGCCATTCCAGGGAAACAATAAATCGTTACTCTGAGTTGTGAGCCCAACGAGCATCATATTTAAATTGATGTTTGAACGTGGATGTGGGGAAGGATTAACGAATAATAATTAGAAGATTGTCAGAACCCAAACAATCTACATGACAAACCATCGTTTCATGCTAAATTTGAAGCCAATCCGTATTAATCAGAAATCGATCCAATCATTGCTTAATAATAGTATTTTCGATCCGGTTGTGCTTTGTCCAAGTAAAATGCCAGGCCGGCAAAGCCCACATATATGAGTTGCAAATCGTTAATAAATGCAGAAAAATCCACCAAGGATCTTGGGTTCGGATCATTACCCCTTGTCATTCTGAGTAAATGGAGATGGCATTAAAGTCACCACCAATTACAATTGGACCTGAGAGATTCAAAATCAAGTTTCATAATCCTATCCATATGCGAGGCATGAACCGAGATGACAGTTGAGAGATAAACACCAATATAAAAAACATCATTATTATTATTAGGGGAATTGCAACGAATACATATAACAAATGAAAAAAACACATTGACAAGAACGATGGGGAAGCTAAGCAACGACCAAACCGCCACTAGACCCTTCTCCTGCCATGTGAACACAATCCGAAAAGCCCAAAGGGCGAAGTTTTAATCTAAGCCTATCAAATTCATACGAGTTTCACATTAAAAGCAAAAATTGGGGACCAACTTGACGATCAGGCTGAAGTAGTTTCTGTTTATCAAGGGCATCCCAACCCCCTACAATTCCAAGCTATGCAGCTCATTCATCCCTTGGCAGCCGATCTAGGCTGGCTACCTCCGCCTTTTGGTTAACATCACCTTCATCAGATTTCAAAGATTCACCGTCTTCATAACCATATACGAAGAGTGCATCCAGATCAAACTTGGTTGAACAATTTCCTGATGAAAAAATAAAGACTTCTGATCACCTAGTCTAGCTCACCTTGCACCCGCCTTGTGTTTCCAGTACAGTTCGTCCCGGTAGTCTGCTTCTGCAAGTTCAGTCTCAACGAAAAGACCAAATTCCTATCAATTGGGGACTCCAATTTATCTTTTTTCATCTCCTCTTTCGATTCCCGCATTTGCCTTGCGCAGTTTGTAGACCCATTTCTAGCCCATTTAAACAACACAAGACGAATACGCTTAAGTTTATCATGAATTTTAAATTGTGGAGATCCAGTCATAGATCTGAGCCATTCCAGGGAAACAATAAATCGTTACTCTGAGTTGTGAGCCCAACGAGCATCATATTTAAATTGACGTTTGAACGTGGATGTGGGGAAGAATTAACGAATAATAATTAGAAGATTGTCAGAACCCAAACAATCTACTGAGAAACCATCGTTTCATGCTAAATGTGAAGCCAATCCGTATTAATTAGAAATCGATCCAATCATTGCTTAATAATAGTATTTTCGATCCGGTTGTGCTTTGTCCAAGTAAATTCCAGGCCGGCAAAGCCCACATATATGAGTTGCAAATCGTTAATAAATGCAGAAAAATCCACCAAGGATCTTGGGTTCGGATCATTAAATGGAGATGGCATTAAAGTCACCACCAATTACAATTGGACCTAAGAGATTCAAAATAAAGTTTCATAATCTATCCAATTGCGAGGCACGAACCGAGATGACAGTTGCGAGATAAACACCAATATAAAAACATCATTATTATTATTAGGGGAATTCCAGCGAATACAAATAAAAATGAAAAAACACATTGACAAGATCGATGGGGAAGCTAAGCAACGACCAAACCGCCACTAGACCCTTCTCCTGCCATGTGAACAAAATCCGAAAAGCCCAAAGGGCGAAGTTTTAATGTAAGCGTATCAAATTCATACGAGTTTCACTTAAAAGCAAAAATTGGGGACCAACTTGACGATCAGGCTGAAGTAGTTTCTGGTTTATCAAGGGCATCCCCAACCCCCTACAATTCCAAGCTATGCAGCTCATTCATCCTTGGCGGCAGATCTAGGCTGGCTACCTCCGCCTTTTGGTTAACATCACCTTCATCAGATTTCAAGGATTCACCGTCTTCAGAACCATATACGAAGAGTGCATCCAGATCAAACTTGGTTGAACAATTTCCTGATGAAAAATTAAAGACTTCCGATCACCTAGTCTAGCTCACCTTGCAGCCGCCTTGTGTTTCCAGTAAGTTCGTCCGGTAGTCTGCTTCTGCAAGTTCGGTCTCAAATGAAAAGACCAAATTCCTATCAATTGGGGACTCCAATTTATCTCTTTTCATCTCCTCTTTCGATTCCCGCATTTGCCTTGCACAGTTTGTAGACCCATTTCTAGCCCGTTTAAACAACACAAGGCGAATACGCTTAAGTTTATCATGAATTTTAAATTGTGGAGATCCAGTCATAGATCTGAGCCATTCCAGGGAAACAATAAATCGTAACTCTGAGTTGTGAGCCCAACGAGCATCATATTTAAATTGACGTTTGAACGTGGATGTGGGGAAGGATTAACGAATAATAATTAGAAGATTGTCAGAACCCAAACAATCTACATGAGAAACCATCGTTTCATGCTAAATTGAAGCCAATCCGTATTAATCAGAAATCGATCCAATCATTGCTTAATAATAGTATTTTCGATCCGGTTGTGCTTTGTCCAAGTAAATTCCTGGCCGACAAAGCCCACATATATGAGTTGCAAATCGTTAATAAATGCAGAAAAATCCACCAAGGATCTTGGGTTCGGATCATTACCCCTTGTCATTCTGAGTAAATGGAGATGGCATTAAAGTCACCACCAATTACAATTGGACCTGAGAGATTCAAAATCAAGTTTCATAATCTATCCAATTGCGAGGCACGAACCGAGATGACAGTTGAGAGATAAACACCAATATAAAAAAAATCAATATTATTATTAGGGGAATTCCAACGAATACAAATAACAAATGAAAAAACACATTGACAAGAACGATGGGGAAGCTAAGCAACGACCAAACCGCCACTAGACCCTTCTCCTGCCATGTGAACAAAATCCAAAAAGCCCAAAGGGCGAAGTTTTAATCTAAGCCTATCGAAATTCATACGAGTTTCACTTAAAAGCAAAAATTGGGGACCAACTTGACGATCAGGCTGAAGTAGTTTCTGGTTTACCAAGGGCATCCCCAACCCCTTCAATTCCAAGCTATGCAGCTCATTCATCCCTTGGCGGCCGATCTAGGCTGGCTACCTCCGCCTTTTGGTTAACATCACCTTCATCAGATTTCAAGGATTCACCATCTTCAGAACCATATACGAAGAGTGCATCCAGATCAAACTTGGTTGAACAATTTCCTGATGAAAAAATAAAGACTTCTGATCACCTAGTCTAGCTCACCTTGCAGCCGCCTTGTGTTTCCAGTATAGTTCGTCCCGGTAGTCTGCTTCTGCAAGTTCCGTCTCAAATGAAAAGACCAAATTCCTATCAATTGGGGACTCCAATTTATCTCTTTTCATCTCCTCTTTCGATTCCCGCATTTGCCTTGCACAGTTTGTAGACCCATTTCTAGCCCGTTTAAACAACACAAGGCGAATACGCTTAAGTTTATCATGAATTTTAAATTGTGGAGATCCAGTCATAGATCTGATCCATTCCAGGGAAACAATAAATTGTAACTCTGAGTTGTGAGCCCAACGAGCATCATATTTAAATTGAAGTTTGAACGTGGATGTGGGATTAACGAATAATAATTAGAAGATTGTCAGAACCCAAACAATCTACATGAGAAACCATCGTTTCATGCTAAATGTGAGCCAATCCGTATTAATCAGAAATTGATCCAATCATTGCTTAATAACACTTTTTTCGATCCGGTTGTGCTTTGTCCAAGTAAATTCAGGCCGACAAAGCCCACATATATGAGTTGCAAATCGTTAATAAATGCAGAAAAATCCACCAATGATCTTCGGTTCGGATCATTACCCCCTTGTCGTTCTGAGTAAATGGAGATGGCATTAAAGTGACCACCAATTACAACTGGACCTGAGAGATTCAAAATCAAGTTTCACAATCTATCCAATTGCGAGGCACGAACCGAGATGACAGTTGAGAGATAAAAACCAATATAAAAAAAATCAATATTATTATTAGGGGAATTCCAACGAATACAAATAACAAATGAAAAAACACATTGACAAGAACGATGGGGAAGCTAAGCAACGACCAAACCGCCACTAGACCCTTCTCCTGCCATGTGAACAAAATCCAAAAAGCCCAAAGGGCAAGTTTTAATCTAAGCCTATCGAAATTCATACGAGTTTCACTTAAAAGCAAAAATTGGGGACCAACTTGACGATCAGGCTGAAGTAGTTTCTGGTTTATCAAGGGCATCCCAACCCCTTCAATTCCAAGCTATGCAGCTCATTCATCCCTTGGCGGCCGATCTAGGCTGGCTACCTCCGCCTTTTGGTTAACATCACCTTCATCAGATTTCAAGGATTCACCATCTTCAGAACCATATACGAAGAGTGCATCCAGATCAAACTTGGTTGAACAATTTCCTGATGAAAAAATAAAGACTTCTGATCACCTAGTCTAGCTCACCTTGCAGCCGCCTTGTGTTTCCAGTATAGTTCGTCCCGGTAGTCTGCTTCTGCAAGTTCCGTCTCAAATGAAAAGACCAAATTCCTATCAATTGGGGACTCCAATTTATCTCTTTTCATCTCCTCTTTCGATTCCCGCATTTGCCTTGCACAGTTTGTAGACCCATTTCTAGCCCGTTTAAACAACACAAGGCGAATACGCTTAAGTTTATCATGAATTTTAAATTGTGGAGATCCAGTCATAGATCTGATCCATTCCAGGGAAACAATAAATTGTAACTCTGAGTTGTGAGCCCAACGAGCATCATATTTAAATTGAAGTTTGAACGTGGATGTGGGATTAACGAATAATAATTAGAAGATTGTCAGAACCCAAACAATCTACATGAGAAACCATCGTTTCATGCTAAATGTGAGCCAATCCGTATTAATCAGAAATTGATCCAATCATTGCTTAATAACACTTTTTTCGATCCGGTTGTGCTTTGTCCAAGTAAATTCCAGGCCGACAAAGCCCACATATATGAGTTGCAAATCGTTAATAAATGCAGAAAAATCCACCAATGATCTTCGGTTCGGATCATTACCCCCTTGTCGTTCTGAGTAAATGGAGATGGCATTAAAGTCACCACCAATTACAATTGGACCTAAGAGATTCAAAATCAAGTTTCATAATCTATCCAATTGCGAGGCACGAACCGAGACGACTGTTGAGAGATAAACACCAATATATAAACATCATCATTATTATTAGGGGAATTCCAGCGAATACAAATAACAAATGAAAAAATACATTGACAAGAATGATGGGGAAGCCAAGCAACGACCAAACCGCCACTAGACCCGTCTCCTGTTATGTGAACAAAATCCGAAAAGCCCAAAGGGTGAAGTTTTAATCTAAGCCTATCGAAATTCATACGAGTTTCACTTAAAAGTAAAAATTGGGGACCAACTTGACGATCAATCTGAAGTAGTTTCTGGTTTATCAAGGGCATCCCCAACCCCCCACAATTCCAAGCTATGCAGCTCATTCATCCCTTGGCGGCCGATCTAGGATGGCTACCTCCGCCTCTTGGTTAACATCACCTTGATCAGATTTCAAGCATTCACCATCTTCAAAATCAGATACTAAGAGTGGATCCAGATCAAACTTGGTTGAACAATTGCCTGATCAAAGAATGAAGAGTTCCGATCACCTAGTCTAGCCCACCTTACAACCGTCTTGTGTTTGCAGTACATTTCCTCCAGGTAGGCTGCTTCTGCAAGTTCAGTCTGAAATGAAAAGACCAAATTCCAATCAATTGGGGACTCCAATTTAGCTCTTTTCATCTCCTCTTCTGATTCCCGCATTTGCCTTGCACAGTTTGTAGACCCATTTGTAGCCCATTTAAACAACGCATGGCTAATATGCTTAAGTTTATCATGCAATTTAAATTGTGGAGAACCAGTCATGGGTCTGAGCCATTCCAGGGAAACCATAAATCATAACTCTGAGTTGTGAGCCCACTGAGCATCATATTTAAATTGACGTTTGAACGTGGATGTGGGGGAGGATTAACGAATAACAATTGGAAGATGGTCAGATCCCAAACAATTTACATGAGATACCATCATTTCAGGCTAAATGTGACGCCAATCCGTATTAATCAGAAATTGATCCAATCATTGCTTAATAATAGTATTTTCGATCCGGTTGTGCTTTTTCCAAGTAAATGCCAGGCCGACAAAGACCACATCTATGAGTTGCAAATCGTTAATAAATGCAGAAAAATCCACAAGGATCTTGGGTTCGGATCATTACCCCCTTGTCGTTCTGAGTAAATGGAGATGGCATGAAAGTCACCACCAATTACAATTGGACCTCAGAGATTCAAAATCAAGTTTAATAATCTATCCAATTGCAGGGCACGAACCGAGACGACAGTTGAGAGATAAACACCAATATAAAAACATCATTATTATTATTAGGGGAATTCCAGCGAATACAAATACCAAATGAAAAAAACACATTGACAAGAACGATGGGGAAGCCAAGCAACGACCAAACCGCCACCAGACCCTTCTCCTTCCATGTGAACAAAATCCGAAAATCTGAAAGGGCAAAGTTTTAATCTAAGCATATTGATGACACTCGATTTGACGTGATTATCAGCCCCATTTAAGCGACATTTCTTGACTTAAGACATGGTTTTTAGTGCAGAATAGCGAATATTCACTCAACTGTTCTGTCTCGTGCCATTTTGGTTACTTGGGCCCGTTTCGGGTCAATTTGATGGTTTTCTAGTGTTTTTGTAATAGCGCAGGTTTTGCCGTCAAATAATGTAACCATGGACGTGTCTAAGGTGTTAGAGCCTCGAGGAATCACACCGGAATCAGTCCAAAGGGCCAATCAAGTAAACACATATCCTGCCCAGTTTTACAAAGAAGATTTCAGCGAAAACACCTGAAGTTTTCACCAAAAATCCAAGAAGGAATCGCTAGAGTATTAAAGAAGAAGTTTTCGGCAAGAAGTAAAAGTCTTCGCCGAAAACTCTGATTGAAATAATCACATGAGAAATCAAAAGAATCTTGCCTAGAGTTTTCACCGAAAACTCTCTAAGTTTTTGGTGAAAACTTTCCTTTTTCCAGCCGCGCGTAGAATACTATAAAAGGAGAAAAATCGTCAGCTGAAAAAATACGACCTTTTGGACGAAAAATTCCAAGACCAAAATAGAGACAGAGAGTGGAGAGAGTTCGAGGATCCAAGAAAGGATAGAGACGCCATCCTTCCAACTCGGAGAGCTCGGTGCTAGGAGTTGAATATCCAAACGATTGAAGCTTCAAGGATTCATCGAAATTAGGTTTTACAGTTCTTCTCTGTCTTTCCTACCTGAGATGTATTCGTTGTTCGCCTTCGATTCTTTTGTATTGAATATGAGTAGCTAAACTCGTAGAGCTTAGATTAGATGAACCCTAAGTGACACAGGGTTTTAAAGCGGTCACGGATCGCGGTGATTAGATTCAACGTTCAATCAGTTTCTCTTTCATATTTGATTTGTTCTTGTTGTCCGTGTTTCTCGTCTGGTTTGGCCACCTAGATTAGATTCTTGTTAAGTTGAGGATAGTAGCGAATGTTCGCCTCACTTTAAAACATCAAATTAACAATTAACCTATTCATTGGAGTGTGCCTTTCGTAGGAACCAGTTAAGGTTAATCCACTTCAAGAGTAACTCATGAATCATTAGTAATCGCACCAGTTAGTTTTGTCGTCGCAAGAAATGACCGTACTCGAGCGACTAATTAATCTTGGTAGTTAGATCGAATAGAGCGAACGTTCGCCAGTCTTAAACCTAAGGGTAAGGAGTTATGGTGGTGTCTAGAGATTGAGTGAATGAGAATCGAAAACCGCTGGTCTGTTGATTGCCTATGCTCTGGTGATCTAAGGGGGATTCAAAATCTAAGTCGGTCTATCATCTGTCTAAGTCAACCAATCAATCATTCTGCATTTTAATTTCGTTTCAGTTTTCTTGCATTCTAGTTTAGAAGTCGTAGAACTCACACCACGCACAAACTATTTGTTCCTGAATAGAATTGCCAACATATTTGAGTAAACAAGTAGAAGAGGCCCGTGGAATACGATCTACTTAACTTCCAGCTCAATAGTTATTTGATACCATGTTCTGTAGTTCATCAAATTGGTGCTGTTGCCGGGGAAGTCTTCTATTTTTGTTTGAAAGAAGAGTTGGCATTTTTATTCTTCTACCTTTCCATATTTCATTTTCCATCACACTTCGATTTTACTCCGGTTGTATTTGTTTTTGTCACTTGCAGATTTAAGCAGGTATAGAATTAAGTCATTTTCGTACCATCCTTCCCTACCACAATGGATGCTCCAAAGAGTCTTGCGGATTACAGTAAGCCGAGCGCAACTAACGTTTGGTCTTCCATCGCTATGCCGTGTAATGATAACGATCCTGACTATGAGATTAAGATCCCCTTCCTGGGATTGATCTCTAGGGACGTGCAATTTGAAGGAAAGCCAGGTGATAATCCTTGCACACATCTATCTGACTTTCTGGCTATCTGTGAAACTTTCAAGAGTGGAAACCTCAACAAGAATATTCTATGCCTTCGAGCCTTTCCATTCTCTCTCAGAGGTGCAGCTAAGAGATGGCTTAGTGGCAAGCCATTTGGTCATTATACAGATTGGGAGACTCTGGCTCAAGATTTCGTTGAGGAATATTTCCCTCCGTCAAAGACAACTGCCTACAAGGACAACATCTATAGGTTTGCTCAGAGAGAAGATGCAAGCTTATACGACACTTGGAATGAATTTCAAGAACTTCTCTTCAACTGTCCTCACTATGGTTATGAACAGAGGCGGCTAGCTAAATTCTTTGCTCGAGGTTTGCGTGAGGAATCTGCAAAGTGGGTCAACTCCCTGGCTGGGGGAAATTGCACCACTCTTACACCTCAAGAGACTCTTCTTCATTTTGCTAGCTGTGCGTCGAAGTCAAGAAATTGGGAAAGACAAAGAGAAGGTACCAAGAGTCAAATGAGCATCGCAGATCAAGTCAAAGCAGAAGTTCAAAAACATCTAAAGGCGTTTGGTATATCCCTCGATCCCCTGTCAGCTACCGTCTTTATGGCTGACTGTGGATGGTGCGGAACCTGTGCTCATAACGGAGGAAGCTGCCTTAACTTTGGTAAAGCAGATGTCTGGTCTACAGAAGAGGTGAACTTCATTAGTCAAGGCTTAACCAACAACCAGAAAGGTTACTCCAATTACAAGAACTACCAACCTTAGGATCAGAATCACAACAACCAATCCTCAAGATCATATCAAGGACCTCCTGGATTCATTGGAGGACAGCAGCAGTCTCGATCAAAGCCTTGTTACAACAAAGACGAGGATTTCGAGAAGAAGTTCGACCGGATCATGACTAGGCTTGATGAACATGACATTAAATTCAAAGCTCAAGCTGCACTCAATCAAGGACAAATGGCTCAGAGCCAAAGAGTGGAGGATGTGGTGCTCAGTATGACTAGGTTGTTAGCTAACAACCCTTTTCTCAATCAAGCACCGATTCAAGGAGACTCCAATGTTAGGAGTGAACAAGCTCAAGCCATCACCACCAGGAGTGGTAAACAGAAAGCTGATCCAAAGGCTCCAGAACCGGACATGATACCAGATGCCACACCGTAGACATGCCAGAGATTGAGGATATCACAGAAGAAGAAGAAGTATCACCAACTCCTCCTCCCAAGACAGCTCTTGAGCCTGTCTTAACACCATATATACCTCGGATCCCTTTCCCAAAAGCTGCGATGAGCAAGGCCAAGGATCACGACACCCAGTATAAGAAGTAGTATAACGTTCTGAAGAATGCGGAGATCAAGATACCAGTAACTGAAGATGTAGAGATCATACCACCACTTGGAAAATTCTTCAAAGATCTCGTGAAGAAAGTAAAGAACGGAGAGGCATTTTCTATTACCCTCACCAATGAATGTGCTTCTCTCTTCGGTAGCCCATCTCCCATATGACAGCCACCGCCACCTCCAGTTAAGTGTTCTGACCCCGGTCCTTTTACATTACCATGCATAATAAATGGTATTAAAATTGACCGTAGTCTAGCTGATTCTGGTGCTTCTATTAATGTTATGCATGCTTATCTTTATGAGAAGTTAAACCTAGGGAAATTAAAACCACTTACTCTGCATCCCGTGTTAGCTGATAGGTCTATCAAACTGCCTAGGGGTATAATAGAAGATGTAGCTGTTTGTTGTGGCCCTTTTACTATAATTGTAGATTTCATTGTTCTGGATACCCGTGAGTTAAGTGGAACGCTTATCTTAGGCCGACCCTTCTTAACAACTGCTTATCAACTGCAAACAAGGCCTGTTGACTTTAAGTGTAGGTCAGGATAGTGTTACATTCTGCATTAGGGATAGCATAAGATATTTCGTAGCTCAAGATGATAATTGTTACACTGTTGATGCTATGGGGTTGGCCTCGGCCAACTTCATTACTAACGCCTTATCTAGTGATCCACTAGAGTTGTGTTTGATTTCAGGAATTGAAAACGCGTTAGAAGATCACGAGCAGTGCCTATGGCAAGACAAATTAGACGACCGGAAGATGACATCCATAGCCACTTATGCGCCGCCACATATTGAACCAGCGTCAAGTCGGATCACCACTTCATACGAGAGCCCGCCAGAACTTGCATTAAAGGAGCTTCCCGACCATCTAGAATATGCATTCCTGGGGAAGGAATGCCAGTTGCCAGTCATCATCAACTCAGGTTTATCTCCCGAGCAGAAAGAGCAACTGATCAAACTACTCAAGAAACATGTCCGAGCCATCGCCTGGCAGTTAGCCGACATCAGAGGCATCTCCAAGACCTTCTGCAAACATCGAATAGTTGTAGATGAATAATTCAAACCAGTCAGACAACCACAACGCCGATTAAATCCTCTGATGCAGGAGGTTGTGAAGAAGGAAGTTATTAAGCTTCTGGATGTCGGGTTCATTTACCCTATTGCCGACAGTCCTTGGGTTAGTCCAACTCAGGTTGTTCCGAAGAAAGGAGGAATTACATTCATCCCTAATCCGAAAGGTGAGCTCATTCCCACTCGCACGGTTACCGGGTGGAGAGTCTGTATCGACTATCGACGCCTTAATGAGCTACAAAAAAGGATAACTTCCCACTGCCGTTCATTGATCAAATGCTAGAAAGGTTGGCTGGTCTTGATTACTACTGTTTCTTAGATGGGATATCTGGCTACTTCCAGATCCCTATCGAGCTTGACGACCAAGAAAAGATGACCTTCACCTGCCCGTTTGGTACGTTTGCTTATCGTCGTATTCCCTTTGGTTTGTGCAATGCTCCCGCTACTTTTCAAAGATGCATGCTTGCTATATTCGGACATCTAGTAGAGAACGTGGTAGAAGTATTCAGGACGACTTCTCTGTCTATGGAGACTCATTTTCTAAGTGCCTAACTAACTTAGACAAGGTACTAGCCCGCTGTGAGGAAACCAACTTTGCTCTTAGTTCGGAGAAATGCCACTTTATGGTTACCGAAGGCATTGTTCTTGGCCATAGGTTCTCCAAGCTCGAAATAGAAGTCGATCTTACCAAGCTTGAAACCATCGCAGTCTGCCGCCACCAACTTTGGTCAAGACAGTTCGAAGCTTCCTCGGTCATGCTGGATTCTACCGGAGATTCATCAAAGACTTCTCCAAGATTACTCTCCCAATGACCAAGCTTCTAGAGAAAGACGCCCCTTTCATTTTTTGACAAAGCATGTCTTGAGGCCTTTGAGATCCTGATGACTAGACTCACCACCGCGCCGATCCTCACAGCACCAGATTGGAATCTTCCATTTGAGAACATGTACGATGCTAGCGACTTTGCCGTTGGCGCTGTTCTTGGACAGAGAAAAGAAAAGAGGTTTCAACCCATCTATTTTGCTACCAAGATGCTCAACGATGCTCAAAGGAACTACACTACTACAGAGAAGGAGCTCCTAGCTATTGTCTTCTCCTTCGATAAGTTCAGACAGTACCTGGTTCTCTCACACACCATCGTCTACACTAATCACGCCGCTCTGCGCCATCTCCTAGCCAAGCAGGACTCGAAGCCATGACTCATCCGATGGGTTCTCCTTCTCCAAGAATTCAACATAGAGATTTAAGACAAGAAGGGAGGTGAGAACCTAGCAGCCGATCACCTTTCCCGACTCGAGGAATCACAGACAGGTAAGTCTGCTACTACTCCTATCAATGATTCTTTCCCTGACGAGTTGTTGCGAGTTGAAATCTATGAACAGGTCAATAGCATAGCCATCGAGCCCTGGGCGATCGCTCACGGTCAAGAACTAAGTAACGCAACTGATTCGAACGAGCCTTGGTATGCCACCGTAGCTAATTATCTCTCTCGCGGCATAATACCCCCTGGACTGGATTATAATGCACACAAAAAGCTCATTAAAGAAGCCAAGTCTTACTTTTGGGATGAGCCTTTCTTATACCGTATTAGTACCGACGGGATGATCCAGAGGTGTGTCTCTTACATCGAGGCAGCTGAAATCATGCATAAGTGCCATGAAGGTCAATTTGGAGGACACTTCGGCGGCAATCGCACTGCAAGAAAGGTACTTAAAACTGGATTTTACTGGCCTTCCGTCTTTAGTGATTGTGACACTTTTGCTCGTCATTGTGATGCATGCCAATGATCAGGTAACATCTCTAACCGTAATGAGATGCCCCAAATTGTTTCTTTAACTGTTGAAATTTTTTATGTTTGGGGAATTGATTTTATGGGACCATTCACACCCTCCAACGGAAACAAGTACATTCTTGTGGCCGTTGATTATGTTTCTAAGTGGGCTGAAGCTGAAGCTTTACCCACCAATGATTCTAGAGTGGTGGGGCGGTTCCTTACGCGTCTTTTCATACATTTCGGTTCACACTTCCATGGACATTTTGACCAGGTGTGTAAACGCTTTGGCGTCACCCACCGAATGTCCACAGCTTACCACCCTCAAGCTAATGGTCAAGCGGAAGTGACGAACCGTGAGCTCAAGCGGATTTTTGATAGGACAGTTGGCCGGTCTCGCAAGGACTGGTCATCTAAGCTCAATGATGCCTTATGGGCATATCGAACTGCCAACATGACTCCCATCGGTACCTCATCGTATCAACTGGTTTACGGCAAGGCATGCCATCTACCAGTTGAGCTTGAGCACAAGGCATTTTGGGATACTAAAAAGTTGAACATGAATTATGCAGTAGCAGGTAATATGCGCCACGATCAGATCGCTGAGCTTCAGGCACACTGTCTCCACGCGTACGAGAGCACGAAGCTTTATAAGGAACGCACCAAGAGAATCCATGACACTCAATTAAAAGCGGGCAAGCAATTCTACCTCGGGGATGAAGTCCTTTTATACAATTCTCGCCTGAAGCTCTTCCCGGGTAAACTGAAATCCCGATGGTCCAGCCCCTACACCGTGGTTCGGAAGACGTCCCTTGGAAGTGTCCTAATTAAAGGCCACAGTCAAGAACCATTTATGGTCAATGGCCATAGGCTCAAGAAATACCTCCAGGGATTAGCTGTTTCCCTCATCGACGTACATTACTTCGCGTCTACCCCGTAACTCCGATCCAGGTATCGTCCAGCTCATGGACATTAAACAAGGGCACTTCATGGGAGGCAACCCACGGCTGGAGTCAGTTTGCGTCTGCGTCTAGTTTTCATTTGTTTTTCCCTCCTATAAAAAGTAAAAAAGTTTCAAAAAAAACCCCCGGTGCAACCCGTTTCTCAAACGAGTTTTCGGTGAAAATCTTTGAAGTTTTCGCCGAAAACTTTGGCTTTCAAACCCCGAATTCTCATGTGTGTCTTTTTTGAAATGTTCTCGCCGAAAACCTGACTTCGCGGCGAGAACTAACTATTTCAGAACATTGTCATTTTGTTTTCAAGAGGAGTTTTCGCCGAAAACCCCTCATGTTTTCGCTGAAAAATTCGAGCCCGGCCAGCTGATTTAAAACCCTTCCTCAGCTCTTCTTTTCGCGCACCTCTCGAAAAAAATTGAAACCGCCGAAACCCCCCTCCCCTTTTAGTTTTTGAAAACCGCCGCCTCCCTCAGGCCGCCGCCGCCGTCGCGCCTCACCGCCGGTCCATTCAGCCGCCCACGCCCACGCCGACTCCCCCTCCTGAGTTGTTTGCACCTTTGCTCTTCCCAATCGGAGCATTATAGCTCCGGTTCCACCCGAAACAAGTTTTCAAGCTTTTGGTCAATTTCTCCGATTTCCCTACGTTTTCTCGAGTCATGTCTTCCCGGTTAGTTGTTCAACTCTCCATTGTGTCAACTCTCCATTGTGTATCTTTTGGCTTGTTGAATTTCGAATTTCAGCATGTTTGAATTTGGTTGACTTTTTGGTTTTCATCGATTTGCGTGTCTGCTGTTTCGGTGTATTCTTGCTCAACTCTTGGAATCCCTTTGTTCTATATTTCCTGTGTGGATGATTTTCAATGATATTGTGCCGCTGACATGTTTCCTGCTCTGCCATCCGTCGATTTGCGTCATTTCACTTACTTGGTGTTGAATGCCATGTTTTCCCCTGCGTGTTGGCCATTTTTCTGATATGTTTTCCATTGTGATCTTTTGGCATCTTTGCTTACCTCCACTTGTCCCTTCCACTCCCCTCGGAAGCGAGGTCTCGAACTAAGTGTGGGGTAGGGTTCCTGTCATCTGATTCTAGTTTGCTCTGAGTTCGTATTGCAGGAATCCCAAGCATTTCAAGACCACCAGTTTGGATAGAGAGAAACGAACCAAGGCTCGACAGGACAATGCTCAGTCTTCCCGTCCACCCACGCCATCTGCCACAGTACCAGTGCCTGCGAACTTTGTTACACAAGACGCTCCGGCCCTAGTGATCCCTCTCTTGACTACTCCAGCCACTACCACGAGGCCCTGCACCCATTCATCGATGCCCTGTCCCCCAAACTAACTGGAGGTCTACATGAAGATCAAGGACATCCGTCCGGCGAAGGTGGCCATCCTATCTCTCGACAGTCTCAGAAACCACTGCCCTGGATGGCACGCCAACGTGGACCGAGCTCTTAAGCGGACCGGTCTGCGAGCTCTTACCACTTCCGGCTCCACTTGCTCTCTGATCGCCCTCTAGGAGTTCGTTTGAATGGACAACTCAGAGACCCCATCACCTCCTCAAGTGTGTCCGCTTCTGTCTCGGGGGAGTCCAGTACAGAAGACCCTTGACGAGTTCGCTCTCCTCCTAGATGCCAGTGCCACCACTATCGATGCCTCCCTAGGCTTTGAGGAGATGAGCTCCGTCGCTCAAGATCCTTATCCTAACATATGGCGATTCATCTCCGGGGCATCCGAGGCAAAACCAGAGAATGACACTATTGGTAACATTGCTCATCCCCTTTTCAAGTTCTTCCATTATGTTTGGACTCATTCTTTGTGCTACTCAGTAAGGAAGGTCTCCACCACATCTCTTTGGAGGAGTTCATTCTCTTCCGTGCCATCGAGGAATTTACACGACTTCATCCGGGATGGTGGCTAGCCCGCTTCTTCCATAAAGCGAACCACTACCAAGAAGCGTCCCTCGGCCCTCCTGGGCGGCCCCTTCGTCTCTTGCCTGATTGACACTCTCCGGATCGGTGACAAGTGGGATTCCAACCTCCCCTGCACTGAGATTGAACACGTTGGAGCGGAGCTCGCCATTGCACTTGGTCCTAACCTCTCGGTCAGTCTCGACCTCTACACGCCAACACCCGCTACCACCAGCGATCCCCCCCACGATCATCGTGGATCCCCGACCCGCGAGGTGAGCAGCTGACTCGCATTGATCTGTGTCAACAAGACTACTCATCTGGCGCTCATCAATGGAAAAGGGATCGGGTGGAGCACGAGGAGACACAGAATGCGCGATAAGCCATTCTACAGCAGTTCATGGCCGACCAGGACGCTAGACACCAGGCTGAGCTCGCATGGCAACAGCAGATTGAAAGGCAGCTTGGCATTTCCTCTTTCCGGACTCCGCCTCCACCCCCACTTGAGGGACAGTGATCAGGTCGTCTCTGTCCTTTTCCTTTGTTTTCTTTCTTATTTTCGGATTTCGATCCAACTTTTTTTTTGTGTGTGGATCCGGAGCACTTTTCCCGGTTTCCTTTTGATCTTTTGGTTGTTTGTGTTTTGTAGGTCTCTTTTGGCAGCTACTTCGCTCATCTCCCCGCTCCCCGAGTCCATCCACTACACCAGCCATTTGTTTCCAGGTTCCCCGTAACTCTGACTCTCATTTTTGTCCTGTGAAGACACAGAATGGTCTAAGTGTGGGGTAGGGTGTTAGAAAACCATGCATGATCTTGATTGCCCTTAATTATGTACCATGGTGCCTTGTCTAGTTCCTCTCGCTTTAGAATTGCTCGGTTCTTGATTTTTGAGGTCAAGTTGCTTTTCAAACTGTCATAATGATGCTTAGACTGCTTAACCTAGAACCTGCAAACCAACTTGTATACTTTGATGCTAAAATGCCTGGTCAGAACAGATTTTTTTTAAATCACGCTTGTAGTTTGTCTCTCTGATTGCATGACAATGACCGAATCCGACTAGCAAACCAACTGTGAGCTTTTGATCCATTGCACGTAACTTGCAATTTTAATTCTTTTTGAGTGGTTTTATGTTTTCTTGAATGAGTTAGAATTTGCATGAGACCTATTCGAGACCACACGAGGACACGAGTTCTAGAATGATAGGGGCACCTAGATTCAGCTACTAAGCCATATTGCCTACCCAATATTAAATCCATTAGGTTTAAACCCTTGAGCTTGGCCTTTTCGTTCGGTTCGCTATACATTACAGCCAATCCCCATTCTTTCATCCCCCGTTGATCCCCTGTGGTTGTAGTTCTAGATTAGCCTACCGGAAGTCGGACTATGGCAACATGCCTATAGCCATTAAACAGGTGGTCTTAGCTATTATGTCCAAACATGTAAACCCCTCTAGCAACCAAAAGAAAAAAAAAATCAGCACAAAGAAAAAAAAGAGAAAAGAAGAAAAAGAAAGAAAATTCGTAAGAAAAGAGAAGTAGAAAAAGTCTCAAAGTTTTTAGTTAGTTAATAACGTTCTTCTCCCTACATATGGAAGAACGAAATCAAAAGAAAATGTAAAGAAAAGACAAAGAAAATATGCAAAACAAAGTGCTAGGTTGTTTGAGGGTATCATAGGACGAGCGTACACTATTCCACCTGTGTTTGGTTAGACGGTAGGAAGTCATAAGCTAGATTCGAGGGAAGTTAGTCGAAAGCTACACCGCACCAAAGTCATCATCATACATTCTCATCATCCATCTCATTATAAACCCCTGTAGTGTAGAATTCATTACAGTCCTAAGCAGGGAAGTCCTTCTTGACTAGTTACTCGTGTTGTCACAGTGGTGGGAATGTGGTCGAATTGCAAACCTATGACGAAATTCAGTAACAGAAAATGATTGAGAGCAGAAACACGTCCCCAAACACAGAGAGTGAGAGTTTCCCTTGTACCAAATATTATCTGTGTGAGGAGTCTAGTCGGTTAGGTCAAATTCGTGCATGATTGGTGATTACTCCTTGTCGTGTGCAGTTGTTAGTGAGACCAGGTTGCCTGGCTGATCGGTATGCATGTTAGGTTTCTTGTTCTAGAAGTAGTTGTCTAATAATTCATTGTGTATGCTTGAACTCCAATTCAATCGATCTTATCATTTGTGAACTTGAGTGTCTTCTATTCAGTTTGCTTGAGGACAACCAAAAGCTTAAGTGTGGGGTATTTGATGACACTCGATTTGACGTGATTATCAGCCCCATTTAAGCGATATTTCTTGACTTAAGACATGGTTTTTAGGGCAGAATAGCGAATATTCACTCAACTGCTCTATCTCGTGCCATTTTGGTTACTTTGGCCCGTTTCGGGCCTATTTGATGGTTTTCTAGCATTTTTGTAATAGCGCAGATTTTGCCATCAAATAATGTAACCAGAGACGTGTCTAAGGTATTAGAGCCTCAAGGAATCGCACCGGAATCAGTCCAAAGGGCCAATCAAGTAAACACAAATCCTGCCCAGTTTTACAAAGAAGATTTTGATGAAAACTCGTGAAGTTTTCACCAAAAATCCAAGAAGGAATCGCCAGAGTATTAAAGAAGAAGTTTTCGATGAGAAGTAAAAGTCTTCGCCGAAAACTCTGATCGAAATAATCACAGGAGAAATCAAAACTCTCTAAGTTTTTGGCGAAAACTTTCCCTTTTCCAGCAGCGCGTAGAATACTATAAAAGGAGAAAAATCGTCAGCTGAAAATATACGACCTTTTGGATGAAAAATTCCAAGACCGAAATAGAGACAGAGAGTGGAGAGAGTTCGAGGAGCCAAGAAAGGATAGTGACGCCATCCTTCCAACTCGGAGAGCTCGGTGCTAGGAGTTGAAGATCCATCACTACAAAAAAAAAGTCCTTTAGCGTCGCTCGGAGGGGAAGTATTTAGCGTCGGTCAGTCAGGAACCGACGCTAAACCCTTGACTCGCGTTTGACCGAGGGTTTAGCGTCGGTCGATAGCCGACCGACGCTAAATTCTGACCAAAACCGACGCTAAATCTGGTTTTGGGTCAGAAACGGAACCTTTGCCCAAAACCAGATTTAGCGTCGCTTGTCGACATGATTTAGCGTCGGTCATCGACCGACGCTAAATTCGGACCTATTTAAACCTCTCTCCTGAAACTCTCCCAACTTCTTCTTCTTCCCTCTTCCTCTTCTTCTCCTCTTCTTTTCTTTTTTTCTCCCTTCTCTTCAGCAAGCTTGTTCTTCCCTCTTCCTCTTCTTCTCCTCTTCTCTTCTGTTTCTTCTCCATTCTCTTCAGCAAGCTTCTTCTTCCTCTTCCCCTACTCCTTCTCCAAATATCCCGATCCACATCTTCTCCAAATATCCAGATCCACCTCTTCTTCCTCTTCCCTCTTCCTCTTTTTCTCCTCTTCTCTTCCTTTTCCAGATCTCCAGATCCACCTTCTTCTTCTTCCTTTTCTTCCTCTTCTTCTCCTCTTCTCCGTCGGCGCTGCCATCGCTGCCCCCGTCTCTAGCCATCGTCGCCCCCGTTTCTAGCCATCGTCGCCACTGCCGTCATCGCCACCGTCGCCGCCATCGTGACCAAAAATGACCTAATAAATCTAAAAGCACCAAAAAAAGATGACCTAATAAATTTAAGTGACCAAAAGGATGACCTAATAAATCTAAGTGACCAAGTTGCATAATTGGAAAATGGAGTGACCAAATCTGAAAAGGAAAATATTAAATGAATATTAAAAAAAAAAGTGGGTTGGTCAGCGACCCATTTCGGTCAGCTCAATATTAGCGTCGGTCGTGGTTTAATATTAGCGTCGGTCGTGGTAGAACCGACGCTAAAATTTAGCGTCGCTTGTTGTAAGTGACGCTAAATTGTTTAGCGTCGGTCGATGACCGACGCTAAAGCGCGGTTTCGACCGACGCTAAACCCCTCTTTTTTTTGTAGTGCATACGATTGAAGCTTGAAGGATTCGTCGAAATTAGGTTTTACAGTCTTCTCTGTCTTTCCTACCTGAGATGTATTCCTTGTTCGCCTTTGATTCTTCTGTATTGAATATGAGTAGCTAAGCTCGTAGAGCTTAGATTAGATGAACCCTAAGTAACCCAGGGCTTTAAAGCGGTCACGGATCGGCGGTGATGAGATTCAAAGTTCAATCAGTTTCTCTTTCATGTTTGATTTGTTCTTGTTGTCCGTGTTTCTCGTCTGGTTTGGCCACCTAGATTAGATTCTTGTTAAGCTGAGGATAGTAGCGAATGTTCGCCTCACTTTAAAACATCAAATCAACAATTAACCTATTCATTGGAGTGTGCCTTTCGTAGGAACCAGTTAGGGTTAATCCACTTCAAGAGTAACTCATGAATCATTAGTAATTGCACCAGTTAGTTTTGTTGTCGCAAGAAGCGACCGTACTCGGGCGACTAATTAATCTTGGTAGTTAGGTCGGATAGAGCGAACATTCGCCAGTCTTAAACCTAAGGGTAAGGAGTTATGGTGGTGTCTAGAGATTGAGTGAATGAGAATAAAAAACCGATGGTCTGTTGATTGCCTATGCTCTAGTGATCTAAGGGGGATTCAAAATCTAAGTCGGTCTGTCATCTGTCTAAGTCAACCAATCAATCATTCCACATTTTAATTTCATTTCAGATTTCTTGCATTCTAGTTTAGAAGTCGTGGAACTCACACCACGCACAAACTGTTTGTTCCTAAATAGAATTGCCAACATATTTGAGTAAACAATTAGAAGAGGCCCGTGGAATACGATCTACTTAGCTTCCAGCTCATTAGTTATTTGATACTCTGTTCTGCAGTTCATCACCTATCAGAATCCATACGAGTTTCACTTAAAAGTAAAAATTGGGGACCAACTTGATGAGCAACCTGAAGAAGTTTCTGGTTTGTCAACGACGTCCACAACCCCCTACAATTCCAAGCAATGCAGCTCATTGATCCTTTGGGGGGCGATCTAGGATGGCTACCTCCGCCTCTTGGTTAACATCACCTTGATCAGATTTCAAGCATTCACCATCTTCAGAACCAGACACAAAGAGTGCATCCAGATCAAACTTGGTTGAACAATTGCCTGATGAATGAATGAAGAGTTCTGATCACCTAGTCTAGCCCACCTTGCAGCCTCCTTGTGTTTCCAGTACAGTTCCTCTCGGTAGGCTGCTTCTAAAAGTTCAGTCTGAAATAAAAAGACCAAATTCCAATCAATTGGGGACTCCAATTTAGTTTTTTTCATCTCCTCTTCCGATTCCCGCATTTGCCTTGCATAGTTTGTAGACCCATTTGTAGCCCATTTAAATAACACATGGCGATTATGCTTAAGTTTATCATGCAATTTAAATTGTGGAGATCTTGTCATAGATCTGACCCGTTCCAGGGAAACCATCAATCGTAACTCTGAGTTGTGAGCCCAACGAGCATCGTATTTAAATTGACGTTTGAACGTGGATGTGGGGGACGATTAACGAATAACAATTGGAAAATGGTCAGAACCCAAACAATCTACATGAGAAATCATCGTTTCAGGCCAAATGTGAAGCCAATCCATATTAATTAGAAATCGATTCAATCATTGCTTAATAACAGTATTTTCGATCTGGTTGTGCTTTGTCCAAGTAAATTCCAGGCCGACAAAGCCCGCATCTATGAGTTACAAATCGTTAATAAATGCAGAAAAATCTACCAAGGATCTTGGGTTCAGATCATTACCCCCTTCTCATTCTAAGTAAATGGAGATGGAATTAAAGTCACCACCAATTACAATTGGACCTGAGAGATTCAAAATCAAGTTTCATAATCTATCCAACTGCGAGGCACGAACTGAGATGACAGTTGAGAGATAAAAACCAATATAAAAACATTATTATTAGTATTATTAGGGGAATTCCAGCGAATACAAATACCAAATAAAAAAAGAAAAAACACATTGACAAGAAAGATGGGGAAGCCAAGCAACGACCAATCCTCCAGTAGACCCTTGTCCTACCATGTGGACAAAATCCGAAAAGCCCAAAGGGCGAAGTTTTAATCTAAACCTATCAGAATCCATACGAGTTTCACTTAAAAGTAAAAATTGGGACCAACTTGACGAACAAGCTGAAGAAGTTTTTGGTTTGTCAAGAGCGTCCCCAACCCCGACAATTCCAAGCTATGCAGCTAATTCATCCCTTGGGGGCCGATCTAGTCTGGCTTCCGCCTTTTGGTTAACATCACCTTGGCCAGATTTCAAGGATTCGCCATCTTCAGAACAGATACGAAGAGTGCATCTGGATCAAACTTGGTTGAACAATTGCCTGATGAAAAATGAAGAGTTCTGATCACCTAGTCTAGCCCACCTTGCAGCCGCCTTGTGTTTCCAGTACAGTTCCTCTCAGTAGGCTGCTTCTGCAAGTTCGGTCTGAAATAAAATGACCAAATTCCAATCAATTGGGACTCCAATTTATCTTTTTTCATCTCCTCTTTCAATTCCCGCATTTGCCTTGCAGAGTTTGTTGACCCATTTCTAGGCCATTTGAACAACACATGGCGAATACGCTTAAGTTTATCATGCAATATAAATTGTGGAGATCCTGCCATAGGTCTGAGCCACTCCCGGGAAACCATATATCGCACCTCTGAGTTGTGAGCCCAACGAGCATCATATTTAAATTGACGTTTGAATGGGGATGTACATAAACTCAGTCCAGGGAAATCACTAATTGTGCACATTAGCGCTGCCCTCAACGTGAATGATTCTTTCTTCACTGAATCATATGCTTCTACACCTTCCCATAACATTTTCAGCTCATCAAGTAAAGGTTGTAGGTAGACATCGATATCATTTCCAGGAGCTTTTTTTCCCGGAATGATACCAGACAATATCATACCTGTTGACTTCATGCATTCCCACGGAGGCGTGTTGTATGGCATTAGTACAATTGGTCATGTGTTGTGACTAACGCTCATATTCCCAAAAGGATTAAAGTCGTCAGTAGCAAGGCCGAGCCTAACATTTCTCGGATCTGAAGCAAACTCAGGATACCTAGTGTCAAAGTCAATCCACGCTTGACCATCTCGTGGATGACGCGACATTCCATCAGTAGTTCTTTCTGTAGAATGCCACACCATACTCTCAGCTGTTCTAGGGCACATGAACAATCTTTGCAACCTTGGAATTATTGGAAAGTATCGATATATTTTCAATGCCTTAAGTTTCTTCTCTTTCCTTCCATCAACTACGTCATCATCAACACCACCATCCTTGTATCTAGACTGCTTGCAAATCCTGCAACTCGTGTCATCTATGTCATTACCCCAGTACAACATACAATCGTTCACACATGCATGAATTTTCGTGTATCCCAGCCCAAGCCGTTTGATCATTTTCTTTGCACTATATCTTGTTGGCGGTATGTTGGCAAACTCAAAAGCTTCATGCAGCAACTCAATGATCATTGATATTGCTTTATCGCTGATGTTATGCATCCCCTTGATATGATAAAGTCTCAGAATGAAAGATAATTTGGAGAACTTCTTACATCCTTCGTATAGTACCGTTTCTCCATCTTTTAGTAAATCTCTCAAATTTACATTGTCATCATCAACCGGCTCTTGTATTGGCTCAGGGATGCTGGTGTCATTATCTTCGCTCATAGCAATTTCTTCATTTATTTGACCTGCCTCATTAACATCTTCATTAGCAAGTACTTCAGTAGTAGTCTCGCGGACCTCCTCAGTAACGACACCAAAAGCATCATTAACCATTGAACGAAGTGATCTAATATGATCACTTCCATGCACTGCAGTCCTAGAAGAAGATCCGTACAGACGCTCGCCATGTCGCTCTCCATTTCGATCCCAAACAGTATATCCTGGCGGAAATGGCTTGCGGAGTAAATGCTCGTACACATCATCTCTACACAAACACTTCTTGAATCCACATTTTGGACATGGACAGACTATTTGCTCTCCGTCGTTGTTGTTGGAGAAAGCAAAATTCAGAAAGCTTTCTAAGCCAGTCATGTACTCCGGTGATAATCTTGGGGTGTTAATCCAAGATTTATCCATTAGGAGATACCTGATTTAGTGTAGGGAATAGATTCTCAGTACTGGAGATCATAATCTATATATAAGTTAACTTAGGTAAAATGCTAAGATGTTATGACATTAATTTAGAATCGTGTATTTCCAAATAATATACTTGTAACTAGTGTTTGTACGAAATTACCATGAAGTAGCTAGCAATATGCTACTGAGTTTAGTTAACTTAAAAAACAAACCCTAACTCAACCAATAAATTCTAATATTAATCATATTCTAACAATTAATTAAAAATAACAAACAATTCTACTAATTAATCTCATTTTAAAAACAAATTATAACTGATCATAGTGAAAACATACATATTACTAGGAATTAGATTAATCTTGACAACATACATATTACTATACAAGTTTAATCATTTTTATGAGACATGCATATTACAATCAATTAATTTACGTGTAAAAAAAAGACAACAAATGCATACCTTACACCGCGGTGAGTGACAAAAAGGCAGAAGACAGAACCACGAGAAAATAACTACTCGATACGGGCACTGAGAAAATAACCACAACATGTACAATTAGAACTAATCAGAATAACTATTTCAATCCACAACAACGCTAATGACACATACAATCTAGAAACTAAACGAAATTTAAATTAAAATATACAATTCAATTCAATACTATTCTAGGAGTCACAACAATTTCAATTCACTACAATTCTAATAATCACAACGTATACAATTCTAATTCTCTACAATCCTAATAATCAGAACATATACAATTATAATTCTCTACAAAATAAACGAAATTTAAATTACAATCTAAAAATTAAATACACCGAAACACAGGAGGAAATGTCAAGGAAGCACGGTGATGAGAACAGCGTCACAGCAGCTCCTAGCTCGAATGCTGGCAATTTCAGAGAATTTCAGAGGATTTGGGAGTTGAGAGAATTTCAAACTTTGGGGAGGAGTTGCATACTGATTTCTGTCGTCTGGGGGGTTTTAATATGTTCGCGACCGACGCTAAAACGCGTGTTAACCGACGTTAATTACACGCGTTTTAGCGTCGGTCGATGATCGACGCTAAATTGTTTCTTCTGACCGACGCTGAGCAAACCATCCGGTCAACCAGAAAATCGAACCATGAACGGCTTATAGCGTCGGTTGACGCGCTCATTTTAGCGTCGGTCGACTATCAACCGACGCTAAAACGCGAAGTCAACTACTTAGCGTCTGTTGTTGACCGATCGACGCTAAATTGCTACGTTTCAACCGACGCCAAACAGCTGTTTTTTTGTAGTGTGTGGGGAGGATTGACGAATAACAATTGGAAGATGGTGAGAACCCAGACAAACTACATGAGAAACCATCATTTCAGGCCAGATGTGAAGCTAGTGTGGTGGTTAGATGGGCCTGATGATAGGCCGAGTCTAAGAACTAGGGCAGAAAACACTTTGGCCAGCCCGGGCCTAATAGACAGAAGGGCCTTCCTCTTCATAGGCTTTGAGCCCGAAGCCACTGTTGATCCAGTTTGAAAACCCAAGCGGGCTTGACTAGAGGACCCAATAGGCTGGCCCACTACAGCCGAACCTAGAGCAAATGACGAAGCAGAGCCAGGAGATGAGTAAAGAGCGTCTCTAGGGCCCGCACATGGGCCAAATTCTCTTGTGTTCTCGCCCGAAGCATCAGAGGGAGAGATTGAGTGTAATGGTCAGATTGCTCTAGGGATTGGGCCGGATTCAGCAGGTCTGGTTATGCCATGGCGAGGCTGAGGAGGGTTGATGTCAGCCGGCCCAAGCAACGCTAGAAGAGGTCGTGGGCCACCCTAGTTTGAACCGCCACCACATCTTGCACCACTGAGTCGTCCTCACCGAGCCCACTACCTTTGAAGCATAGATGACAGACCTGCAGCAGCTGAAGTCGTCGCTGCCACCACAACTTCATGTCCATCGTCGACTTCGCCAGATCTGGAAATAAACCCATCAACGTGACTTACCCAACAAGCTCCTCACCTCCGCCGCAAGCCGTCACTGTCACTTGGTTTTTCTTCTTCTATGAAAATCGACCCCATAAATCATTTGGGTTAGCCTCACTATTTCAATCCCAATCATCCACTTTGGTATAGAGGAAGAATTAAAATAGTAAAGGAAGAAGACGAGGGAAGAAGAAGGATGGATGTGAATGAAATTGTTTCCTGGAAGATAACGGAAGAGAGAAGATGCTCTAGAAGAAAAGTTAGGGTTTTGTGAATAATAAATTAGGGGTAAGATAGTAATTTTGGTTTGGTGGTTGCTTTAATTCCGAAATGTCCATTAGTCAAGAAAACATGGAACTGAATTTCGTTGGAATTAATAATTGTAGTGGAATCAAATTCTGGTGGAATTTTTAATTCCATCGGAATTATACATATAAGCAGGAAAATGATGCCAGAATTTTTGCATAAAACTTTATAAAATGAGCCAATCACTTATCTCCTATAATTTCATCTTATTTATTTATTTAATTTTTTTTAATATCAACATATCAAATTGAAGTTTTTACATAAAGCTATAAACTTTAGGTGATTGGAGATACTTAGTTTTATTTTTTACCCCGGCAAGGCTAGAACACCGAATTACCAAAAAAAAGGCAAGAACACTGAATAGCAAAGGCTACGCCTTGCTCCAAAGATAATGGCGGCGACGAGGCTCCGAGGTTCGAGCCCTGCTATCAATTCGCAGAATATGAGCTCCGGAGTCTTGTTTTACTCTTTGTCACTCGCTCTTCAATATGGAGCTCAACCTCTCATCTCCAAGCGTTGTGTCAGGTGTGCGTAAAATTCTTCTACTGTTTCTGTTTCCTATCCAGCGTCATTGATTTTCAGAGTAGATACTTGCCGCCAAATTTGTCTAAATTTCTTAGTTGTTCGGCGCATCCCTATTCAAATATGGAAGCGGATCATCCAAAACGTGCCTCTCGGCTTCTTGTTTTCAGTTCTGTGTAGATCGACGAGATATTGCAGGCTAAACAAAAGGGTATTGAAAGCGTTAGGTTGGAAAGGAAGAAAGGAAGTTGAAAGGACCAGGAAGTGAATTAGTTGTCCTTGAGATGAAATTTCTCGCCTCTTGTTATAATCAATGCTATCGCAGATTAATAAGAGTCTAGGGATTCCGAATTTTGACGGTTACTGCTTTAAAAGTTGTTCGATGCAAACTCAGTTGCGTTTGGCACTATACGTATTGAGCTAGCCAATAATTGAGTTTTTGAATATGATTTTGAAGTGCAGTTGCTTCAGTTATTTCCTATTTCGGAACTAAACTGCGTGCAGGCAGCTAAGTTGCATCATATTTACTTTCTCAAAGACAGACGCCATATTAGTTTCTAGAGAATCTCTGATTATCTTTAGCTGCAGTGGATTTAGCAATGTGATTTGAACTGCGAAGTTTGATTTCATTTTGAAGTCCTTATTTTCAACAGTGTATGTGTTCGTTTAATATAAGTTCCTGTTTATGCTTTTATGATGAACAATTGCCGCATATGATTATATGACATCTTGCAGCAATCCTTGTTCAAGTGTGTACAAACTCAATGTGTCATCACAGGAGGTTCTTGATGGTTGCTATTACAAGTGTTTTAGGCATCTAATCACCAATAGCATAACATCATCAGCTAGAAAGCATATCATGGGATGGAAGGGATTGCTACTTTCTTTCAAATGTGACTTTTCAGTTACATTTTCTTGTTTTATTGTGGCTACGCAGTTGTTTTGCATCCTTGTGCACTCTTTACTGTGGTTCAAATTCTTTGAGCGAGCAAGTTATTAATAAAATGAAGGGAATTGTTATTCTATAAATATCAAGCATCTTGCCCGTATCACTATGGATTGGTATCCATCATTCCTATAATTGTCCATGCTTTGTGCAGACGAGAAGTTATTGTGACTACATTAGTCCTGACATGCGAGATAATAAAGGTAAGTTTGGTGCTGCATATTTCTATAAGGTTGTTTTTCAAACAAGAATCATTATGTCATACGATCTTTTACCCTATTGTGCCTCAGGTTATATGTGCAACAATTCTTATGGCGGGAGATGGAAGCTTGAAGAAATTATCCAAGGAGTGGAATTTTGTTAACTCATTGACAGCATCGGGGCTTCCTGCTGCAGTCTATGCACTGCAAAACAGCTTGCTCCAGATATCATACAAGAATCTTGATTCGCTAACGTTTTCTATACTGAACCAGACAAAGATATTCTTTACGGCCTTGTTCACATATATAATGTTGAGGTATTCTTACTTCATCTCAGTGTTTCCTGGTTTTGGGACATATATGAACTGCTCCACACATGCTATCACCCCTTTTGAGGCTAATAATTATTGGGTTTCTAGCAGATCTTTTATAAGTAAAAGAAAACACTACTTTGGAAATATATCTTCGAAAGTTCTGTAGCTTATAAACTCAACTTCGACAATAGTATCTGATTTGAAAAGGTTCTGTATCAGTTTTGGTAGATATGAAGCTATGGTAATCTTGAATCCACTAATTATGTAGAAACTTTTTGAGATAGTTTTCTGGCATAATCCACAGGCAGAAGCAGTCAACTCAGCAAATTGGGGCATTGTTCTTATTAATCATGGCTGCTGTTCTTCTTAGTGTCGGTGAAGGATCTAGCAAAGGAACTACGAGCAGTAACCCTGATCAGATTTTGTTTTATGGAATTGTGCCCATCCTGGTTGCTTCTGTTCTCTCTGGTTTCGCATCAGCTTTGTGTCAATGGGCTTCTCAGGTATGTTTGTTATTGTTACTACCAACATTTGATTCATTGGGCAGGCTGATATTATCCTTTCCTTTGCTTACAGGTTAAGAAACATTCATCATACTTGATGACAATTGAGATGTCTATTGTTGGGAGCTTGTGCTTATTGGTTAGCATGACGAAGTCTCCAGATGGCGCAGCAATCAGCAAAAATGGGTTCTTTTATGGCTGGACTCCGTTAACCATGGTAATTATTACCTTTATAAGTTAATCATGGTAATTATCACCTTTATAAGTTAACCATGGTGATTATCATTTTTATAAGTTAACCATGATGCTCTTTATCAGTCGAACTATTGTGTTACGATATTGCTTCTGTTATTGTCGTTGGCTTGCTCAACAAGCATATTTTATTAGGATATTAATTATTAGTCTTAGTATTTGGGATGTTTATTATTCATATTCTGTTTTAATTAAGACTATTTATACTCGGATTATGACGCTTAGTATTAAAAAGTTGTTTATTAGGTTTAGTTTTACTTGAGCAAAAAAAAGGTTTAGTTTTACTGTTTCAGTAGGGAAAAGGTTTGTCTTGGCTTTATATAAAGTCAGCTCTTATTCTGCATCGGGAGATTAGAATTATGATGAAATAAAGTACTTATTTTAGGTTTAAGTCTCTTCTCTTCTAATAAGTTGGTATCAGAGCAATTAACTCCATGGCTGCTACTTGTTTCACGGCGGTTGAGGCTGCCAACGCAAACACACAAGTTTCACAAGCTTCCGCTACGACAACCACTCAACATCTGGTTGCCCGAAACTCTTCCTATGCTGCTGTTTCCACCACTGTTGCTAGACCATTCTCTTCTGTTCCTGTCATTCCAACCTCCTTTGCACCACCACCCCCAATCGGACACTCTGATCCAATTGTGGTTGATCTCATGGCTGAAGTTGTTAAACTGAAGGCTCAAGGCTCAAGCTGCTGTTGCACTACCATACTTGAAGAATGGTGGCCCCTTTCGACCCCCTACGACCCCCACACCTTCTTTTAGCATTTATAATATGCCACCCCAACCAGACCACGGGTCGGCTCAAAGGCCCGATACCCACATTTAGTACTATTACCCCCAATAGTGGTTTCCGAACCCCACCATCCAATTCAAGTTTTTCCTCACGTCGGAGAGGATTATGACGAGGATGATTTCCCTTGGATGCGTCGTCACACCTCTTATCTTCCTGTTGTGAAGATTGATTTTCCGTGTTTTTTTTTTATGGTGACCCACGAGGTTGGATTATAAAGGCTGAAAAGTATTTTCACTTTTACTACACTCATGCTGAAGTGATGGTCGATGTTGTTGCTATGTCCTTAGAGGGAGATGTACTAGATCACTTCTCATGGGTCAATAACGAACATCCGATTCGCCACTAGGAGGAACTCACTCAGATTTTGCAAGAAGCTTATGGACCAACTGAGTTTGCATATCCTGACGAATATGTCTATGAAATTAAGCAAATCGTTTCCATTCACCAATATCATCAAGAGTTTGCTCGTTGCTTGTCTTGTGTTCGCCAATGGCCAGACCAGTGCTTGCTAGGAGTTTTCTTGCATGACTTGAAAGATGAATTGAAGAGTGATGGGCACATCCACAAACCTCAGACTGTTTATCAAGCTATGAGCTTGGCAATGGAGTATGAAGCCAAGCATATCCAAAGCCAAAGGTTGTTGCCCAGGGGAGCTGCCAATCATTTGTCCTACCATTCTCCAAGAACCACGCAACAGTCTTCAGTATCTTTCCATATTCCTTCTTCGGTAGTGCCACCTGTTGACTCTCGCCACGTTGCTACAACTAAGTTGACGACCACAACCCAAACAACTTCACATCCTTCTGATGATCTTCTCCGCCAAACTCCTCGAGACAAAGGTTTGTGCTATAGTTGTGGTGACAAATTCGAACCTGGCCATTAATGCAATTTCGCTCCTCTAAAGACTATGGTGGGAATGGCCTCTTGCCATCGACCATGGGATCTCTACTAGCATGATGAAGGCGGAGCCAGCTCCCATACAACTGAGCTTACTAGCTTTCCACCTTGAGGACAAGATGGTGTTCGAAGGGGGGAGACGTGTTATGATATTGCTTCTGGGCAAGCATATTTTATTAGGATATTAATTATTAGTCTTAGTATTTAGGAAGTCTATTATTCATATTTTGTTTTAGTTAGACTACTATTATATTTTATTAGGTTTAGTTTAAATGTTTTAGTAGGGAAAAAGTTTGTCTTTGCTCTATATAAAGTCAGCTCTTGTATTTGAATCGGAAGAAGTATCTTCTCTGGTAACATATTGTAGCATCGTGTCATAAAATGAAGAGATATGGGTTACTAGTCGTCCATGGAAATAAATGTTGAACTGTGTTTTCTATGCACTGTCATGGCTTGGTGCTGAAAAGTCACGTGATTGCCAATCTTTATTTGCAGATCCCAGTTCTATTTAACGCTGTAGGTGGAATTCTAGTTGGCATTGTCACAAGCCGGGCAGGAGGTGTTAGAAAGGTACTTATGAGTTATGATGACTGACTGATTGAATGCTGTTCACAATTGTTGAAAGTCTTTCCACTTACTAACTGACACACCCAGTTTTGGATTTTGCAGGGGTTTGTCATTGTTTCGGCTCTTCTAGTGACAGCCCTACTTCAGTTTATGTTCGAGGGGAAATCACCTTCACTTCATTGTGTGATTGCACTACCACTCGTGGTAACCAGCATATCAATTTACCAGAAATATCCATATCAAGTTAAAAAGAAGGACACATAACCTCCTTGAGATGTTAGAGCTCAAGCCTGCTAGGCGTGGTAATAATATTATTAACTAAATGTCATATTGTAAATCACGTCGGAGGCAGCAGCATCTGAAAGCCTTTGGTAAGTAAGAAATATAAGCAACTCTCAATGGTATGATTCCCATTTCTTCCAGTAGTCCATTACTCTTTATATTTTCCATCATTTCCGCCTCTAAACGAAAGCGCACTCTTCTATTCCCACTCTTTCTTAATTCAGTAGTAAAAATGCGATTTTAAGACTGTTCCCCATTTAACTCAACATACTGTCGTGGAGATGCGTACGATTACTGCCTCTACGGATCACTTGAGAGAAGACTGCAGTAGTACTTGTTTAGACATAATAAACAAGCAAAAATGCAGAACAAGGAACATCGGTATAACATGGTTCACTGTCAGGTTGTTGGCTCGCTCTTGTATAGTTTACGAAATAGGATAGCTAATTTGTCATTTTTTACTATTTGGATTATCTGTTGCTAATAACCCTGAGCCAAAACGGAGCCGTTTATGGTTGCTGACATTCCAAGCGGTTGACGTGTAAACTCTAACAACCTACGGGTCAATGATGAACTTTGTCAACAATTTAGTAACGTTGTTTGTCGCATTTGTAACGGAAGAGCTTGTTTGTTATATGTTCTAAGTAGAGTGGCTTATTTGGTGCAATTAATAATAGAAGGATTTGTTTGTTATCTTTTAATAGTACAGAGACCTCTCGGCCTATTATCCCTTTATTATTAAACTACCCTTAGTTAATGACACCCTAATAAAATATGTGTGCTGACATCCCCTCAAATTGATGGTGATGACGCAAGTGTGCAACATTAATTTGCTTGACAGTAACCATTGTTGACTAGCCATCATTGCCTTGGTAAAAAGATCAGCAACCACCAATGCTAGGCGTGCCATTTAGGTAACGAATGATATGAAAAATAGTGACAAGATGAGGAGTTGGGGAGTAGCCATGAACTGACTAATAACTTGTACATCATAGGACACGCCTGGACGAGTAGAAGGTAAGATAGTGATAAAAAGTGGGATCAGGTACCAAGTCACATTAATCCTTACTAAGACTTAGAAATAGTTCCATTCGAGTTAGGCACGGTAATTTGTAGTTCGCCGTTCGTGCCATGGCCAAAAGATCCATAATGTACTTTTGTTGATTCACAAATAAGCCCTTTGAAGATCGAGGAAGTAAGAGAGATCACTCACTTCCTTAAGCTTAAAATGTGAACTGAGAATATGAAAAATATTCATGACGTGAGATTCGTCACCTATGAAGATCATGTCATCAACGTAAAGAAGAAGTGCTTTCAATCAGCGGGTTGTAGTCTTGAGAAAAAGGTTGGGGTCATTATGACTTTGCATGAAGCCAAGCTTGAGAATTGAGGTTTGAAATGTCTCAAAACAATGCACAAGGGAATAAAGGTCTGAAATGTCTCAACCCATGCACGAGGAGCCTATTTAAGACCATACAAGGACCAATAGAGAAGAAAAACCGCATCGAGAAAAGGTTTCTCAAAGATGAAAAACATTCCATGTAAATTGTCTCCTTTAGCTGACCATGGAGGAAAACATTCTTGATATCAAGCTGAAAAAGAGGCCAAGACTTTTGAGCAACAATAGCTAGGATAACACGAACGATAGCCATCTTGGTCACTAGAGTAAACGTCTCATCATAATTGATACCATAGTCTTGTCGGAACCCTTGAGCAACAAGTTGAGGTTTATATCTTTCCAAGGAACCATCAAGATTAAACTTTGCGTTGAACACCCACATAGAACCAATTACAAGAGCTGACTGAGGACAGAGTTGATCGGAGACGGAGGTAAGAGTCCCTTCAATGAAGTCTACTCATAGTTGGAAGGTGTGCTATCAAAAGGGTGGAACAACAATGGAACAACAACTCAACAAACAAAGAACAAAAGTCGACTTTAAGGGGAGAGTCAACGGGGCTGAAAGAGCATGGAAGAAAAAAGAACAACACAAGGTGCAACTCACAAAAGCAATCAACGAAGGAAGATTCATAGGAAATGAACGAGAAGGGCAAGCGAAGATCATCAATAGGCTTGGGGGCCACTAGGATGAGGGAAACCGGGTTATCAGGGGAGTTTCTGCAAGGCTTACGCAATTCTAATCCTACTTCCACTTCAAAGAATGTTTAGCTAGACTCTCTAATGAGCTCCTAACCGCAAGCATCAATGCAAGACAAGCTAACCACTCAAACTTGGCAAACTTGACAAAATAATCATGTACGCCACATGTTCGATGAAATGCCTAAGTGAGAAATTCACTTAAGAAAGACTAATCTACATGCAACTACTCTCACTTAACACATATAGATCAGTACATGATAGATAGAAATATGTTACTCTTTCCCCCTACGTCTGATAGCTCCGATGCTGGTGGGAGTGCTAGGGGGAAGCGAGCTGCTGCAGAAGTACACCAGATGAGGAAGATGATGACGAGGAAGGTGGGGACGAGTAAGCTAAGAAGTAGTGAATTGAGATTGCAATATTGTGTAGGATTGCACTTTGAATATTTGAATTGTACCTTGTGTGGGATGAGTACCTTATATGGATTGTATTTTGGGGTCGTTTAGGGGAAATATGAAAATAGGGGAATGGTGGAAAAGTGTTTGTTAAAAGTTGAAGGATATTAAATTACATTGTTTGGTATGTATATTTGGTAAAGAAAATAGGAGGGGAAGACAGTGGGTCCCATTATTCTATTTGGGGGAAGTTAGAATTTCTGATAAAAGTAGAAATTGTCAGAATACACATTCTGGAGACAATAAGAAACTCTGGTATCTGAAATACAAAACCCCAGCTCCATTAGACAGTAAACAAACAAGGATATCTCAGAATACAGAGTTTCCAAGAAACACAGCTGGATTTCCCCTATACCAAACGACCCCTTTGAATATTTGTATTATTATGGATTGAACTAAGAATACTATGAATTAAATATTACATTTGTGTGTTTTGTTCTATGAAAGCGTGCATTGAGTGTGAAATTGTTGATTAACGAGCTGCTGAAATCCAAAAAATAGGGATCCAGAAATCAAGATTTCTGGATCCCTATTGTGATTTGTAATTGACACCTAACAACGGATTGTATGTGCTGTTAAATTTAACAACACATAAAATCCACTATTAAGTTTAACAACACATAAAAACCACTGTTAAACCTAACAACATAAAATTCGTTGTTAGGTTTAACAACAAATTTTATGTGTTGTTAGGACGAATCGCTGTTAGGTTTAACGGCAGACGCTTTAACCATTGTTAGGTCACCTTACGTTAGTGATCCTAACAGCGGATTTTCAACCGCTGTTAGGCCTAACAGCGTCTTATCCGTTGTTAGAATTATTAAAAATGTGCTGTTAAAATGTCATTTCCTTGTAGCGAAGCAGGTTGCCAAGAAGTGCAAGGATCCGATAAGTTACTCTTTTCCTTGCTATATTGCTTCCCATTGCATAGATAGGCCTCTTGCTGATTTAGGAGCTACTATTAATGTGATGCCCTATCCTTTATGCCAACGCTTAGGATTGACAGAGTTAGTTCCTACTAGTATGGATGTTCATTTAGCTAATGAGAGCATTAAGCAACCTTTAGGGATTGTCAAATTTTCTCGTTAAAATCAATAACTATTATTTCACGGTTGATTTTGTGGTGCTAGATATGAAGGAAGATTTCAATGCTCCCTTTATACTCGCCAAACCATTCCTCGCCACTGCTGGAGCCATCATTGATGTGCTTAGCGGGAGAATGATCTTCCGGTTAGGGGAGGAAGAGATCATGTTTGAAATGGCTACTCCAATGGTTATTTCTCTTCCTTCATCTCCCAAGAAGAAATCATCTTTTGATTTTGATGCTTTGCTCGATTGTTTTAATAAGTTCACCTCACTCCCACAAGGTGTACGAACTAAACAATATCAATACACTTTCTAAAATCATTTAAACAAAAAAATAATTAGCAATTTAAACGAAATTATTACCAACTCCAGTCCTCTAACTCGCAAAATTTCCTGTAGTGTGGGGTGACTTGTAAGTCCTCCAAGCGGCTGAATTCTTGCGAGATATATCCTACAAATTGATATTCATTTAAATAGATTGAAGTTGATAAAATATATTGACATAAGGCCCAGTTTGTAATCGACTTACCACCATATCGAGTCTCAGTCTGAGATCCACAAACTATGCCCACATAGGCGCAGAGATCCTGCCCAACTTATGTTGTATTGCCCACGCCCTAAGGGGCACCACAAACTCCTCCTCGTCGTAGTCATGGCCCGCATCTTCAGCTTCCTTCCTTCTTTTTTCCTTGAATATGTTAACCACATATGTTCTCCACAGTCGGGTTTTGCAGTCCCGCCACTTCCTGCCAATATCCTCCATGATGTACTTAGTCGCAAGGTCTGTCATCTCTGGCGGCTCAACCACGATACAGCGCTGCATCAAATTCAATGATTATAAATATTACTTACTAAAAATTCACATAACACAGGAATGAATTTCATATTTGAAAACTTACAAACACAGTAGCCTTCAAATCATTCTTCTCTTCGTCTGTCACGATGGGCACTCCTCATACTGTAGTGGGAGGAGGTTCTGGTCATTAGCCATCAAGCTGGTAAACTGGCCCAACAGAAAGGCGGCGCCCGCAGCCTAAGGCCTTAGGGGTCCCCAAGGTATGATCACCTTCTTGCCATCGCGAAGGCTCAAAATCTGGCTACTGGCCACAGTTTCCTGAGTCCTAACTCCAGGTGGATCAATGAGCTCTACCAGCCACAGACCTGAACGAGACATATCTGCATAACCAAATTCAAATATTTATGTCAAACATCCGACTATTGAATATAAAACAATAACACTTAGCTCAAAATGATTTTACCAAACACTAATTAATCATCAAACTCTGCAATTCCAAGCCTGGCGATGACACTCGATTTGACGTGATTATCAGCCTCATTTAAGCGACATTTCCTTGCTTAAGACATGGTTTTTAGGGTAGAATAGCGAATATTCACTCAACTGCTCTATCTCGTGCCATTTGTGTTACTTTGGCCCGTTTCAGGTCTATTTGATGGTTTTCTAGTGTTTTCATGATAGCACAGGTTTTTGCCGTCAAATAAAGTAGCCAAGGACGTGTCTAAGGCATTGGAACCTTGAGGAACCGCACCGGAACCAATCCAAGAAGTCAATCAAACCAACTCAAATTCTGCCCCAATTTACACTGGAGTTTTCGGCGAAAACCCTTAGAGTTTTCAGCGAGTTTTCAGCGAAAACTCATGAAGAAATTGGCAGAGCTGACAAGAAGAAGTTTTTGGCAAAAACCCAAAGTTCTCGGTGAAAACTTGGAGTCCGAAAATCACAGGAGAAGCAGCCGAGCATTCAGTCATTTTACAAAGGAATTTTCGGCGAAAACTTCATAAGTTTTCGGCAAAAAGTCCAGGCAAAATCCAGCGGTATTAGGGTTAAGTATAAATACTTAACCGGCTGTCCAAAAAGGGGGATACCTGATAATACATCATAATTTCAGAATTCTCACGAGTTCGGGAGCAAAGTTTAGAGTTCGAAGAGCCAGGAAGAGATCGTGACGCCATCCCTTCACCTCGGAGACTCGGAGCTAGGATTGAAGATTACCAGAGAGCGAAGCTTTGCCAGAGTCGTCTTAATTAGGTTTTACAGTTTCTATCTGTTCTATCTCTTGATGATGAACTCTGTTTCTGCCTTTGATTCTTTTGTTATGAACATGAGTAGCTAAACTCGTAGAGCTTCGACTTGATGAACCCTAAGTGACCCAGGGCTTTAAAGCGGTCACGGATCGGCGGTGATTAGATTCAAAGTTCAATCAGTTTCTCTTTCATGTTTGATTTGTTCTTCGTTGTTCATGTTTCTTGTCTGGATTGATCACCTAGATTAGATTCTTGTTAAGCTAAGGATAGAAGCGAATGCTCGCCTTACTATAAAACATCAAATCGAACAATTAACCTATTCATTGGAGTGTGCCTTTCGTAGGAACCAGTTAGGGTTAATCTACTGCAAGAGTAACTCATAAATCGTTAGTAATTCCACCAGTTAGTTTAGTCATCGGAAGAGGCGACCGTACCCGGGCGACTAATTAATCTTGGTAGCTAGATCGGATAGAGCGAACGTTCGCCAGTCTTAAATCTAAGGGTCAGGAGTTATGGTGGTGTCTTAGAATTGATTGAACAGGAATCGAAATCCGCTGATCTGTTGATTGCCAATGCTCTGGTGAACTAAGGGAGATTCGAAGTCTAAGCTTATCTGTCGTCTTTGTTAAGTCAACCCAATTTCCCAATCTGTCTTTTACTTTTCATTTTAATTTCCTTGCATTTTCTAGATTAGAAGTCGTGGAACTCACACCACGCACAAAGTGTTTCAACCTGAGTAATTTGCCATTATATTTGAGTAGACAATTGAAGAAGCCACGTGGAATACGATCTACCCTAGCTTTTAGCTTGGTAGTTATTTGATAACCCGCTTTACGATGGTTCATCAAATTGGCGCCATTGCCGGGGACTTCGTTTAATTGTTTGAAAGAAGAACTGACATTTTATTCTTCTACTTTCCATTTTTCATCTTTCCACCCACTTCGATTTTACACTGGTTTTGTTTGTTTTTGTCATTTGTAGGTTGTTCACAGGTTTATGCACCACTGCCCTCTCACGCGCTCCAAAATCGACAAGGCTAAGGGTATAGAGAGACCAGACAGTTCTGCTCCACCAAGACAATCACAGATTCCGAAGAGAGGCAGAACCAATCCACCTCCATCCGTCACTCCGATTAAGATCGAGGAACTGAAGGAGAGTTCCTCATCTCCATTTTCACCGTCGTCTTCATCCGCTTCATACACAGAATCACTTTCACCTCCTCCATCTCCCAAGATGAATGATCAGTTACCACCACCAGGCGGTCATCAACCACCACCACCGGGTGCACCGAAGAGTCTAGCTGACTACAACAAGCCTAGCGCGACTAGCGTTTGATCTTCTATTGCCGTGTCACGCATCGAAGGAGATCCTGACTATGAGATTAAAATTCCATTATTGATTATGATCTCTAGGGATCTACAATTTGAAGGCAGGCCGCTAGACAATCCGTGCACACATCTGGTGGATTTCATTGATCTCTGTGGCACTTTCAAGAATGGAAATCACGACAAGAATACTCTTTGCTTGAGAGCTTTCCCGTTCTCTCTGAAAGGCGCAGCTAAGAGGTGGCTCACTGGCAAACCACCTGGCTACTACACTGACTGGGAGACTCTTGCTCAAGACTTCATCGAAGAGTGCTTCCCTCCTTCCAGAACAACAGCCTTCAAGGACAGCATCGCCAGATTCTCTCAGAAGGAAGGAGCGAGCTTATATGATACTTGGAATGAATTTCAAGAACTTCTCTACAACTGTCCTCACCATGGTTTCGAGCAGAGACAGTTAGCTGAAATCTTTGCTCGAGGTCTTCGTGAAGAATCTGCCAAATGGGTCAATTCCCTAGCTAAAGGGGATTGCACTACACTTACACCTGAAGCTGCTCTTCTTCATTTCGCAAACTGTGCTTCCAAGTCAAGAAATTGTGAGCGATAATCAGAAGGATCAAGAAGCAAGCTCGATCTCGAAGCAACCATTAAGGCAGAAGTTGAGAAGCATCTGAAGAAGTCTTCTACACCCATCAAGCCGCCGGCAACCTCTATCTACGTTGCCGATTGTGAGTGGTGTGGAGCTTGTGCGCATAACGGAGGCCGATGCCAAAATTTTGGTAAAACGGAAGTTTGGTCTGCCGAAGAAGTCAATTTCGTTCAACAACAATCAGAACAGTTATGTTGGCTACCGCAATTACAGACAACAGGGGAATTATCAAGATCGACCTCCCTACAATGTTGGTAACAACCAGAACCACAATCAGAACCAGAATAGCCAACCAACTAGTCCAGCTCAGGATCAGAAGCCGAACCATCCGCCGGGAGGTGTCTACCAACCGCCGCACCGAAATCCGGGTAACTATGGAACTGCTGCTGGAAATCGCCAGAATCAATATCGAACAATACCTATCCAGGGCAGCAGCATCAGAAGGAGAACAACGTTAGTGAACTCGACAAGAAGCTCAGTCAGATCATCACCAGACTTGACAATCATGACAGTCAGTTCAAAGCCCAAGCTCTTCTCAACCAAGAACAGATTGCATCCGGTCATAAAATTGAGCAGGCAGTGAACCAGATCTCTAGCATGCTAACATCTGGTCGACCATTTGGCCAGCTTCCAAGCCAAACTGAGCCAAATCCGAGAAAGGAGCAAGCTAAGATGGTATCTATTCAAGATCCAACAAACTTGCCTACTAATGCTTCTTCTATTTTATGCAGGACCGATGAAGCTCCAGAGAAGAAGGAAGCAAATGAAGAGGCGCCTAAGGAGTATGATCCTCCTCTTGCTCCGTACTACGTAAAGCCTCCTTTTCCCAGAGCAATGCTACCGAACGCGAGGATCGAGACTGGTATGTGGGGAAACAAAGAAGGATATCCTGCCGCTCGTAGCAAGAAACCTTCATCGCCATATCCAGCTAAGTGTTCCGATCCTGGTTCTTTCACGCTACCTCTAGTCATTAATGATATTGAGATAAAACGTAGTTTGGTTGATCTAGGCGCGTCTGTCAATGTTATGCCTATGAGTTTGTTTGAGAAATTGAATCTAGGAGAACTTGAACCGACTAGCATACAACTTGTCTTTGCTGATAGATCACTGAAAACACGTAGAGGAGAGATCAAAGACGTTGTTACTAAATGTGGTCCTTTCACGTTCTTAGCTGACTTTGTGATCATAGATACTAGCAAGGAGGATTCTACTATTCTTATAGGTCGACCCTTCATGGCAACAACCAGAATGCAAATTAACGTTCTGAATGGTTCTTTGACCTTGAGGGTTGGTAAGGAAACAATAACTTTCTGCCTTAAGGACGGTATGAAATATACTCCTGAGAATGAAGAATCTCATTGTCTAGCTGTTGAAACTGTGGAGTTGACTCCGGTCAACTCCGTTACTGATGTCTCTTCTAGTGTTCCTAGATCAACTGTTGTTGCAGATGTTGAGCAGACTACCAAGCAGGAACCAGAATCTTCTGCTCGAAAGCCGCCAAAGAAGAAAGAACCGAAAGCCTCTTCTTCACCACCAAGCAAGGAACCTGGCAGGTCCCGGAGGAAGAACCAGAAGAAGAAGACTTAAATGGTCTGGAGACCAGTTGTCCCTCCACCCTCTTCCGAGATAGCTGCCCCACCAATTCCTTCCAAGCTACCAGCGCCGGAGCAAGTAAAGAAGGAGAAGCCAAAAGCATCTCCCAAGGAAACACCGAAGATCACCGATCTTGGTGATATGAAGCCTGAGGTTAAAGAGAAGACGAAGCCGATCGTTCTCATTCCTTCCACCGTCTTCCTTGCAGAGGATGATCCCTCAAAAGAACTCTTTGGTTCGTTCAAGATCACCGATCACCTTCCCGATGGACGCACGAAGCTCACTCATGCTAACGGGAAGAAATTCATGCTCACCGGAGATACCCTGAAGCTCTACTTCAAGAACTCCGACGCTAGCATTAAGGAGAACCTGAGTTGGGATGTCTCCTAATACCATCCAGGTATCGTCCAGCTCAAGGACGTTAATCAAGAGCGCTTCGTGGGAGGAAACCCACGGCTGGAGTCAGTTTTTCATTTGTGTCGAACTCAGTGTTTTAGAGTCGGTTTGGGGGAGCCAAAAGTGCCAGTTTGCATGATTTCTTATTTTTCGTGTGTAGTCTGTGTGTCATCGTTTCAATCGAAAGTTGTTTGAGGTTGTTCCGATTTTTCTCAAATTAGTTGTGATTTTCTGAAGTTTGCCGGGATTGCGAAAATATTTTCAATCGTGCAGGTCAAATTTTTCGGTGAAAAGTGTTTAATTTCTCGGCGAAAACTTCCCTTTAAATCCCACTGTGTTTTCTGATCGATTTTAGTTAAACTTTTCCGCGAAAACTTGCTGTGTTTTCGGCGAAAACTTATTTGAAAATCGGCAGACGTTTTGAACTTGAGTTTTTGGCGAAAACTTGCACTTCTTTTCGCCGAAAACTCTAAGAAAAATTCAAAAAATCTCCCCTATTACCTTTTTATTTTTCCGGTTACACTCTCTCTCTCCCCACTCTCTCATTTTCGAAAAAAACCAAACCCCAGCCCTCTGTTTTTCAAAAATCCGTCGCCGCCGACCTACTTTTGCTACTGCCCAAACCAGCCTTCGCCGAGCACCGCCGCACCTCTCCTCTCCCTTTTCCGGTCATTTCGAGCCGTAGATCGCCTGAATCGGAGCTCTAGAGCTCCCGTTCTGCCAAACCCTAGTTTTTCAATTTTTTCACCGATTTCTGTCTCCACGTTCATTTTCAGCCATCATGACTTCAAGGTAAGTTGTAGAGCTTTTCATTGCGAATCTTTTGACATGTTGAATGCTGAATTTCGTCAAGGTTGACTTTGACTGACTTTTTAGTCTACCTCGATTTGCGTGCCGACTGTTTCTTGAGAATTTTTGCTGAATCGATTAGTCTGGACTGTTCTCGCATGCTTAGGGAGCTATGTGTTGAAATTTGATGTGATTTGATCGAGATATGCCATGCTTAAAGATTAAATTTTTGTGATGTTGACTTTTGTGGACATGTCGGTTTCACCTTGAACTGTTTGTGCTCAATTAGCTGCCATGTTTATCCATTCACGTTTATATCATGTGGTTGATTTTCTGAGCTAAATTATGTCGTCATTTTTCGCTTTGAGCTAGTAATTGCCATGATTAGGGTTCAATGTGCTATGAAGTTGACTTTTTGAATGTCGGTTTGACTTCTGAACTCTGATTGTGATGATAACATTCTAGCTATTCCTATGCATGTGTTGTAATTATTTGTGATTACCAGTTAATCTGCTTTGCTTACCCCCACTCGGTTTTCCTCATTTCTTTGTGAAATTGAGTTTTTTCTACTAAGTGTGGGGTAGGATTTTAGTTTGACTAATCTGGTTTGATTTTATTGCTATGAATTAGGAATGTCACCAACGAGCGCAGGACCAAGGCCAGACTCGACATTGGTTCCAGCTCTCGAGCTCTTGCTCCCGTCACTCAGGCTATCCACGGTCCTCCACCAGCATTCCCTGGCCGTGTCGGGTACCACCCCACTGTTGCCCGCCTGCCCGTACATTACTTCGAGCGCTACCAAAGGCTCGAGCATGTTCCTGGAGCCGACGTGCGTCCACTTTCCATGGATTCCCTCCTCGAGCACGATGGGGGCTGGTACCAGAATGTGCTCGACTCATTTGCACCTTCCGGACTTCTTGAGCTGACCACCCTAGCTGCTGACTTTCTAGACGTCGCTCTCCAGGAGTTCTGGGCTACATTCGAGCTGGATGAGCACAAGAGGAGGCAGCACAAGAAGGTCGTCTCCTTCTATCTTGGCAGGGTGTACAAGGCGTTCACCTATGATGAGTTTGCAGCTCATCTCGGCATTCCCCGGGAGCACTACGAGGGTCACCACCTCGGCTGGGAGAACAACACCGACAACAGAGAGGAGTATGACGCGCTCTGGAGCCACATGACTGGAGTGCCAAACAATCAGACCACGACACATAACTCGGTTAAGTTACTCGCTCACCCTCTCTATCATTTTATCCATATGGTTTGGCGTAGATCTCTTTTGTTTGCTCCAGAGAAGAGCCACCACCACACCAACAGAGAGGAGCTCCTCCTTCTACGCGCCATCTGGGAGGGTTATCCTCTTCATCCCGGATTGGTGCTTGCACGCCTATTCCGCCAGAAGACTCAGAAGCCAAGGCCCCCTAGCTCACTCCTGGGCGGCAACTTTGTCGGCCGACTCATCATCTCCCTCGGTCTCAGCCAGTCATATGGCCCGGACATCCCACAACGGAGAGTATACACCGTAGGTGGTGATATAGCGGTCGAGTACGCCCTCCAGCTGGACCTTGGTCCACAGGTGGCGGCAGCTCCTCCCCTCCAGCACGAGGAAGAATCAGAGGAAGAAGATGATTCTGAGGAGCAGCAGCCCCAGCCAGAAGCGGAGTTTGACGACTATATACCCTCGCCACATCATCAGGCAGGGTCTGTATACCAGTACCAGTCGCCCCTTCCAGATCCATACCAGGCGCCTCATCCTCAGCACCGACCGCATCCCGCGAATATTGGAGAGCTGTACGAGCGACTCCAGGAGTGGCGAGTCACAGACACCGCCACTCAGGATGCCAGATGGGTTATTATGCAGCAGCACATGCGCCGCACTGATGAGAGATATGAGGCGCAGCTGGCGTGGCAGCGGCAGGTCAACGACGCCCTTCACTTTCCCCCTCCCGATGCACCTGACCAGGAGTGATCAGGTTGTATTCCTTTTCTGGTCCTTTCTTTTTATTTCTTCTTTTAGGATTTCGATCCAACTTTTTTTTTGTGTGAATCCGGGACACTTGTCCCGGTTTCCTTTTTATCTTTCATTTGTTTTTGTTTTGCAGGTAGTTTGGGAGATTCCCTTTGCTTAGGGTCTACCTCTTTCTACTTCGCTTTGGTAGATTGCCTCTGCTCCGAGGATCCGTGCTCATCCACTACACCAACCATCTCAGTCCAGGTTCTTCTACTTCACTCTAAACTCTAGTCTTAGTCCTGTGAGGACACAGAACGATTTAAGTGTGGGGTAGGACGCTAGAGAACCTTGCATGAACTTGATTGCCCTTGATTGTGTTTTTGTGTGCCTCGTGGTTCCTTTCTAGTCTCTCTAGCATTAGAATGGCTCAGTTCTTGATTTTTGATGTTAAGTTGTTGTTCAACCTGTCATAATGATGCTTAGACTGCTTAACCTAGAACTTGAGAACCAACGTGTATACTTTGATGCTAAATTGCCTGGTCAGAACAGATTTTGAAAATCACACTTGTAGTTTGTAGCCTTGATTGCATGAAAATGACCGAATCCGACTAGCAAACCAAATGTGAGCTTTTGATCCATTGCATGTAACTTGCAATTTCAATTCCTTTTGAGTGATTTTCTGTTTGCTTGAGTGAGTTAGAATTTGCATGAGACCTACTCGAGACCACACGATGACACGAGTTCTAGAATGATAGGGGCACCTAGATTCAGCTACTAAGCCAGATAGCCTACCCATTGTTAAATGCATTAGGTGTAAACCCTTGAGCTTGGCCTGTTCTTTCAGTTCGATATACATTACAACCATTCCCCATTCTTTCATTCCCCGTTGATCCCCTGTGGTTGTAGTTCTAGATTGACCTACCGGAAGTCGGTTTGTGGTAACCTGCCTATAGCCGTTAAACAGGTGGTCTTAGCTATTATGTCCAAACGTGTAAACCCCTCTAGCAACTAAAAGAAAGAATCGGCACAAAGAAAAAAAAACAAAAGAAATTTCGAAAAAAGTAAGAAAAAGAAGAAAAGTTCAAATTCCAAAGTTCAATAACGTTCCTCTCCCTACAAATGGAAGAACGAAGTCAAAAGAAAAAAATGTGTAAAGAAAATTCAGTGCTAGGTTGCTTGAGGGTATCTTAGGACGAGCGTTCACTATTCCACCCGTGTCTGGTTAGACGGTAGGAAGCCATAGGCTAGATTCGAGGGAAGTTAGTTGAAAGCTACACCGCACCAAAGCCATCATCATACATTCCCATCATCCATCTCATTATAAACCCTTGTAGTGTAGAATTCGTTACAGTCCTAGCAGGGAAGTCCTTCTTGACTAGTTCCTCGTGTTGTCACAGTGGTGGAGATGTGGTCGAATTGCAAACTTATGACAGAATTCAGTAACAGGAAATGATTGAGAGCATAAACACGTCCTTAAACACAAAGAGTGAGAGTTTCCCGTTTACTAAATATTTCCTGTGTGAGGAGTCTGGTCGGTCAGGTCAAATTCGTTCATAATTGGTTACTATTACTCGTCGTGTGCAGTTTTTAGTGAGACCAGGTTGTTTGGCTGATCAGTATGCATGTTAGGTTTCTTGTTCTAGGAATTACCTATCTAATAATTCGTTGTGCATGCTTGAACTCCAATTTAACTAATCTTATCATTTGTGAACGTGAGCGTTTCTATTCATTTTGCTTGAGGACAAGCAAAAGCTTAAGTGTGGGGTATTTTCATGACACTCAATTTAACGTGATTATCAGCCTCATTTAAGCGACATTTGCTTGCTTAAGACATGGTTTTTAGGGTAGAATAGCGAATATTCACTCAATTGCTCTATCTCATGCCATTTATGTTACTTTGGCCCGTTTCGGGTCTATTTGATGGTTTTCTAGTGTTTTCATGATAGCACAGGTTTTTGCCTTCAAATAAAGTAGCCAAGGACGTGTCTAAGGCATTGGAACCTCGAGGAACCGCACCAGAACCGATCCAAGAAGTCAATCAAACCAACTCAAATTCTGCCCCAATTTACACTGGAGTTTTCGGCGAAAACTCATGAAGAAATCGGCAGAGCTGACAAGAAGAAGTTTTCGGCGAAAACCCAAAGTTCTCGGCAAAAACTTGGAGTCCGAAAATCACAGGAGAAGCAGCCGAGCATTCAGTCATTTTACAAAGGAATTTTTGGCGAAAACTTCATAAGTTTTTGGCAAAAATTCCAGGCAAAATCCGGCGGGTATTAGGGTTAAGTATAAATACTTAACCGGCGGCCCAAAAAGGGGGATACCTGATAATACATCATAATTTCAGAATTCTCACGAGTTCTGGAGCAGAGTTTAGAGTTCGAAGAGCCAGGAAGAGATCGTGATGCCATCCCTTCACCTCGGAGACTCGGAGCTAGGATTGAAGATTACCGGAGAGCGAAGCTTTGCCAGAGTCGTCTTAATTAGGTTTTACAGTTTCTATCTGTTCTATCTCTTGATGATGAACTCTGTTTCTGCCTTTGATTCTTTTGTTATGAACATGAGTAGCTAAAGTCGTAGAGCTTAGACTAGATGAACCCTAAGTGACCCCGAGCTTTAAAGCGGTCACGGATCGGCGGTGATTAGATTCAAAGTTCAATCAGTTTCTCTTTCATGTTTGATTTGTTCTTCGTTGTTCATGTTTCTTGTCTGGATTGATCAACTAGATTAGATTCTTGTTAAGCTAAGGATATAAGCGAACACTCACCTTACTTTAAAACATCAAATCGAACAATTAACCTATTCATTGGAGTGTGCCTTTCGTAGGAACCAGTTAGGGTTAATCCACTGCAAGAGTAACTCATAAATCGTTAGTAATTCCACCAGTTAGTTTAGTCGCCGCAAGAGGCGACCGTACCTGGGCGACTAATTAATCTTGGTAGCTAGATCAGATAGAGCGAACGTTCGCCAGTCTTAAACCTAAGGGTTAGGAGTTATGGTGGTGTCTTAGAATTGACTGAACAAGAATCGAAATCCGCTGGTCTGTTGATTGCCAATGCTCTGGTGAACTAAGGGGGATTCGAAGTCTAAGCTTGTCTATCGGCTTTGTTAAGTCAACCCAATTTCCCAATCTGTCTTTTACTTTTCGTTTTAATTTCCTTGCATTTTCTAGATTAGAAGTTGTGGAACTCACACCACGCACAAAGTGTTTCAACCTGAGTAATTTTCCATTATATTTGAGTAGACAATTGAAGAAGGCCCGTGGAATACGATCTACCCTAGCTTTTAGGTTGGCAGTTATTTGATAACCCGCTCTACGATGGTTCATCACCTGGCTAGGGGTAGATCAGTGGAATTATCAAAATCCGACAACTCTGGATTCATAATCATCTCACTGTCTAACTAAGTTGCCTTCCTCATCGCCCATGTCATAGACATATCTGGGTTTGATATGTACAGGAATACACCAGCCCTTAACCACCTTATCTTTCACATAGTAGACCATTCGAGCAACTTCTCGTATATAGCAAGTGTGAGAAATTAAGTTGTGTGAACCCCAACCAATCTTTCTTCACATACCTAGGATTGTGTGTGTTAGCCTATTTACACTTGAATAATACCACATGGAAATCTCCATAATAATTCAGCTCAATTATATCTTCTAACTTTCCATAGTACGCGAGTTCGCTTGTGTGAGGTCGATTGTCCACTGAGCTAGAATAACTATGAGTTTCATAGCTGCCGTACACACAACTATTATGAGCACTAAGACCCTTATCACGACCAACTGTATGGAAATGATAACGATTCACGTCGTAACCTGTAAAATGTAATGCTTGTCAAGAAGGTCCTCGCGCCAACAATCTTAGATCATTCGAATGTACTACTTGGGTATCATCTAGTATCTGTGAAATGACAGTAAAAATAATACAGTATCACAAACTAAATGAAGGAAAGTTGTCATCATGCAAAGGTTAATGAAGCGCATAGTATACTTACTCGACTCCTAAACCATTACACAAAGTCTCTATGTACAACTTTTGCAACTTCAGCTGTTGATCTTCCTTGTAGTCGTTGTTTTGTGATTGCTTCGAACTCCCTAGTAATTCCCCATTAACACACAATAGAAGAATTAAAATAGAATAATAGTCACAACATAAGTTCAGTTCAGTAATGTACTTACTGTAGAAAAGGGCTGACTTCGTTGGCCCCTATAAGGACATGTCGGTGTGATTGTAACCATTCCATATCGTTTAACTTATAGTGGTGTTCGCCACCAACATGACGTCCAATTGAAGGGAACCTGGATATGCCACGTGATTCATCTCTCACTGACTCACGATTGAAGCGAGTTTCAACTCCATCTTCGTAGTATAAGGAGACGAATGTAATAATCTCCTCAGAAATCCAAACTTCTGCAATTGAACCTTCTAGTTGGGATTGATTTCTGACAAAAGATTTCAGCTTCCCAAGAAATCTGATTTCCTCAAGGGATTTATTATTAGTAAAATAATAAAGTAAACGCATAATAAATGTATGTAACCTATTGTTATATCATACCTTTCTATAGGGTACATCCAATGGTAATAGACTAGTCCCCCAAGTCTAACTTCTTCAACCAGATGGACCACTAGATGAACCATTACTGTGAAAAAGGAGGGGGATATCATCTCCAAACGACAAAGAGCTACAACAATCTGTTGTTGTAGCGTATCCAACCCATCAACATGAACCACTTTCGAGCATAATTGCTTCAGGCATGAACAAAATTCCACTAAGACCGATGAGACCTATGTGGGCAACACATTCCGGATTGACAATGGTAGAAGTTCATGCATTAATATATGACAATCATGAGTTTTCAACCCTAATATCTTTAGGTTCTCCACATCAACACAATGAGATATATTGCTTGAGTATCCATCTGGTACAACAAGGTCTTTCAAGGTTTCGAGCATTGTTTTAATTTCTCGTTTACCCATTGTGTATATAGCTGTTGGACAAGTTTTCCCATCTGGTGTTGGCCAAAGCTCCTTTCCAATTTTCATCATTTTCAAATCCATCCTTGCTTTCAGATGATCCTTACTTGGATCTTTCTCATTTATCAAAGTGTATAGGATATTATTGCACACATTCTTCTCTATGTGCATAACATCTAGATTGTGTCGCAACTTATTGAACTCCCAATAAGGTAACTGAAAGAAACAACTCTTCTTCTTCCATTGTTCAGCTTTTTTTTTGTTTCCTCCATCACCTCTTGCTTTCTTCCTAGGCGGTCCACTCTCCTTCGTCTTCCCAAAAGTAACATTGATGTTCTCAACCTGCTGCAAAAATTCAGAGCCAGATAAGAGTTTGGTTGGCTCTCTTAAATCAACATCACCATTGAATTTGGATTTTTGTAATCTCTAAGGATGTTCTGCAGGCAAGAAACACCAACTTCCTATGAAACAATTCTTCCCACTCCCCGCCAAACGCAATGGTTCCTGGTCTAGATTACAAGTGGGCAAGCCTGCCTTGTATAAGTGTTCCACCCATATAATAAACTCAGTCCAGGGAAATCACTAATTTTCCAAATTAGCCACTACAAGAAAATAACAATTTAACATCAGAATTCTAACGGCGGACAGGAAACCGCTGTTAGATTATACTATCTAACAACGGATATATAAAAATTCGCTGTTAGTTAACAGCGGACACTTATCAGCTGTTAGTCATCCGCTGTTAGAATGAAATTTCACGGGGGCGCCAAATTTCCCGCCTCCGCGGGAATGCAAAAATTTGGGGGGAAACCTAACAGCGGATATAAACCGCTGTTAAGATGTCCGTTGTTAAGTTTAGCCGATGTGGCAATCCGTGTGCTCAGCCCCAGCCAATGACATCTCTTCCGGATTTGTCTCTTCTCTTCCTTATTTTCTTCTTCTCTTTCTCATTTATTATTAGAGTTTTAGTTAGGGTTTGTTGTTTGATTTTGCTGAAGAATAAGAAGAACAAAGTAGAAGGAGAAGAATAGAGAAAGAAGAAGAACACAAAATCATTTATTATTAGAGTTTTAGTTAGGGTTTCTGTTTGATTTTGCTGAAGAATAAGAAGAACAAAGTAGAAGGAGAAGAATAGAGAAAGAAGAAGAACACAAGAAGAAGAAGAAGAAGAAGATGAAGAAGGAGAAGTAGAAGAAGAAGATGAAGAAGATCAGAGAAGTAGAAGAAGAAGAAGAAGAAGATTGGAGAAGAAGAAGAAGGGAGATGCAGAAGAAGAAGAAGAAGAAGAAGAAGGAAAAAGAAGAAAAAGAAGGAAATCGGAGAGAAGAAGTAGGAAGGAGAAGGTAGAAGAAGAAGGAAAAAGAAGAAGAGGAAGAATTGCAGAAACCTGCTCGCCGTTTCTGCAATTTTTTTTAATTCTAATCAGAATTCTAACAGCGGATTTTATCCGCTGTTAGAGTGTTTAATCCGCCGTGAGATTTAACAGCGGATATAAACTATCCCCTGTTAGGTTTAACGGCAGACGCCTATTCGCTGTTAGATAAGCTTACATTAGTCAACCTAACAGCGGACACGCGTCCGCCGTTAGGATATCTAACAGCGGCCTATCCGCTGTTAGACTAAATAAAAATCCGCTGTTAAGTCTCCTTTTTCTTGTAGTGAGCGCTGCTCTCAACGTGAATGATTTTTTCTTCACTGAATCGTATGCTTCTACGCGTTCCCATAACATTTCCAGCTCATCAAATAAAGGTTGTAGGTAGACATCGATATCATTTCCAAGAGCTTTCTTCCCCGGAATGATACCAGACAATATCATACCTGTTGACTTCATGCATTCCCACGGAGGTGTGTGATGAACATGTCGTTGTGATGCGTTCAAACAAATAACTAACAAAGCTCACAAAAGCTAGGGTAGATCGTATTCCAAGGGTCTTCTAAGATTGACTACTTCAAAACTGGCAAAATATTTGAATACAGACAGGTTGTGCGTGGTGTGAGTTCCACGACTTCTAATTCTAAGAAATGTAGAGAATTTAAAAATTAAACTAAAGCAGATTGGAAATTAGGGTTTGAAAACAAGGATGACAGACGAACTTAGACTTTGAATCCCCCTTCGTTCCCCAGAGCGTTGGCAATCAACAGACCAGCGGATTTCGATTCTCATTCAATCAATTACTAAGACACCACCATAACTCCTTACCCTTAGGTTTAAGACCGGCGAACGTTCGCTCTATCCGTTCTAACTACCAAGATTAACTAGCCGCCCGGGTACGGTCGCCTCTCGCAACGACTTAATTAACTGGTGCAATTACTAATGATTAATGAGTTACTCTTGCAGTGGATTAACCCTAACCGGTTCCTACGAAAGGCACGCTCCAATTATAAGGTTAATTGTTCAATTCGAAGTTCTAAAGTAAGGCGAGCGTTCGCTTCTATCCTTAGCTTAACCAGAATCTAATCTAGGTGATCAATCCAGACAAGAAACATAAACAATGAAGAACAAATCAAACATGAAAAAGAACTGATTGAATTTCGAATCTAATCACCGCCGATCCGTGACCGCTTTAAAGCCCTGGGTCACTTAGGGTTCATCTAGTCTAAGCTCTAACGAGTTTAGCTACTCATGTTTATCACAAAAGAAACAAAGACAAAGAAAGAGTTCATCATCCATAGGAAGAATAGAAAAGAATCTGAAAAACCTAATTTAGACGACTCTGACAGACTTCGATCTTCGGTAAACTACACTCCTAGCTCCGGTTCTCCGAGATGAAAGGGATGGCGTCACGATCTCTTTCCGGCTCTTCGAACTCTAACTCTTCGCTCCAGAACTTCAGAGAAAATCGTAGGATTCTGATTCGAAAAGTATTTTCTGATGTAAATTATGAGGTCCCCCTTCTAATGGGCCGCCGGTTAAGTATTTATACTTAACCTAGCCCAGCCGGATTTCTTCTACTATTTTCACCGAAAATAGTGAATTATTTTCGCCGAAAATATGCTTGTGAATGGAAGTCCCGCCGGCTGATTCTCCTGTGATTTTTGTTTCAGTCCGAAAATCCAACGGTTTCGCCGAAAACTTCTTTGGCTGAGCATCAGTGAATTGTTCTTGCATTTTCGTCGAAAACCATAGGCCATTTTCGCCGAAAATGTAAGCGTGAACGGGCAGACTTTTGGTTTGACTTGATCGGCTCCTTGGATCGATTCCGGTTTGATTCCTTGAGGTTCCAACGCCTTAGACACGTCCATGGCTACTTTATTTGACGGCAAAAACCTGTGCTAACATAAAAACACTAGAAAACCATCAAATAGACCCGAAACGGGCCAAGGTAACACAAATGGCATGAGATAGGGCAATCGATTGAATATTCGTTATTCTACCCTAATAACCATGTCTTAAGCAAAGAAATGTCTCTTAAATGAGGCTGATAATCACGTCAAATCGAGTGTCATCAAATACCCCACACTTAAGCTTTTGATTGTCCTCAAGCAAACTGAATAGAAACGCTCATGTTCATAAATGATAAGATCGATTAAATTAGAGCTCAATCAAACACAATGAATTATTAGACAGCTAATTCCTAGAACAAGAAACCTAACATGCATACCGATCAGCCAAACTACCTGGTCTCAACAATAAACTGCACACGACAAGTAATTAGCAACCAATTATGCACGAATTTGACCTGACCGACCAGACTCCTCACACAGGATATATATAGTACAATGGGGACTCTCACTCTCTGTGTTTAAGGACGTGTTTCTGCTCTCGATCATTTTCTGCTACCGAATTCTGTCATAGGTTTGCATTTCGACCACATCTCCACCACTGTGACAACACGAGTATCTAGTCAAGAAGGACTTCCCTGCTAGGACCGTAATGAAATCTACACTACTCGGGTTTATAATGAGATGGATGATGGGAATGAATGATGATGGCTTTGTGCGGTGTAGCTTTCGACTAACTTCCCTTGAATCTAATCTATGGCTTCCTACCGTCTAACCAAACACGGGTGGAATAATGAACGCTCGTCCTATGATACCATCAAGCAACCTAGCACTTATTCTTTTTCTTTACACGATTTTTTTCTTCTTTTCTTTCTTTTGAACTTTTCTTTTGACTTCGTTCTTCCATTTGTAGGGAGAAGAACGTTTTATTGAACTAAAACTTTGAACTTTTTCTGATTTTTTTCTTTTCTTCACTTTTTTTTTCGAAATTTGCTTCTTTTTCTTACTTTATTTTTTTTCTTTTGTGCCGATTTTTCTTTTAGTTGCTAGAGGGGTTTAAACGTTTGGCAGGTTATCTGGCTTAGTAGCTGAACCTAGGTGCCCCTATCCTTCTAGAACTCGTGTAATCGTGTGGTCTCGAGTAGGTCTCATACAAATTCTAACTCATTCAAGCAAACAGAAAACCACTCAGAAAGAATTAAAATTGCAAGTTACGTGCAATGGATCAAAAGCTCACAGTTGGTTTGCTAGTCGGATTCGGTCATTTTCATGCAATCAAGGCTACAAACTACAAGTGTGATTTTAAAATTCTGTTCTGACCAGGCAATTTAGCATCAAAGTAAACAAGTTGGTTCTCAAGTTCTAGGTTAAGCAGTCTAAGCATCATTATGAAGGTTTGAACAACAACTTAACATCAAAAATCAAGAACTGAGCCATTCTAATGCTAGAGAGACTGGAATGGAATCACGAGGCACACACAAAACACAATCAAAGGCAATCAAGTTCATGCAAGGTTCTCTAGCATCCTACCCCACACTTAAATCGGACTGTGTCCTCACAGGACTAAAATTTGAGTTCAAAGTGAAGTAGAAGAACCTGGACCTAGATGATTGGCGTAGGGGATGAGCACGGGTCCTCAGAGCGGAGGGAATCTACCCAAGTGAAGCAAAGGGAATCTACCGATTGCCTTCAAAACAAAAACAAATAAAACATAAAAAGGAAACCGGGACAAGTGTCCCGGATCCACACAGAAAAGGTTGGACCGAAATCCGAAAAGAATAAATAAAAAGAAAGGACCAGAAAAGGAATACAACCCGATCACTGCTGGTCAGGTGAGCCGGGAGGTGGAAAGTGGAGGTGCGCGCCGAGCTGACGTTGCCACGCCAGCTGTGCCTCATACCGCCTGTTGGTGCGGCGCATATGGTGCTGCATAATAGTCCATCTCGCCTCTTGAGTGGCGTTGTCAGTGATGCGCCACTCCTGCAGTCGCTCGTACAACTCTCCAACATCCGCGGGGTGGTGTCGGGGCTGTTGGGGAGGCGCCTGGTATGTATCTGGAATGTGCGGCGGCGACTGGTGAGCATACCCTGCCTGATGATGCGGCGAGGGTATATAGTCTTGGAACTCTGGCGGCGGCTGGGGCTGCTGCTGCTCAGCATCATCTTCTTCCTCCGACTCGACCACAGGCTGGAGTGGAGGATCTGCTGCTACATGGGGGCTGAGGTCGAGTTCTAAGTCGTACTCAACCGCTAAGTCTCCTCCAACGGTCCTAACTCGGTGTCGTGGAATGTTCGGGCCATATTCGTGGCTGATGCCGAAGGAGAGGATGAGCATACCTATGAAGTTACCCCCCAAGAGTCTGCGAGGTGGCGTCTTCCTCCTGGTCTTCTGGCGGAAGATGCGAGCCAGCACCCAGCCTGGGTGTAGAGGGTAGCTCTCTGGATGGCTCGAAGAAGCATGAGCTCCTCCTTGAGGATATGGTGGCGATCCTTGTCTGGAACATATAAAAGCGACCTACGCCAAACCATATGAATAAATTTAAAGAGCGGGTGAGAGAGCGACTTAACTGAGTTGTTCGCCCCGAGGCGATCACCAGGTACGCCTGTCATGTGGCTCCAGAGCGCGTGGTACTCCTCCTCGTCATCATCGTCGCCCCAGCCTAGGTGATGATTGTGATAGTGCTCGTAGGGGATGCCGAGATGAGTAGCAAACTCATCGTTGGTGAGCTGCCTGTACACCCCACCAAGATAGAAGGTCACAACCCTCTGGCGCTGCTTTTTCTTGTGCTCATCCAGATCAAAGGTTGCCCAGAACTCCTGGAGAGCAATGTCTGGGAACTCGGCAGCTATGGTGGTCAGCTCTAGAAGACCTGCCGGTGCTAGGGCGTCATGCACATTCTGGTGGTAGTCCTCGTCGTGATCGAAGAGGGACTCCATGGAGAGAGGGCGCACGTCATCTCCACGAATGTGCTGGATCTTCTGGAAGCACTCGAAGTAGAAGTAAGAGAGACGAGCTATAGTGCGATGATATCCAGCCTGGCGAGGTAGTGCGGGTGGAGGACCCAGAACGGTGGGTGTGACAGGGGTCGGCAGCTCCTGAGCTCGAGGCGCCATCAAGTCGCGCTTTAGTCCTGCGCTCATAAGTGGTGCTCCTAAAACCAGAATGAAACCAGATTAGTCAACTAAAACCCTACCCCACACTTAGTAGAAAAACTCAATTTCACAAAGAAATGAGGGAAACTAAGTGGGGTAAGCAAAGCGGAGTAACCGGTAATCATCGACAGTAAAATACATACTTAGGAACAGCCAGAATCGGATAAGCACAATCAGAGTTCAAAAAGTCAAACCGACATTCAGAAAGTCAACATTATAGCATATCGAACCCTAATCATGGCAAGACTATCACAACTTGGAGAATGACGGCAAAATATGATCTCAGATGGCAAACACGATAATATGAACGAGAATGAGCACATCAGGCAGCCAAATGATCAAAAACAGTTCATGGTCAAACCGACATTTCTCATAAGTCAATATAACAAGGAATCAATCCTATGCAAGCAACACATAATCAAATGATATGGAAATTAAGCACGGAACTCCCTAAGCATGCTAGAACAGTTCTATAAGTTCAGCTAACCTAGTTCACACGAAAACAGTCGGCACGCAAATTGAGGCAAATTGAAAAGTCAACCCAACGAAATTCAGCAATTCCATATGTCAAAAGATTCGTATTGAAAAGCTCTACAACTTACCTTGAAGCCATGGGTGCTAAAAACGAACGGTTTGCGAGGAATCGGTGATAAACTCTGAAAACAAGGGTTTCGGTGAACTGGAGCTGTAGAGCTCCGATTTGAACGTTCTAGGGCTCAAAGGAATTGGAAAAGGCAGGGGGTTGAGCGGCGGCGGTCGGCGACGGCGGCGGCGAAGGAAAACGGCGGCGGTTTAAAAAGAAGTGGCGGTCGGCGGATTGAAAACAAAGGAGGGGGTTTTCGAGTTTTTTGAAACGAAAATGGCAAGTGGAGAGAGAGGGTCTGAAACTCGGATTTTAAATGGTGAATTTTCGGATTTTGAAAGGAATTTTTGGCAAAACCAATGGGTTGTTTTCGCCGAAAATAGGAGTTAAAATGACCACCGGATTTCAAAAGGATTTTCGCCGAAAACACACAACTTTTCGAACCAAAAATATGAAACAGGAGACCGGTTCGAAAATCAAAGGGCGATTTCGCCGAGAATAAGGGGTGATTTCACCGAAAATTTTGAACTACTCGGGTGAAAATATTTTTGCAAATCCGGCCAACTTCAGAAAATCACAGTTAAATCCACAAAAATCGTAACGACCTAAATCAACTTGCGACTGAATCTATGACACACAGACTCTACACAGAAAATAATAAATCAAACAAACTGACACTTTTGGCTCCCTCGAACCGACTCTAAAACGATAAGGTTGACACAAAACAAAAACGGACTCCAGCCGTGGGTTGCCTCCAACGAAGCGCTCTTTTATTAACGTCCTTGAGCTGACGATACCTGGACGGTATTAGGAGACATCCCAACTCAGATTCTCCTTAACGCTCGCGTTGGAGTTCATGAAGTACAGCTTCGGGACTTCTCCGGTAAGCGTGAATCTCTTCCCGTTCGCATGCAAAAGCTTGGTACGTCCATCAGGAAGATGATCGATGATCTTGAACGGTCCGAACAACTCTCTGGAGGGGTCATCCTTCTTGAGTGTTACGATGGAAGGAATGAGGACTGTCTGCTTCTTCTTTTCTTTTATCTCCGGCTTGGTATCACCAGGATCGGTGATCGTCAGTATTTCCTTAGGAGATGCTTTCGGCTTCTCCCTCCTTACTTGTTCCGGCGCCGGTTTCTCGGAACTAACTGATAGTGCAGCTGGCTCGATGGAAGACGGCGGAACTTTTGGCCTCCAGACCATTTGGGTCTTCGTCTTCTTGTTCTTTCCTCGAGGTCTGCTCGGTTTAGCGCTCGGTGGCTTAGAAGAGGCTTGCAGTTCCTTCTTCTTCTTCTTGAGCGGCTTCTGAACGAAGTTTCTGGCTTCTTCTTAATAACCTATTTAATATCTGCAGCAACAACTGATCTAGAGACACTGGAAGAAGCATTAGTAACGGAGTTGACCGGAGTCAACTCCAAAGTTTCAACAGCTAGGCAGTGAGATTCTTCATTCTTAGAGTCATATTTCATGCCATCTTTAAGATGGAACGTTTTCGTTTCTTTACCGATCCTTAGAGTTAAAGAACCATTTGGAACGTTAATATTCATTCCAGTAGTAGCCATGAAAGGTCGACCTATGAGAATGGTAGAATCATCCGTACTAGTATCCATAATCACATAGTCAGCTAAGAACGTGAACGGACCACATTTAGTAACAACATCTTTAATCTCTCCCTTAGGGGTTTTAGGTGATCTATCAGCAAAGACAAGTTGCATACTAGGCGGTTCAAGTTCTCCTAGGTTTAATTTTTCAAATAGGCTCATAGGCATGACATTAACAGACGCTCCTAGATCAACTAAACAACGTTCAATCTCAACATCATTGATGACCAAAGGTAACGTAAAAGAACCAGGATCAGATAACTTAGCTGGATATGGAGAGGCAGGTTTCTTAATACGAATGTCAGGATATCCTTCCTTGTTCCCCTTCATGCCAGTCTCGATCCTTGCATTTGGCAGCAATGCTCTTGGAAAAGGAGGCTTCACGACGTACGATGCAAGAGGAGGATCATCCTCCTTAGGCGCTGGTTCCTGTTCTTCTTCTTCCTCCGAAGTTTCAGCGATCCTGCGTAAGACAGAACAAGCATCAGCAATTAAGTTTGGGAGTTTTTGAGCGGTTACCATATTGGCTTGCTCCTTTCTCGGATTCGGCTCTGTTTGGCTTGGAAGTTGGCCAAATGGTCGACCAGATGCTTGCATGCTCGAGATGTTGTTCACGGCTTGCTCAATTCTTTGTCCAGATGCTATCTGTTCTTGATTGAGAAGAGCTTGAGCCTTGAACTGACTGTCATGATCATCGAGTCTGGTGATGATCTGGCTGAGCTTCTTATCCAGGTCACTGACATTGTTCTCACTTTGATGCTGCTGCCCTGGATAGGTATTATTAAGATATTGATTCTGGCGATTGCCAGGAGCAGTTCCATAATTACCCGGATTGTGATGCGGCGGCTGGTAAACACCTGCCGGCGGATGGTTAGGCTTCTGATCCTGAGCTGGACCAGCCGGGCGGTTATTCTTGTTCTGGTTATGGTTGGCGCCAGCATTGTAGGGAGGTCTTTCTTGATAGTTCCCTTGCTGTCTGAAGTTACGGTAGCCAGCATAACCATTCTGATTATTAACGAAGCCTTGTTGAATGAAATTTACCTCTTCGGCAGACCAGACTTCTGCCTTACCAAAATTCTGATAACGGCCTCCGTTGTGTGCGCAAGCTCCACACCACTCGCAATCGGCAACGTAGACAGAGGCTGCCGGCGGCTTGATCGGTGTGGTAGACTTCTTCAAATGCTTCTCTACCTCTGCTTTGATTGTAGCTTCGAGATCTTACTTGCTCCTTGATCCTTCAGATTGTCGTTCCCAGTTCCTTGACTTGGAAGCACAGTTTGCGAAGTGAAGAAGAGCAGCTTCAGGTGTTAGTGTAGTGCAATCCCCTTCAGCTAGAGAATTGACCCACTTGGCAGATTCTTCTCGAAGTCCTCGAGAAAAGATTTCAGCTAACTGCCTCTGCTCGAATCCATGATGAGGGCAGGTGTAGAGAAATTCTTGGAATCGATTCCAAGTATCATACAAGCTTTCTCCTTCTTTCTGGGAGAATCTGGCGATGCTGTCCTTGATGGTGGTTGTTCTGGCCGGAGGGAAGTATTCTTCAACGAAGTCCTGAGCCAGAGTATCCCAATCAGTGTAATAGCCAGGTGGTTTGCCAGTAAGCCACCTCTTAGCAGGGCCTTTCAGAGAGAACGGGAAAGCTCTCAGACAAAGAGTGTTTTTGTCGAGGTTTTCCGCTCTGGAAAGTGCTGCAGAGATCAAGGAAGTCTGCAAGATGAGTGCACGGATTGTCTAGGGGCCTGCCTTCAAACTGTAGATCCCTAGAGATCATAGTCAAGAATGGAATCTTGATCTCATAGTCAGGATCTCCTTCAATGCGCGGAATGGCAATGGCAGATCGAACGCTAGTCGCGCTCGGGTTGTTATAGTCTGCTAGACTTTTCTGTGCAGGTGGTGGCGGCGGCGGTTGATCGCCATTTGGTGGTGGTGGTGGTAATCTATCGTCCATGGCAGGAGATGGATGGGGTGAGAGTGACTCGGTGTATGAAGCGGATGAAGATGACGATACAGGTGAAGATGGAGATGAGGAACTCTCCTTCAGTTCCTCGATCTTGATCAGAGTGATGAATGGATTGGATCTGCCTTTCTTCAGAATCTGTGATCGTAGAGGTGGAGCAGAACTGCCTGGTCTCTCTGCACTCTTAGCCTGTTCGGTTTGAGAGTGAGTGCAAGGACGGTGAGGCATACACCTGTAAACCTACAGATAACTAGCCGCCCGGGTACGGTCGCCTCTCGCAACGACTTAATTAACTGGTGTAATTACTAATGATTAATGAGTTACTCTTGCAGTGGATTAACCCTAACCGGTTCCTACAAAAGGCAGGCTCCAATTATAAGGTTAATTGTTCAATTCGAAGTTCTAAAGTAAGGCGAGCGTTCGCTTCTATCCTTAGCTTAACCAGAATCTAATCTAGGTGATCAATCCAGACAAGAAACATGAACAATGAAGAAGAAATCAAACATGAAAGAGAATTGATTGAATTTCGAATCTAATCACCGCCGATCCGTGACCGCTTTAAAGCCCTGGGTCACTTAGAGTTCATCTAGTCCAAGCTCTAACAAGTTTAGCTACTCATGTTTATCACAAAAGAAACAAAGACAAAGAAAGAGTTCATCATCCAGAGGAAGAACAGAAAAGAATCTGAAAAACCTAATTTAGACGACTCTGACAGACTTCGATCTTCGGTAAACTACACTCCTAGCTCCGGTTCTCCGAGATGAAAGGGATGGCGTCACGATCTCTTTCCGGCTCTTCGAACTCTAACTCTTCACTCCAGAACTCCAGAGAAAATCGTAGGATTCTGATTCGAAAAGTATTTTCTGATGTAAATTATGCGGTCTCCTTAATGGGCCGCCGGTTAAGTATTTATACTTAACCTAGCCCAACCAGATTTCTTCTAGTATTTTCGCCAAAAATAGTGAATTATTTTCGCCGAAAATATGCTTGTGAACGGAAGTCCCGCCGGCTGATTCTCCTGTGATTTTCGTTTCGGTCCGAAAACCCAACGGTTTCGCCGAAAACTTCTTTGGCTGAGCATCAGTGAATTGTTCTTGCATTTTCGCCGAAAACCATAGGCCATTTTTGCCAAAAATGTAAGTGTGAACGGGCAGACTTTTGGTTTGACTTGATCGGCTCCTTGGATCGATTCCGGTTTGATTCCTCGAGGTTCTAACACCTTAGACACGTCCATGGCTACTTTATTTGATGGCAAAAACTTGTGCTAACATAAAAACACTAGAAAACCATCAAATAGACCGAAACGGGCCAAGGTAACACAAATGGCATGAGATAGGGCAATCGATTGAATATTCGTTATTCTACCCTAAAAAACATGTCTTAAGCAAAGAAATGTCGCTTAAATGAGGCTGATAATCACGTCAAATTGAGTGTCATCAAATACCCCACACTTAAGCTTTTGCTTGTCCTCAAGTAAACTGAATAGAAACGCTCATGTTCATAAATGATAAGATCGATTAAATTGGAGCTCAATCAAACACAATGAATTATTAGACAGCTAATTCCTAGAACAAGAAACCTAACATGCATACCGATCAGCCAAACTACCTGGTCTCACACATAAACTGCACACGACAAGTAATTAGCAACCAATTATGCACGAATTTGACCCGACCGACCAGACTCCTCACACAGGACATATATAGTACAATGGGGACTCTCACTCTCTGTGTTTAAGGACGTGTTTCTGCTCTCGATCATTTTTTGCTACCGAATTCTGTCATAGGTCTGCATTTCGACCACATTTCCACCACTGTGACAACACGAGTATCTAGTGAAGAAGAACTTCCCTGCTAGGACCGTAATGAAATCTACACTACTCGGGTTTATAATGAGATGGATGATGGGAATGAATGATGATGGCTTTGTGCGGTGTAGCTTTCGACTAGCTTCCCTCAAATCTAATCTATGGCTTCCTACCGTCTAACCAAACACGGGTGGAATAATGAACGCTCGTCCTATGATACCCTCAAGCAACCTAGCACTTATTCTTTTTCTTTACACGATTTTTTTCTTCTTTTCTTTCTTTTGAACTTTTCTTTTGACTTCGTTCTTCCATTTGTAGGGAGAAGAACATTTTATTGAACTAAAACTTTGAACTTTTTCTGATTTTTTTCTTTTCTTCACTTTTTTTTTTCGAAATTTGCTTCTTTTCTTACTTTATTTTTTTGTTTTCTTTTGTGCCGATTTTTCTTTTAGTTGCTAGAGGGATTTACACGTCTGGACATATTAGCTAAGACCACCTGTTTAATGGCTATAGGCAGGTTATCACAAACCGACTTCCGGTAGGTCAATCTAGAACTACAACCACAGGGGATCAACGGGGAATGAAAGAAATGGGAAATGGCTGTAATGTATTATCGAACCGAAAGAACAGGCCAAGCTCAAGGGTCTAAACCTAGTGGATATTTCGTTTGGCAGGTTATCTGGCTTAGTAGCTGAATCTAGGTGCCCCTATCCTTCTAGAACTTGTGTCATCGTGTGGTCTCGAGTAGGTCTCATGCAAATTCTAACTCATTCAAGCAAACAGAAAACCACTCAGAAAGAATTAAAATTGCAAGTTACGTGCAATAGATCAAAAGCTCACAGTTGGTTTGCTAGTCGGATTCGGTCATTTTCATGCAATCAAGGCTACAAACTACAAGTGTGATTTTAAAATTCTGTTCTGACCAGGCAATTTAGCATCAAAGTAAACAAGTTGGTTCTCAAGTTCTAGGTTAAGCAGTCTAAGCATCATTATGAAGGTTTGAACAACAACTCAACATCAAAAATCAAGAACTGAGCCATTCTAATGCTAGAGAGACTGGAATGGAATCACGAGGCACACACAAAACACAATCAAGGGCAATCAAGTTCATGCAAGGTTCTCTAGCATCCTACCCCACACTTAAATCGGACTGTGTCCTCACAGGACTAAAATTTGAGTTCAGAGTGAAGTAGAAGAACCTGGACCGAGATGATTGGCGTAGGGGATGAGCACGGGTCCTTGGAGCGGAGGGAATCTACCCAAGCGAAGCAAAGGGAATCTACCGATTGCCTTCAAAACAAAAACAAATAAAACATAAAAAGGAAACCGGGACAAGTGTCCCGGATCCACACAGAAAAAGGTTGGACCGAAATCCGAAAAGAATAAATAAAAAGAAAGGACCAGAAAAGGAATACAACCCGATCACTGCTGGTCAGGTGAGCCGGGAGGTGGAAAGTGGAGGTGCGCGCCGAGCTGACATTGCCACGCCAGCTGTGCCTCATACCGCATGTCGGCGCGGCGCATATGTTGCTACATAATAGTCCATCTCGCCTCTTGAGTGGCGTTGTCAGTGATGCGCCACTCCTGCAGTCACTCGTACAACTATCCAACATCCGCGGGGTGGTGTCGGGGCTGTTGGGGAGGCGCCTAGTGTGTATCTGGAATGTGCGGCGACGACTGGTGAGCATACCCTGCCTGATGATGCGGCGAGGGTATATAGTCTTGGAACTCTGGCGGCGGCTGGGGCTACTGCTCCTCAGCATCATCTTCTTCCTCCGACTCGACCACAAGCTGGAGTGGAGGATCTGCTGCTACATGGGGACTGAGGTCGAGTTCTAAGTCGTACTCAACCGCTAAGTCTCCTCCAACAGTCCTAACTCGGTGTCGTGGAATGTTCGGGCCATATTCATGGCTGATGCCGAAGGAGAGGATGAGCTGTCCTATGAAGTTACCCCCAGGAGTCTACGAGGTGGCGTCTTCCTCCTGGTCTTCTGGCGGAAGATGTGAGCCAGCACCCAGCCGGGTGTAGAGGGTAGCTCTCTCGGATGGCTCGAAGAAGCATGAGCTCCTCCTTGAGGATATGGTGACGATCCTTATCTGGAACATATAAAAGCGACCTACGCCAAATCATATGAATAAATTTAAAGAGCGGGTGAGAGAGCGACTTAACTGAGTTGTTCGCCCCGAGGCGATCGCCAGGTACGCCTGTCATGTGGCTCTAGAGTGCGTGGTACTCTTCCTCATCATCATCGTCGCCCCAGCCTAGGTGATGATCATGATAGTGCTCGTAGGGGATGCCGAGATGAGCAGCAAACTCATCGTAGGGGAGCTGCCTGTACACCCCACCAAGATAGAAGGTCACAACCCTCTGGCGCTGCTTCCTCTTGTGCTCATCCAGATCAAAGGTTGCCCAGAACTCCTGGAGAGCAATGTCCGGGAACTCGGCAGCTATGGCGGTCTGCTTTAGGAGACCTGCCGGTGCTAGGGCGTCATGCACATTCCGGTGGTAGTCCTCGTCGTGATCGAAGAGGGACTCCATGGAGAGAGGGCGCACGTCAGCTCCACGAATGTGCTGGATCTTCTGGAAGCACTCGAAGTAGTAGTCAGGGAGACGAGCTATAGTGCGATGGTATCCAGCCCGGCGAGATAGTGCGGGTGGAGGACCCAGAACGGTGGGTATGACAGGGGCGACAGCTCCTGAGCTCGAGGCGCCATCAAGTCACGCTTTAGTCCTGCGCTCATAAGTGGTGCTCCTAAAACCAGAATGAAACCAGATTAGTCAACTAAAACCCTACCCCACACTTAGTAGAAAAACTCAATTTCACAAAGAAATGAGGGAAACTAAGTGGGGTAAGCAAAGCGGAGTAACCGGTAATCATAGACAGTAAAATACATACTTAGGAACAGCCAGAATCGGATAAGCACAATCAGAGTTCAAAAAGTCAAACCGACATTCAGAAAGTCAACATTATAACATATTGAACCCTAATCATGGCAAGACTATCACAACTTGGAGAATGACGATAAAATATGATCTCAGATGGCAAACACGATAATATGAACGAGAATGAGCACATCAGGCAGCCAAATGATCAAAAACAGTTCATGGTCAAACCAAAATTTCTCATAAGTCAATATAACAAGGAATCAATCCTATGCAAGCAACACATAATCAAACGATATGGAAATTAAGCACAGAACTCCCTAAGCATGCTAGAACAGTTCTATAAGTTCAGCTAACCTAGTTCACATGAAAACAATCGGCACGCAAATCGAGGCAAACCAAAAAGTCAACTGAAAGTCAACCCCTGACGAAATTCAGCAATCCATATGTCAAAAGATTCGTATTGAAAAGATCTACAACTTACCTTGAAGACATGGATGCTAAAAACAAACGGTTTGGGAGGAATTGGTGAAAAACTCTGAAAACAAGGGTTTCGGTGAACTGGAGCTGTAGAGCTCCGATTTGAACGTTCTAGGGCTCAAAGGAATTGGAAAAGGCAGGGGGTTGAGCGGTGACAGTCGGCGGTGAAAGAAAACGGCGGCGGCGGCGGTTTAAAAAGAAGTGGCGGTCGGCGGTTTGAAAACATAGGAGGGGGGGGGGGGTTTCGGGTTTTTTGAAACGAAAATGGCAAGTGGAGAGAGAGGGTCTGAAACTCGGATTTTAAATGGTGAATTTTCGGATTTTCAAAGGAATTTTTGGCGAAACCAATAGGTTGTTTTCGCCGAAAATGGGAGTTAAAATGACCACCAGATTTCAAAAGGATTTTCGCCGAAAACTCACAACTTTTCGAGCCGAAAATATGAAACAGGAGACTGGGTTCAAAAATCAAAGGGCGATTTCACCGAGAATAAGGGGTGATTTCGCCGAAAATTTTGAACTACTCGGGTGAAAATATTTTTGCAAATCCGGCCAACTTCAGAAAATCACAGTTAAATCCACAAAAATCGGAACTTCCTCAATCAACTTGCGACTGACTCTATGACACACAGACTCTACACGGAAAATAATAAATCAAACAAACTGACACTTTTGGCTCCCCCAAACCGACTCTAAAACACTAAGGTTGACACAAAACAAAAACGGACTCCAGCCGTGGGTTGCCTCCCACGAAGCGCTCTTTTATTAACGTCCTTGAGCTGGACGATACCTGGACGGTATTAGGAGACATCCCAACTCAGATTCTCCTTAACGCTCGCGTCGGAGTTCATGAAGTACAGCTTCGGGACTTCTCCGGTAAGCGTGAATCTCTTCCCGTTCGCATGCAAAAGCTTGGTACGTCCATCGGGAAGATGATCGATGATCTTGAACGGTCCGAACAGCTCTCTGGAGGGGTCATCCTTCATGAGTGTTACGATGGAAGGAATGAGGACTATCGGCTTCTTCTTTTCTTTTATCTCCGGCTTGGTATCACCAGGATCAGTGATCGTCAGTATTTCCTTAGGAGATGCTTTCGGCTTCTCCCTCCTTACTTGTTCTGGAACTAATTGGTGGTGCAGCTGGCTCGATGGAAGACGGCGGAATTTTTGGCCTCCAGACCATTTGGGTCTTCGTCTTCTTGTTCTTTCCTCGAGGTCTGCTCGGTTTAGCGCTCGGTGGCTCAGAAGAGGCTTGCAGTTCCTTCTTCTTCTTGGGCAGCTTCTGAACCGAAGTTTCTGGCTTCTTTTTAATAACCTGTTCAGTATCTGCAGCAACAATTGAGCTAGGAACACTAGAAGAGACGTCAGTAATGAAGTTGATCGAGGCCAACTCCAAAGTTTCAACGGATAAACAATGTGCTTCTCCCTTAGGAATGTATTTCATGCCATCGTTGAGACGGAATGTTGCAGTATCCTTCCCAACCCTTAATGTTAATGAACCATTTGGAACATTAATGTTAATGAACCATTTGGAACATTAATGTTAATGAACCATTTGGAACATTAATGTTAATGCCGGCTGTCGCCATAAATGGCCGGCCTAAGAGAAGGGTAGAATATGTCTCTCGAGTATCCATTACTACGTAATCAACGAAAAATCGGAAAGGGCCACAACAAGTGATTACATCCTTGATTATTCCTCTAGGTTATTTTAGAGTCTTGTCGGCGAACACTACATGCATACTAGCCGGTTCTAATTCACCTAGGTTCAATTTCTTATATAAACACATAGGCATGACATTTATGGACGCACTTAGATCAACCAAACTACGCTCAATTTCAATACCATTAATGATTAAGGCAAAGTAAAAGGACCAGGATCAGAGCACTTAGCTGGGATAGGTATGGGTGGTGATTGAGAGACGATAGTTAAACACTCTCCCTTAGAGGGAATGGATAGTGCTCCCTTCTTCTTCTCCAGGCTGTTCTGCTCACTGCTCCTGGTTATGATGACTTTAGCTTGCTCGTTCTTCTCGGAGGAGTCGTTTTGAGACGGCGCCTGGTTGAAGAGAGGAAGGTTGGCTAACAGGCTAGCAACTTTATTTATCATGCTCTATATTCTCTGTCCTTGTGCTATCTGCCCTTGGTTAAAAGCGTCTTGGGCTTTAAACTTTTCTTCGTGATCCTTAAGCCGTGCTGCAATCAGATCAAACTTCTGGGCTATTCTCCTCTCCCACATGTCTTCAGACATAGAATCCTGAGGATGTTGTGCACTAGTGAATCTGGGAGGATCTTGATAACTATTGTCCCAGCGTTGATTCTGACTCTGGTAGAGCCCAAAGTTATGAAGAGAACGCTCAAGGAAGCTTCCTAGTTATTGAGGAGGTGTTCTGAACTGATGGTAGTCGGGGTAGCCTCTTTGATCCTTGGTGAAGCCTTGATCAATGAAATTAACTTCCTCTCTAGACCAGTTATTAGTTGTTCCGAAGATCTCTTCCATGTGTTTCTGCACTTCGATCTTGATCTGCTCTTCACAACTCGGTTGGCTCTTAACTGCTCCCAACTGTCTCTCCCTATTTCTGGACTTAGATGCGCAGTCCGCAAAGTGAAGTAGAGCAGCTTCTGGTTCAAGTGCTGTGCAGTTGCCCTTAGCTAAAATGTTGACCCATTCAACCGTTTCCTCATTCATACCTTGGGCAAAGATTTTCGGCTAGCTGACTCTGGTTGAATCCATGATGAGGGCATTCAGAGAGAAGCTCTTTAATTCGTTCCAAGCTTCGTATAAGCTTACTCCTTTCTTCTGAGAGAAACTAGCGATGCTATCCTTGTAGAATGTCGTTCTTGAAGGGGGATAGTATTCCTCAATGAAGTCCTGGGCTAGATTATCCCAGTCAATGTAGTAGCCAGGTGGTTTCGAGCCGAGCCATACCTTGGCGTTGCCTTTAAGAGAGAATGGGAATATTCGCAAGCAAAGATTGTTTTTACCGAGATTCCCGCTCTTAAACATCTCGCACATGTCTAGGAAGTTCGCCAAATGTGTGCAGGGGTTTTCTTGCGGCTTCCTTCGAATTGAAGATTTTTAGAGACCATGGTCAGGAAGGAAATTGTGATCTCATAGTCAGGGTCGTCATCGTTGTGCGGCACGACGACGCTAGCTCGAAAGTTAGTCGCAATTGGTCTACAGTAATCTGCCATGGTGCGCTGAGCAACAGGTACGGGAGGAGAAGGTGGTGGTGAATCTGAAGTAGTGGATGAAACGGATGAAGATGAGGAGTTCTCCTTCAACTCCTCAATCTTATTGGGGATAGGTGGTGTAGGCGGAATGATTATGACTTGCTTCTGAGCTCGCGGTTTCTTCGGCGGAGTAGGATTACCCGGCTTAAACTGAGAGTGAGCGATCGAGCGGTTCATAAACTTGTAGAACAACCTACAAGCAACAAAAGCAAACATACCGGCGTTAAATCGAAGTGGGTGGAAAGGTGAAAGATGGAAAGTAGAAGAATAAATTGCCAGTTCTTCTTTCGAACAATCAAAAGAAGTCCCCGGCAACGGCGCCAATTTGATGAACGTGTCGTTGTGATGCGTTCAAACAAATAACTAACAAAGCTCACAAAAGCTAGGGTAGATCGTATTCCAAGGGTCTTCTAAGATTGACTACTTCAAAACTGGCAAAATACTCGAATGCAAACAAGTTGTGCGTGGTGTGAGTTCCACGACTTCTAATTCTAGGAAATGCAGAGAAATTAAAACAAATTAAACTAAAGCAGATTGGAAATTAGGGTTTGAAAACAAGAATGATAGACGAACTTAGACTTTGAATCCCCCTTCGTTCCCCAGAGCATTGGCAATCAACAGATCAGCGGATTTCGATTCTCATTCAATCAATTACTAAGACACCACCATAACTCCTTACCCTTAGGTTTAAGACCGGCGAACATTCGCTCTATCCGTTCTAACTACCAAGATTAACTAGCCGCCCGGGTACGGTCGCCTCTCGCAACGACTTAATTAACTGGTGTAATTACTAATGATTAATGAGTTACTCTTGCAGTGGATTAACCCTAACCGGTTCCTACGAAAGGCACGCTCCAATTATAAGGTTAATTGTTCAATTCGAAGTTCTAAAGTAAGGCGAGCGTTCGCTTCTATCCTTAGCTTAACCTAGAATCTAATCTAGGTGATCAATCCAGACAAGAAACATGAACAATGAAGAACAAATAAAACATGAAAAAGAACTGATTGAATTTCGAATCTAATCACCGCCGATCCGTGACCGCTTTAAAGCGCTGGGTCACTTAGGGTTCATCTACTCTAAGCTCTAACGAGTTTAGCTACTCATGTTTATCACAAAAGAAACAAAGACAAAGAAAGAGTTCATCATCCAGAGGAAGAACAGAAAAGAATATGAAAACCCTAATTTAGACGACTCTGACAGACTTTGATCTTCGGTAAACTACACTCCTAGCTCCGGCTCTCCGAGATGAAAGGGATGGCGTCACGATCTCTTTCTGGCTCTTCGAACTCTAACTCTTCGCTCCAAAACTTCAGAGAAAATCGTAGGATTCTGATTCGAAAAGTATTTTCTGATGTAAATTATGAGGTCTCCTTAATGGGCCGCCGGTTAAGTATTTATACTTAACCTAGCCCAGCCGGATTTCTTCTAGTATTTTCGCCGAAAATAGTGAATTATTTTCGCCAAAAATATGCTTGTGAATGGAAGTCCCGCCGGCTGATTCTCCTGTGATTTTCGTTTCAGTCCGAAAACCCAACGGTTTCGCCGAAAACTTCTTTGGCTGAGCATCAGTGAATTGTTCTTGCATTTTCGCCGAAAACCATAGGCCATTTTTGCCGAAAATGTAAGTGTGAACGGGCAGACTTTTGGTTTGACTTGATCGGCTCCTTGGATCGATTCCGATTTGATTCCTCGAGTTTCCAACGCCTTAGACACGTCCATGGCTACTTTATTTGACGGCAAAAACCTGTGCTAACATAAAAACACTAGAAAACCATCAAATAGACCCGAAACGGGCCAAGGTAACACAAATGGCATGAGATAGGGCAATCGATTGAATATTCGTTATTCTACCCTAAAAAACATGTCTTAAGCAAAGAAATGTCGCTTAAATGAGGCTGATAATCACGTCACGGAATAAGACGAGCTCCTCCAAAGAGACATGGTGACGGCTCGACTTGCTGCAATAACACAGAGATTGCACCCAAACATAATGCAAGAATTTAAGAATAGGGTGAAAGATGTCACCGACCGTGGGGTTGACGATAGGCGAGGTCTCATCTTCGCAGCAGGCCCATCTCCACACGTCTGGGTAAGGAGCACTCGTGATGGATTATGTGTCCTTGTAGCCAGCGGACGTCGTATTGAGGTCGAAAAGTTCTACAACTGAATCGGTGAAAAACTATGAAATGAATGGTTTGGGAGGAATCGGTGAAAAACTATGAAAAGAAGGGTTTCGGTGAACTGGAGCTGCAGAGCTCCGATTTGAACGTTCTAAAGCTCAATGGAATCGGAAAAGGCAGGGGAGTTGAGCGGCGGTGGTCGGCGATGGCGGGTTAAAAAGAAGTGGCGGTCGGCGGTTTAAAAACAAAGAAGGGGGGGTTTCTGGTTTTTGAAACGAAAATGGCAAGTGGAGAGAGAGGGTCTGAAACTCGGATTTTAAATGGTGAATTTTCGAATTTTCAAAGGAATTTTCGGCGAAACCAATAGGTTGTTTTCGCCGAAAATGGGAGTTAAAATGACCACCGGATTTCAAAAGGATTTTCGCCAAAAACACACAACTTTTCGAACCAAAAATATGAAACAAGAGACCGGGTTCAAAAATCAAATGGCGATTTCGCCGAGAATAAGGGGTGATTTCACCGAAAATTTTGAACTACTCGGGTGAAAATATTTTTGCAAATCCGGCCAACTTCAGAAAATCACAGTTAAATCCACAAAAATCAGAACACCTCAATCAACTTGCGACTGACTCTATGACACACAGACTCTACACTGAAAAATAATAAATCAAACAGACTGACACTTTTGGCTCCCCCGAACCGACTCTAAAACACTAAGGTTGACACAAAACAAAAACGGACTCCAGCCGTGGGTTGCCTCCCACGAAGCGCTCTTTTATTAACGTCCTTTAGCTGGATGATACCTAGACGGTATTAGGAGACATCCTAATTCAGGCTCTCCTTAACGCTCGCGTCGGAGTTCATGAAGTACAGCTTCGGGACTTCTCCGGTAAGCGTGAATCTCTTCTCGTTTGCATGCAAAAGCTTGGTACGTCCATCGGGAAGATGATCGATGATCTTGAACGGTCCGAACAGCTCCCTGGAGAGGTCATCCTTCTTGAGTGTTACGATGGAAGGAATGAGGACTGTCGGCTTCTTCTTTTCTTTTATCTCCGGCTTGGTATCACCAGGATCGGTGATCGTCAGTACTTCCTTAGGAGATGCTTTCGGCTTCTCCCTCCATACTTGTTCCGGCATCGGTTTCTCGGAACGAATTGATAGTGCAACTGGCTCGATGGAAGACGGCGAAACTTTGGCCTCCAGACCATTTGGGTCTTCGTCTTCTTGTTCTTTCCTCGAGGGCTGCTCGGTTTAGCGCTCGGTGGCTTAGAAGAGGCTTGCAGTTCCTTCTTCTTCTTCTTGAGCGGCTTCTGAACCGAAGTTTCTGGCTTCTTCTTAATAACCTGTTTAATATCTGCAGCAACAACTGATCTAGGGACACTGGAAGAAGCATTAGTAACGGAGTTGATCGGAGTCAACTCCAAAGTTTCAACAGCTAGGCAGTGAGATTCTTCATTCTTAGAGTCATATTTCATGCCATCTTTAAGACGGAACGTTTTCGTTTCTTTACCGATCCTTAGAGTTAAAGAACCATTTGGAACGTTAATATTCATTCCTGTAGTAGCCATGAAAGGTCGACCTATGAGAATGGTAGAATCATCCGTACTAGTATCCATAATCACATAGTCAGCTAAGAACGTGAACGGACCACATTTAGTAACAACATCCTTAATCTCTCCCTTAGGGGTTTTAAGTGATCTATCAGCAAAGACAAGTTGCATACTAGGCGGTTCAAGTTCTCCTAGGTTTAATTTTTCAAATAGGCTCATAGGCATGACATTAACAGACGCTCCTAGATCAACTAAACAACGTTCAATCTCAACATCATTGATGACCAAAGGTAACGTAAAAGAACCAGGATCAGATAACTTAGCTGGATATGGAGAGGCAGGTTTCTTAATACGAATGTCAGGATATCCTTCCTTGTTCCCCTTCATGCCAGTCTCGATCCTTGCATTTGGCAGCAATGCTCTTGGAAAAGGAGGCTTCACGACGTACGGTGCAAGAGGAGGATCATCCTCCTTAGGCGCCGGTTCCTGTTCTTCTTCTTCCTCTGAAGTTTCAGCGATCCTGCGTAAGACAGAACAAGCATCAGCAATTAAGTTTGGGAGTTTTCGAGCGGTTACCATCTTGGCTTGCTCCTTTCTCGGATTCGGCTCTGTCTGGCTTGGAAGTTGGCCAAATGGTCGACCAGAAGCTAGCATGCTCGAGATGTTGTTCACGGCTTGCTCAATTCTTTGTCCGGATGCTATCTGTTCTTGATTGAGAAAAGCTTGAGCCTTGAACTGACTGTCATGATCATCGAGTCTGGTGATGATCTGGCTGAGCTTCTTATCCAGGTCACTGACATTGTTCTCACTTTGATGCTGCTGCCCTGGATAGGTATTATTAAGATATTGATTTTGGCGATTGCCAGGAGCAGTTCCATAATTACCCGGATTGCGATGCGGCGGCTGGTAGACACTTGCGGGATGGTTAGGCTTCTGATCCTGAGCTGGACCAGCCGGGCGGTTATTCTGGTTCTGGTTATGGTTGGCGCCAGCATTGTAGGGAGGTCTGTCTTGATAGTTCCCTTGCTGTCTGAAGTTATGGTAGCCAGCATAACCATTCTGATTATTAACGAAGCCTTGTTGAATGAAATTTACCTCTTCGGCAGACCAGACTTCTGCCTTACCAAAATTCTGACAACGGCCTTGGTTGTGTGCGCAAGCTCCACACCACTCGCAATCGGCAACGTAGACAGAGGCTGCCGGCGGCTTGATCGGTGTGGTAGACTTCTTCAAATGCTTCTCTACCTCTGCTTTGATTGTAGCTTCGAGATCTAACTGGCTCCTTGATCCTTCAGATTGTCGTTCCCAGTTCCTTGACTTGGAAGCACAGTTTGCGAAGTGAAGAAGAGCAGCTTCAGGTGTTAGTGTCGTGCAATCCCCTTCAGCTAGAGAATTGACCCACTTGGCAGATTCTTCTCGAAGTCCTCGAGAAAAGATTTCAGCTAACTGCCTCTGCTCGAATCCATGATGAGGGCAGGTGTAGAGAAATTCTTGGAATCGATTCCAAGTATCATACAAGCTTTCTCCTTCTTTCTGGGAGAATCTGGCGATGCTGTCCTTGATGGCGGTTGTTCTGGCCGGAGGCAAGTATTCTTCAACGAAGTCCTGAGCCAGAGTATCCCAATCAGTGTAATAGCCAGGTGGTTTGCCAGTAAGCCACCTCTTAGTAAGGCCTTTCAGAGAGAACGAGAAAGCTCTTAGACAAAGAGTGTTTTCGTCGAGGTTTCCGCTCTTAAAAGTGCTGCGGAGATCAAGGAAGTCTGCAAGATGAGTGCACGGATTGTCTAGGGGCCTGCCTTCAAACTTTAGATCCCTAGAGATCATAGTCAAGAATGGAATCTTGATCTCATAGTCAGGATCTCCTTCAATGCGCGGAACGACAATGGCAGATCGAACGCTAGTCGCGCTCGGGTTGTTATAGTCTGCTAGACTCTTCTGCTAGACACCTGTAAACCTACAGATAACAAAGACAAACAAAACCAATGTAAAATCGAAGTGGATGGTAGGGTGAAAGATGGAAAGTAGAAGAATAAATTGCCAGTTCTTCTTTCGAACAATCAAAAGAAGTCCCCGGCAACGGCGCCAATTCGATGAACGTGTCGTTGTGATGCGTTCAAACAAATAACTAACAAAGCTCAAAAAAGCTAGGGTAGATCGTATTCCAAGGGTCTTCTAAGATTGACTACTTCAAAACTGGCAAAATACTGGAATACAGACAGGTTGTTCGTGGTGTGAGTTCCACGACTTCTAATTCTAAGAAATGCAGAGAATTTAAAAATTAAACTAAAGCAGATTGGAAATTAGGGTTTGAAAACAAGGATGACATATGAACTTAGACTTTGAATCCCCCTTCGTTCCCCAGAGCGTTGGCAATCGACAGATCAGCGGATTTTGATTCTCATTCAATCAATTACTAAGACACCACCATAACTCCTTACCCTTAGGTTTAAGACTGGCGAACGTTCGCTCTATTCGTTCTAACTACCAAGATTAACTAGCCGCCCGGGTACGGTCGCCTCTCGCAACGACTTAATTAACTGGTGCAATTACTAATGATTAATGAGTTACTCTTGCAGTGGATTAACCCTAACCGGTTCCTACGAAAGGCACGCTCCAATTATAAGGTTAATTGTTCAATTCGAAGTTCTAAAGTAAGGCGAGCGTTCACTTCTATCCTTAGCTTAACCAGAATCTAATCTAGGTGATCAATCCAGACAAGAAACATGAACAATGAAGAACAAATCAAACATGAAAAAGAACTGATTGAATTTCGAATCTAATCACCGCCGATCCGTGAACTCATGTTTATCACAAAAGAAACAAAGACAAAGAAAGAGTTCATCATCCAGATGAAGAACAGAAAAGAATTTGAAAAACCTAATTTAGACGACTCTGACAGACTTCGATCTTCGGTAAACTACACTCCTAGCTCCGGTTCTCTGAGATGAAAGGGATGGCGTCACGATCTCTTTCCGGCTCTTCGAACTCTAACTCTTTGCTCCAGAACTTCAGAGAAAATCGTAGGATTCTGATTCGAAAAGTATTTTTTGATGTAAATTATGAGGTCCCCCTTCTAATGGGCCGCCGGTTAAGTATTTATACTTAACCTAGCCCAGCCGGATTTCTTCTAGTATTTTCACCAAAAATAGTGAATTATTTTCGCCGAAAATATGCTTGTGAATGGAAGTCCCGCCGGCTGATTCTCATGTGATTTTCGTTTCGGTCCGAAAACCCAACGGTTTCGCCGAAAACTTCTTTGGCTGAGCATCAGTGAATTGTTCTTGCATTTTCACCGAAAACCATAGGCCATTTTCACCGAAAATGTAAGTGTGAACGGGCAGACTTTTGGTTTGACTTGATCATCTCCTTCGATCGATTCCGGTTTGATTCCTCGAGGTTCCAACGCCTTAGACACGTCCATGGCTACTTTATTTGACGGCAAAAACCTGTGCTAACATAAAAACACTAGAAAACCATCAAATAGACCCGAAACGGGCCAAGGTAACACAAATGGCATGAGATAGGGCAATCGATTGAATATTCGTTATTCTACCCTAAAAACCATGTCTTAAGCAAAGAAATATCGCTTAAATGAGGCTGATAATCACGTCAAATCGAGTGTCATCAGCGTGTTATATGGAATTAGTACAATTGGCGATGTATTGTTACTAAGGCTCATATTCCCAAAAGGATTAAAGCCATCAGTAGCAAGACCGAGTCTCACATTTCTCGGATCTGAAAGAAACCCAGGATACCTAGTGTCAAAGTCAACCCACGCTTTACCATCTCGTGGATGCCGGGACATTCCATCAGTACTTCTCTCTGTAGAATGCCACACCATACTCCCACCTGTTATAGGGCACATGAACAATCTTTGCAACCTCCGAATTATTGGAAAGTATCGATATATTTTCATGCCCTTAAGTTTCTTCTCTTTGCTCCATCAACTACGTCATCATCAACACCACCATCCGCACTACAAAAAAAGGTGCTTTAGTGTTGCTTGAAGGGAAAGAGATTTTAGCGTCGATCGATTAGAAACCGATGTTAAACCCTTGACTCGTGTTTCACCAAGGGTTAGCGTCGGTCGCTTGTCGAGCGATGCTAAAAACTGACCAAAAACCAACGCTAAATTTGGTTTTGGGTCAGAAACGAAGCCGACCAGCTTTAGCGTCTGTCGCCGACCGACGCTAAAACACATACCTATTTAAGGTCCTCTCAGCCACCACCCTAACCCTAATCTCCTCTCTCAATCCTCTCCTCTCTCTCCTGAAACTCTCCTTCTCCTTTTCTCTTTTTCTTAAACTTCTTCTTCTTCTCTTCTCCCCAACCAGCCTTCTTCTTCTTCCTCTTTCTTTTTCCTCTTCTCCTCTTATTTTTCAAACTTCTTCTCCCCAGGTCTCCAGATCTCCAGACCCACCGCCGTCCTCCTTCGCCGCCACGTCTCCAGTCATCCACCGCTGTCCTCCTCCACCTCTGCATCTCCAGTCATCCGCCGCCATCATCTATTAGAAAATGAATATTAAATCTAATAAATCTAAGTGACCAAAAGGGTGACCTAATAAATATAAGTGACCAAGTTTCATAACTAGAAAATGGAGTGACCGAATCTGAAAATGAAAATGAAATATGAATATTAAAAATGAAATTTTTTTTTGGGTTGGTTAGCGACCCCTTTCGGTCAAGGATTTAGCGTCGCTCTTTAATCAGATTAGCGACGCTTGATTTTTTACCGACGTTAAATTTTAGCGTCGAAAGAATTGGCATCACTTTTCCGACCGACGCTAAATCCCTTAGCGTCGTTCAGTGACCGACGCTATCTTGCATTTCTGACCGACGCCAAACAGGCGAATTTTGTAGTGCCTTGTATCTAGACTACTTGCAAATCCTGCAACTCGTCTCATCTATGTCATTACCCCAATACAACATACAATCATTCACACATGCATGAATTTTCGTGTATCCCATCCCAAGCCGTTTGAATATTTTCTTTGCACTATATCCTGTTGGCGGTATGTTGTCAAACTCAAAAGCTTCATGTAGCAACTCAATGATCATTGATATTGCTTTATCGCTGATGTTATGCATCCCCTTGATATGATAAAGTCTCAGAATGAAAGATAATTTGGAGAACTTCTTACATCCTTCGTATAGTACTGTTTCTCCGTCTTTTAGTAAGTCTCTCAAATTTACATTGTCATCATCAACCGGCTCTTGTATGTCATTAGGGATGCTGGTGTCATTATCTTCGCTCATAGAAATTTCTTCGTTCATTTGACCTTCCTCGTTAACATCTTCATTAGCTAGTACTTCAGTAGCAGTCTCACTGACCTCCTCAGTAACGACACCAGAAGCATCATTAACCATTGAACGAAGTGATCTAATATGATCATTTTCCTGCACTATTTTACGTGCACTCCTAGAAGAAGATCCATAGATACGCTCTCCATGTCAATCCCAAACAGTATATCCTGGCGGAAATGGCTTGCGCAGTAAATGCTCATAGACATCATCTCTACACATTTCTTGAATCCACATTTTGGACATGGACAGACTATTTGCTCTCCGTCATTGTTGTTGGAGAAAGCAAAATTCAGGAAGCTTTCTCAGCCAGTCATGTACTCCGGTGATAATCTTGGGGTGTTACTCCAAGATTTATCCATTAGGAGATACCTGATTTAGTGTAGGGAACAGATTCTTAGTACTGGAGATCATAATCTATATATAAGTTAACTTAGGTAAAATGCTAAGATGTTATAACATTAATTTGCTATCATGTTGTAGCTAATAATATACTAGTAACTAGTGTTTGTACAAAATTACCATTAAGTAGCTACCAATGTACTATTGAGTTCAGGTAACTTAAAAACAAATCCTAACTCAACCAATTAATTCTAAAATTAATCACATTCTAACAATTAATAAACAATTCTACTAATTAATCTCATTTTAAAAATAAATTATAACTACCACATAATTCATAGTGAAAACACATAACACACTCATCATATAATTTTAATCGCATTAAACCATAAAAACAAATTATAACTACCACATAATTCATATAGGTCGTTTGGATCCCATACTGTAGAAATGAAGATATTTGACTAAATCTCTATATTTGAAAATAGATAGTAACTTAAATCGCTCATTTGTAAAAATATATCGTTTGTATGCAATTTTCTTAATAGTGATTTGTAAATGATGAAAGAGATTCTAAAATATATGGGGTAGTAGGTGATATATTTGTAAATAACTTAATAGAGATATTTCAAAATCTCTTTGGGTTAAAATTTCTCGTCTTAATTGTTACACCAAATAAGAGATTTACTGAAATATCTATATTTAATACAAATCTCTCTAATAAATAGTGAAAACACATAACACACCATCATATAATTTTAATTGCATTAAACCATAATTGATCAATATCTAGGAATTACAAATAATGTAAGAAACAATTATTGTAAATTGAATATCACTTTTATTTAATTTAAATAATAATTTGAATCTCAAATGTTACATATTACTATACTAGTTTAATCATTTTTATGAGACATGCATATTACATTCAATTAATTTCCATGTAAGAAAAAAATGCTAAGAAATGCATACCTTACACCAAGCTGAGTTACAAACAGGCAGAAGACACAAACAACTAGTCAATACGGGCATTGATAAAATAATCACAACATATACAATTAGAACTAATTCAAATAACTATTTCAATTCACTACAATTCAAATATCATAGAAACTCTAACTTTATATTATCTAATTCTCTAAAAACTAAACGAAATTTAAATTACAATCTATAAATTAAAAAATTAAATAACTTACACCGATATAGAGGAGGAGATGTGAAGGAAGCACGGGCGATGAGAATGGCGTCACAACAGCTCCTAGCTTGAATGTTGGTGGGTTCCGAGAATTTCAGAGGTTTTGGGGAGTGAGAGAGTTTCAAGCTTTGGGGAGGAAGTGCAGAATGATTTCTGTCGTTGGGTTGGGGTATTTATATGTTCGGAATTTAGCATCGGTCGATGACTGACACTAAAACGCGTGTCGACCGATGCTATAAACACACATTTTTCATGACCGACGCTATTTTGTTTCTACTGACCGACGCCCAGCTCCCCGTTTGGTCAACCAAAAAACTGAACTAGGACCGAGATATGCCGTCGATTTAATGGCCCAATTTAGCATCGGTCGACGTTCGACCGACGCTAAAACGCGAAGTCAACTGTTAAATCACGTTAGCGTATTCCTACGTTTCAACCGATGCTAAAGAGCATTTTTTTTGTCCGTGTGGATGATGCATTCTTTGGGCCATAAGTAATGTTGCCAAGTCTTCAAGGCCCTGACCAAGGCATACAACTCCTTGTCATAGGTTGGGTTGTTTAGCGGGGCTCCACTCAGTTTTCACTGAAGTATGCAATTGGTATTCCTTCCTGCATAAGGATAGCTCCAATTCCCACTCAAGAAGCATGACAGTCGATTTCAAAGGGATTGGTGAAATCGAGCAGCATGAGTAGTGGAGCCTCAGTCAGCTTCTTCTTCAGAATGTCAAAGGCTTCCTGTTGGGGTGTAACCCAATGGAAGGGCACATTCTTCTTGACTACGGCCGTGAGTGGGGCAGCAAGGGTGCTGAAATCCCTTACAAATCTTCGATAGAAGCTGGCCAGTCCATGGAAACTCTTAACATCAGTGATGTTTGTGGGGTTGGCCAGGACTTGATTGCCTCAATTTTGTCTTCATCAACCCTTATATCTAACGAACTAAGAACAAAACCAAGAAAAACAAGGTGATCTGTGCAAAAGATGCACTTGGCCATGTTAGCATACAATTGTTCCTTTCTTAGGGTCTCTAGGACAGTCTTCAAGTGGCCTACGTGATCATCTAGGGTTTTGGAGTAGACTAGGATGTCATCAAAATATACTACTACAAATTTGCCAATGTATGATCTAAGGACTTAATTCATTAACCTCATGAAAGTGCTAGGGGCATTAATTAAACCAAAGGGCGTGACCATCCACTCATAAAGCCCTAATTTGGTTTTAAAAGCTGTTTTCCATTCATCACCTTCCTTCATTCGGATTTGGTAATAGCCTTAAGATAAATTTTTGAAAATATTGTAGACCCATGCAATTCATCAAGCATATCATCTAACCTAGGGATTGAGAAGAAAGTTCAGGGAGAATCAGCCGGCGGACCCTTCATTCGCAAAGGAATTTTCGCCGAAAATTCCTCAATATTTTCGACGAAAATAATAGAAGAAATCCGGCTGATTAGGGTTAAGTATAAATACTTAACCCGGCGGCCCAAATAAGAGACATCATAATATACTTTTCGAAATCAGAATTCGAAGAATTCTCTGAAGTTCTGGAGCGAAGAGTTAGAGTTCGAAGAGCCGGAAAGAGATTGTGACGCCATCCCTTCCACCTAGGAGAATCAGAGCTAGGAGTGCGGTTTACGGAAGATCGAAGTCTGTCAGAGTCGTCTAAATTAGGTTTTTCAGATTCTTTTCTGTTCTTCCTCTGGATGATGAACTCTTTCTTTGTCTTAGATTCTTTTGTGATAAACATGAGTAGCTAAACTCGTTAGAGCTTAGACTAGATGAACCCTCAGTGACCCAGGGCTTTAAAGCGGTCACGGATCGGCGGTGATTACATTCAAAATTCAATCAGTTCTCTTTCGTGTTTGATTTGTTCTTCCTTGTTCATGTTTCTTGTCTGGATTGATCACCTAGATTAGATTCTTGTTAAGCTAAAGATAGAAGCGAACGCTCGCCTTACTTTCGAACATCGAATTGAACAATTAACCTTATAATTGGAGCGTGCCTTTCGTAGGAACCGGTTAGGGTTAATCCACTGCAAGAGTAACTCATAAATCGTTAGTAATTGCACCAGTTAATTAAGTCGTTGCGAGAGGCGACAGTACCCGGGCGGCTAGTTAATCTTGGTAGTTAGAACGAATAGAGCGAACGTTCGCCGGTCTTAAACCTAAGGGTAAGGAGTTATGGTGGTGTCTTAGTAATTGATTGAATGAGAATCGAAATCCGCTGATCTGTTGATTGCCAATGCTCTGGGGAACGAAGGGGGATTCAAAGTCTATGTTCGTCTGTCATCCTTGTTTTCAACCCTAATTTCCAATCTGCTTTAGTTTAATTTTTAATTTTCTTCGCATTTCTTAGAGTTAGAAGTCGTGGAACTCACACCACGCACGAAGTGTTTACATTCGAGTATTTTGCTAGTTTTGAAGTAGTCAATCTTAGAAGACCCTTGGAATACGATCTACCCTAGCTTTTGTTAGCTTTGTTAGTTTATTTGTTGAACGCATCACAACGACACATTCACCAGTCTCCTGTGGATTGGTCCTGTAGGCTGCCTTGTTTGGTAAGGATGCTCCAGGTACTAGGTCAATCTGGTGTTCAATTCCCCTAAGTGGGGGCAGTCCACTTGGGATTTCCTTGGGAAACACGTCCTTGAATTCCTGTAAAAGAGAAGAAATAACACTAGGCAAGGAAATGTTAGGGTTAGATATCAAACATTCTTTGTAGAGAATGACCACCAATGGTTTCCTAGCAATTAGGGTTTGTTTGATCTCACTCGGGGTGGCTAGTAGGTTTTCGCTCATCTCATCTTCACTATTTTGAGCTCTAGTACCTCTAGGGTTTTGTGTTTCTGTTTTTGCACTCACAGTGTCACTCATTTGTTCTATCTTCCCTCTATTTTTAGCTCTCTCTCTCTTTTTTCTCTCGACTGGCTTTCCTTTCTAATTGATCTTGGAGGATCTCTGTTGGTGATAGGGGCTTCAGTTTGTACTTGGTGTCTCCATGGATGAGGCTATAACTATTGGTCCTACCATCATGTTTAGAGAATCTATCAAACTGCCCTGGTCTTCTATGCAAGACGTGAGCAGCTTCCATGGGCACCACATCATACAAGATTAAATCGGCGTACCTTCCAATGCTGAAGGGTACATGAGTATGAAATTGCACCCTCAACTCTCCACAATTGCTAAGCCAATGCAACTTGTAGGGCTTAGGGTGTTTTTGGGTTTGCAAAGCAAAGCCTTTGACTAAATCTTGGCTTACAGCATTGGTGCAGCTTCCTCCGTCAATTACCAAACTACAAATTTTATTTTTAATGACACACTTGGTATGGAAGAGGTTGTCTCTTTGGTCCCACCCATTCTCTACGATTTGGGCACTGAGAAGCCTTAGGGAGACTACTAAAAATCGTCAGGCATGCCCAGATTGGGTGCTGGCTTTGTGGAGGGGTCGGGTATCTTCTCTAGCATCGAGTGGCGTACATGGGGTGACCAGGGCGCTAGGGATGGATAGGGAGTCTGGGACGGGCCGAGGCATGTCCTGAGGCTGGGCCCGGGGGGTGTCGGGTTTCGAACAGTGTTGTGGACTGAGTCCTGGGCTCGGGCTCGTGCCATGAGGCGGGTGATAATTCGTGTCGTGGTCGGGCTGGGTTAAGGCCCAGGTGTCGAGCCTCCGTTGGAGGCAGGGTCATCTTGGTATAGGACCGAGGTGGCTTCAGCACCAGCTTCGGGGCTGGCCAAGGAATGACAGGATGCTGGCTTGAGGTCGTCCGGGTGTTGGCCTGGTGCTGGTGTGACATCCTAGGCAAATCCCACATCGACAAAGCACGGGGGAGATCCATGAGGTATGCGGAATAGTTCAACCTTAATTGACATGACGCGTTTTGGGCATAGTGGTGGGGGTTTGATCTTGAGAGGAGGAGGTCATGGGTTCGAATCCCACCAACACCAAAAAACAAATCCGTGAGGGCTGGGCCCAAAGCGGACAATGTCATGTCAGCAAAAGGTTGGGATGTTACAAGTGGTATCAGAGGCTCGCCACGTCCCTCTTGAACGATGGTGGGGAAAACCTCAACGAGGACGTTGAGTCTTTGAGGGGGGCGGGGTGTATGTGACATCCTAGGCAAATCCCACATCGACAAAGCACGGGGGAGATCCATAAGCTATGTGGAATAGTTCAACCTTAACTTACATGACGCGTTTTGGGGCGTAGTGGTGGAGGTTTGATTTTGAGAGGAAGAGGTAATGGGTTCGAATCCCACCAACACCAATAAACAAATCCGTGAGGGCTGGGCCCAAAGTGGACAATATCATGTCAGAAAAGGTTGAGATGTTACAGCTGGCCTGAAGAAGACCGATGGCGGGTCGGTTGCTGGCCTGGGGCTGTGCTGATGATCGCATGATGTTGGCCTGGGGCTGGCCGGGGGCTGGCCCTGTACTGTCCTGATGCTGGCTCGGGGCTGGCTTGGAAATCAGTCTCTTTTCACTCCAATCATTCAATTGTCGACCTCATTTGAGCTAAGGTTTTGGGAGATAGTTGGTAGGGTAGCCTCTAGTAGAGATAACTTCTTTTTTTCCATGGATAGCAAATAACAAGAACAAGATCTCACAAAAATCTCTCTATTAAACCTCACTCTTTCTTCATTTTATCTCTCGTGTATAAAATTTAAAGGAACACTCAAAAAGGTTATCAGAACCTGTAGGATTTGGCTCAAGTAGTTTCAAGTTTCTTCAAAGCTACTGGTTGAGGACTTATCTGATCGTGTGGCACCCAAAGACTTACAGTCCTAAGGTTGTTCCTCTGGTTACGGGGCTCCTCCTCTTGAATGAGGACTGGCGGTCCTTATTTAAACTAGAGGATCTGTGAATAGGCTCACCGTTTCCTACTTAGACTAGAATTTGGAAAATAATTAAATAAAGAACTAAAGTCCTATTTAGAAAACTAAAAGGACTTAAGAACTCCTAAATAATCGTTCACGAAAGGGAAATCTGACTTAAACAACTAAAAAGGAAAAATATAAAAAGAAAATGTGGGGAAACCCTAATCCGGCAAAACTGGCAGTAAAACCCTAATTCGTATCCGCATTGGATTAGGTAACCGGATGCAGATCTGTGCCGGGTGCGGATTCCTTATGCGCTCCGGATGTTGATGTCGCGTTCGCGTCCGTTTTGGGTGTTGATGTCGCGTCCGTGCAGCGTCCTGATGCTGATGCTGTGTTTGTTTCGGCTATGACTTCCTTGTCCGCCACAGACAAGCTCTTCCATCCTTCCCTCAGCTAGCTCCGACTTGGGTGGCGATGGCTAGAGGTTTATCCAGGGGCCACCAGGTATCTAAGGCCGGTCGAAAAGCTCCAAAGGCCTGAGCCGTTTGTTGGCTCGGCCCAAAGCGCGTCTCTGTGTCTTCCATGCCCGGTGCTGGTGTCCGTGACTGGCTCCACTGTGGGATTTGCTCAAAATCCATCGGGCCTTTTGAGTTCTTCTTCAAGCCTTCTGTTAGGGATTCCTTGGGGTAGTTCTAAGCCCTCGGGGCCTGTAGATCTTGTACTGGGGCCTCGATCGAGTGCTTGACTCGGCCCGGGGCCGGTGTTGGGGCTTGGCCTTAGCATCAGTGCTAGGTTTGGTGCTATCTCGGGGTTTTGCTCCTGCCTCAGATGCTCAAGTGATTTCTCAACTGTCAGGAGGGTGTATTCCTTCCTGATAATCCGATCAACATCCTCCTCATGTCAGTCCTTTCTCTAGGCCTCCATGTATGAGTTTAGTCAATCTTTAAAGGTCTTGTTCTTGCTCCAAGTTAGGGGCAGCTCGGGACGGATTCAAGGAATAGGGGGCTCATCACTAGTGCCTTAGAAGAAGCGCTTAGAGCCAAGACTTGCTCACAACCAGGCCTTGCAAGGGTTCCTCAAGCCTAAGTATGTGAATCTATTCAAATATAAGCCTTCCCCAGCAGCTAAACAAGCCAGGATGAGAGTCAGGCCACGCCAGGCACTTATGCTGGCCAGGCCCCAGATCTTGGCCCCGGGCTGAGGCTTGGACCGAGTCCCAGATCAAGCATAGGCTCTAGCTCAATTCCTATGAGCCGTGAAGATAAGGACCATTCCAGAAACCCTCTTGAGGTCTTTAGAAAGAGGGCTGCAGGCTTGGTCACAAAAGACAGAATCCCTGAGCGAAGCCCAAACATGGGCCCCGGACTAGGCATAGTACTAAGATAGTTCCCATGAGCTCCAGGACTCAACTAGCACTGGAAGATCCCTTGAAAGCATTCTTAAAGACCTGGCCGAGACAAAAGTCCAAAGGCCTAGCCAGATTTGATGAGGGCCGAGAGCTGAGCATGCCCCAAGCGCTGAGCTCGAGCAGGGAAGCATCAGAGGGGCACCTTTGGCCGAGCTAACAATAAGGTGCGCCACCACCTAATCTGACGAACACCAAGTCAGGTGCGCCACCACCTAATCTGACGAACACCAAGTCCTCGTAGTAGCCCAGGAGGCCCTGAAGAACTCCCTGAAGGATAGCCCGAGCCAAACGGCCAAGGTCCTGACCAGGACTGTCAAGGGCCAGGAGCCGAGCCCGACATCAACGGCAGCCCCGGGCCAGGGCACTACACAGGCGGGCTTTGAACCGAGCCACATTTCGACTCGGGCCTTTCGAGACTCCTTTCAGTCAAAGGAATCCTTGTACTTCAAGGAAAACCCTCTCCAAATCCCAGCCCAATTTGGAGAAGGATTCCCGGAGAACACTGAATCCTAGTTTCACTAGGATTCCTAGTCCGGTGCGGACACAGACGCGGGCGCGGCCACGAACCACCCTTAGGGTTTTTGCCGATTTAGGGTTTTTTGAGCCAGTTTTGTGTTTTTATCCTTTTTAGTGTTTGATTTGGATTTCCATTTCTAGTCTCGATATTTAGGCTTATTTTAATCCTTTTATTCATCTAAATAGGACTCTTAGTTTTAGAAGTTAGAGTTCAAAGAGGATACAAAGAGCTTGTTCATGAATTTTCCCCTATGAATAGAGGTCGTGTGGCCTCTCTTGTAACTTAACCTTTGATTAAATAAACCCCATTTCAGAACATTTTTCTTTTACCCTTCAAGCTTTTGCTAGTTGTTGAATTTCTTTAAGGTCTAGGCTTATCGTCAAGAGCATTCATCTCTTGGAGTGGAGCCATCGACTAGACACTTAGGGTTCCTAGACTTCGCATGCTAGTGGGTCGAAGTACTTAACCACCCTAGTTTCATAGGTTCGACTTGATAGCTAGGAGATCAGCTTGCGGTATTCGGGTCACGGAGCATAGCCGGTCGTGGTTCACATCAGGCCGAGCCTAGCACCAAGCCAAGGCCACAAGACAACTCTTGTGAGCCCTAGGGCCAAGCCCCTGCCCGGAGAACCCCTTGAAGAATTCCTAGAAGCCCGCCAAAGACAGAGGACTGAAGGCCTGGCTAAAACATTCAAAGGCTCATCACTGAGCCAGCCACAAGCGCCGGGCTGACACACAGACACTAGACCGAGGTGACTTGAGTCGAGCCAACAAATGGCTCGTGCCTTTCAGGATTTCCAAGGGCCCAAAAATCCCTATGCTACCAGGACAAACCTCCAACAAGCCTTGTTGGATTCGGAGAAGGAATGAAGGAGGGCCGGAATGATCTTGCACTCACCCACGCTCCGAGCGCGCCTAGGAAATCCAATCATGGTCTGGATTCCGCTCCGGACCAATAGAACTTGATGCCACGAATTAAAGAGCAGTGTTTCCAAGTCCTATTAGGATTAGGAAAAATAGAGATGCATAATCCGAGTCAGAATCCGGATTTTCATACCCCATCCATCTCCGAGCCGGATTAGGACTTTTATCAGGATTAGGGTTTCTCCAGATTTGCCGGATTAGCTGGTTTAGGACTTATCTTCTTGTTTAGTCAATTTAAGTGTTTTAGTTGAACTTCCTCTTTTGTTTTCCACTTTTTAGGAATATTTTATGATTATAGAGTTAGAATTAGAGTAGGATTCGAAGAGCTTGTTCCTGAATTCCTCACTATAATAAAGGCCTTTCGCCTCGTACGCAGACTTTGATTAAATAAATTTCAAAACACACGTTCTTTTTCCCTTCAAGCTTTTGCTTGTTTTTGTTTAGCTTAAGGTTGGTTTATCATCTAGGGTAATCACCCCTTGGTGTGGCACCAATCATGTGATCTTTAGGGTTCCTTTATAGCTAGCAGGTCTAAGTACTTTCCACTTAGGTTTCATAGGTTAGGCTCGTTGCTTATGTATTTAGCTAGCGGTGGTTATGGTCGTCTGCCCATGGTTATAGCAGTTCACATCAAAAACCCTGCTCTTTGCCCTAGTGACCTTAGGGTGTTGGGGGAGGCCACAATCCCGTGTCACCATCGTAGCAACTACCATGGACGATCACGATCATCCTAGCTCATGTAGCCAATACTTGGCGAGAATGAAATCATGAGGACATACTATAAATCAGGCTTTGACTACTTGGTAGAGGGATAGACACTATTCACACAGGGGCAATTCCCTCGGTACGTTATTCCCATTTCACACAGGGATAAGTCCCTCGGTACGTTATTCCCATTTCACTCACCCACATTCCTTTTTATTGCCTGAATCGCCCCTGAACTCACTACTATCCCCTCTTACTACCTGCGAGGTATCCTGCGCACTGAAGACCTAGTGACTGGGCTTCCTCTCTATTGGACCAGGCGATTAGGGTGGAACACAAACAATTTCTTTGTCCCTGGTCACAGCCTTCAGTCTTCTAACTCAACTCCACTGCCATCAAATGCTGATCCAGCTCAGCTCACCAACTACTTCTAAAAAGAAAGACTAGATGTAACATCCCTGCCCAACCCGATGGTTTGGAACTCGAGTTCGGGTGATCAAGGCATTAGAATAAGTTCCTTTGAGGTCCCATTAAGGTCTGGAACGTTCATGCCTAAGTCGGTGAAAGTTGCAAATGTTCTAAGTGTGCAGTGTAGGACACATGGACGTGTAGTGTGATACACGCCGTGCATCCACAATACACGACCGTGCACTATTGTTTGCCAAGTTTCGTCAAATGTGGTTGTGTATACATGGTCGTGTATTGGAGATACAAGCTGTGTATCACAACACACACCGTGCATCGTGACCTGCATATAAAAGACAGATTTATGACGAGATTTCACAACTTCACTCCTTTTTCTCTTTCCACAAATTCCTCTTTGATGAACCAACTTCGGCCAAACTTAGAGGTCTGATTGATGATCCGTTTCTTCCTATGTGTTTATAGCAACAAGACAAAGAGATTGCTAATCTCAATTTCTGGTTTTTTGGTGTAGGGCGCAGTCAGTGAGAAGGAATAAGCTACGAGTTTGGAGTTGGGGAAATCGATCTTCCGAAGAACTAGAAGACGTTAAGAGCCTCGTCTTCTATTCTAGGTGAGGGCTTAGCGTTGTTAGATAGTAATGGATAGCGTGAGGAGTTGTAACGAAGACTTAGTTGAATTCCAGGGGTTGCATGGAAATGATGAGAGTAAAAGGGGTAAATTGTGCTGTGATTGTGTTCTTATTGACTATTTGATTGTTGTGTTGTTTGCGGTCTTTGGGATAAAATGGAACGATTAATGAATCGGTATAGAAATAAGGGCTAGGATGATTTGGGGAAATGACCCTGCAAATGTTGGGTCATTCTGAGGAAGAGGTACAGGTGGGTGATCCCTGGACTAACGACTTGGCTACCCCTATACTTGCAGGTGGGGTGGCCGGTAGGGGTGGAAGTTTGGGATTGGGATTGGGGAATTCCCATTCCCAAATTTAAATCCCCAAATTATTTAGAGAATTGAGAACCCATGTACCAAAATTAAAACTGTAAAATGGGTTTGGGATTAAGAAATGGGAATGGGAAATTAGGTTTGGGTCTGGGAAAGCCCAAATACCAAATTACCCATCAAACAGAGTCTAATCCGTAAGAACAATTTGTTTGGGACTTAACCCGTCAAACTTATTGCTGGTAAAGTTTGAATAAAAAAATATGTCGCCATAAATTATACTTGTATAGTTCAATTGTCAAGATATACCGCCAAAATCCTATTAAGATTTGGGATTCTGCCGTCAAAATTTGGCTATTGAATTTCACCGATTTGGGTTTAGGGTATTATCGCTAAATTTTTGTCGCTATTGATGAAAATCTGGCGGCGTAGAAATTATGGTGACGTTGATGAAAATATGGTGGTGGAATTCTGGTGACATAGATGGAAATTCAGCAACGGAAGTTCGGCGACAAATATCTGGCGGCGGAGAAAGTCTGGCAACGTAGATGGAATTTCATGATGGAATTTCGGCGACATTGATGAAAATTATTCGGCGGAAGTTCGACGACATTTGCAGAAGTTTGGCGGCGAAGTTTAGCAGTGGTGACAAAAATCTAGCGGCGGAGAAAGTACTGCGACATCAATGGAAATTTGGCGAAAAAATTCCAGCGACGTCGATGAAAATTCGTTAGCAAAATTTTGACATCATCTGTGGAAGTCCAATGACAAAAATCTGCGGCGAAAGTTTGGCGGTGATGACAAAAATCTGGTGACGTTGATAGAAATCTGGCGGCGGATGTTCGGCGACATTGCTAAATACTAACGATGGAAATTTGGCAGCGAAACTTTGGCGGTGGTAATGGAAATATGGCAGCGGAGAAATTTTGGCGACAATACATTCATGAAAATTAGGCGGTGGAAGTTCGACGGCACCTGCGAATGTTCTGACGACAAAAATTCAGCGGCAAAAGTTTGGTGGTGTTGACGGAAATCCGGCGGCAGAAGTTTGGCGACATTTTGGAAAATACGACAATAGAAATTTGTTGGCAAAAGTTTGGCGGTGGTGACAGTAATCTGGTGGCGGAGAAATTCCGGGGACGTAATAAAAATTCGTCGGCGAAAGTTCGGCGACATATGCAAAAGTCCGATGATGAAAATTCGGTGACAAAATTTTGGCCAAATTTGTGAAAGATTCCATGTGTTAATTTGAATTTGGGAATTTGGGATCCTGATTCCCAAATTAGAATTCCCGTTCCCGAATATAAATTTCCAAATTAAATTCGGGATTGGGAATGTGAGCCTTAATTTGGGAATTGGGAATTGGAATTTTGGAAATATGGGAATGGGCCTCCCATTCCCTCCCAATTTCCACCCCTAGTGGCCAGTGAGCTAGCCGATTACCCTGTTGTGTGAATGTGTTGTTGTTTGGGAAAATGTGCCGGATTGTGGAATCATCGAAAGATGAGATGATGTGTATGGAATGTGTGTGATGAAATTCGATGAGTTGTGAATTGTATGTGAATGTAGAACCGGAAGGAGCCGGCACTACCCCACCTGAAATACTGTTGTGATCGAGTCTGATTCATTGGGGTGAATCCCATGACGTGGAGTCATCGTGGTTGAAATCTCCGTTAAGGAACGATCCCTATGGGATGCATCGTGATAGCATTGTGGAGGAAGGATCCCTTAGGGGATGTGTTGTGTTAACTCCCCATGAGGGAAAGATCCTACGGGATGTGTGGATGTGATGGCTGGCGGTGGTGGTGTGGATAACTCCTTGGCGCTTAACTTAATAACTCACCTAGTATAATGATTGTGGTTGAATGTGCGAGTGTTTGATGTTGTGAGAATTGTTGATGATTATGAATTGTTATGTGGTTTATGCTCTGTGGTTGAATGTTGATGCGATGATGCTTATGTCAATGTTATTGAATATGAATGTGAACGATGAACTGAACCTACGTGATCACCTAGAATGATTTAGGATGTTAAAATCTGGATAAGGTTGAGTCTAGTTTCATTGACGATGTCTTGTGTGGAGTTCAGAACCGCTCCTTTGGATTAGGACAACGCATAGTTAAGCCTAGTGGGTTCACTCAATTTCAATAAGAAATTGATCCCTTTTCCCCTTTCAGTATCTTGTGGCTAGTGGGTGGTGTTGTTGGAGTTCAGAGGTGTGGGTTGATTTTCGGGAAGTCCCAACTTGCAGCTATGAGGTGAAGACTGGTGTTTTCTCGGAGTTGACTAGTTTACTTTCTTTTCAGTTGACCATGGATATTTTAGGGGTTCTATGTACTTTTGAGGTTCAGTTGGATTTATGGATTTATGTTGAGTTTTGGATTTTACACTGTTTAAATATATCTTTTGGAGGCCTCCATTGTTACGCGGTTTTTAATTAGTAATGCTCACAGCTGGTTCAACCACGGGTTTCACCGTGTTCATTCAGGATGGGTGTTACACTAGAGGGGATCAGTTTCCTAATGAAACTAGGGTCAACTTTGTGTCGAACTTCCTAGGGAGCAACCCAGACTCCCACATTGGAATACAACAATGGGACCCATCCTTTTCATTGCTCATTTTAACAACCTAGTAAGATAGTTCTAAGTGATCAATCATTTCCCTCTACCCCTATTCCCGTCTTGCATCACCCCAAAAATATCATTCAATTGGCATACACAATTCAACATCCATAACATCAACATCATCATAAATGAACCAACATAATCACGATCTAACAGCACATTACATATCAGCTGTAACACCCGCCTCGAATCGACCCGGGTAGACCCACGGTGGAACTGGTTATGAGCATCACTCGAAGATACAACCAATAATAAAAGGAGAAAGAACATTGAAAATCGAATTTAAACACAAAACAAGAGTAAATCAGAAGCACCTCCATTATTCAAAATCCAAAATCTTAAAACCAGGTTCAATTCAAACCATGGAACATTTACAAATCCTGAAGTTCAAATCCACTGGTACAAAACATCCCAACCCAAAACAGTCAACATAAAACCAAAAGATGGTCAACTCCTGGTACAAGCCTTCGAAGATCCTCTCCACACTTCCTGCTACCACCTAACCACCAACAACACACCAGTGCTCGACACACAATTGAAGCACCTGAAAGTTAACTAACTCTTCCTAACCACGCAGACCTTAAAGGGGAAGAGGGGTGGGATCAATTTCCTATTGACCCACTAGGTTTAACTATGCGCCAAACCTAACCAAAAGGAGCGATTCCAAACTCCTCACAAAACACCGACAATGGAACCATACTCAACATTAACAGATTTTAATATCCTAAAATAGTCTAGGTGATCACATAGGGGCAGTTCACAGTTGAACATTTCCGATTCACACTATAAGCAGTATCATAACGAAGATCATACAATACAGCATCACGTCACATGGCACCTCGCAACTCACCCGCACAATAGACACGCACATTCACTTCACACACACTCATCGATCACATTTTCAATTCAGTAAATGAATTATTAAGTATTCTTAAGCAATCTAGGTTATCACCCAAGCGCAGTTCTCCATACTAACAATTCACAATTCATAACATCATCATAACCATAAACCATTCAACATCAATCCCATAACTCAGCACATCAACACAACTCAGTTCATAGATCAATCCAACACCGATCATAGCACTTCACATATCAGTTCAAAAACTCATCAAGCACAACACGCACACAACATATCACTCTTCGTTTAACTAGGTGAGTTAATTAGACGCCATAAAGACTTGTTCCCTCGCTAGCAGCTGACAAGACGCACCTCCCTACTACATGGGAGGTCCTCGTGCTCCCCTACCACACGGGGAACATGTCACTCCCCACCGGGAGACTAATCTACCAGTCCGTCGGTAGGCCCAAACCACTAGTCCATCGGTGGGGGAACACAATCTCATACGGTAACGTTGGCTCCTTTCGATTCTATCATTTTAATTCTATTTAACACAATCACGACAACTACACACATCAACCAAACAATTCCATTTAACCAATTCTTTTCAATCAATTCCACTTCCCAATTCCACATCATAACTTCATGTCATAATTCCATGTACCAATTCCTTGTTATAATTTTGCACTAAACCCGAACTGGCAACGATAGATACAAATACAGAAATTCATCACATCCCATTCCATCCTAACTCACATTTCAAGTTCGAATTCATTAACCATCATCTTTCATTCCCAATCCCCGACATCACACGTCAATCAGCACAATCATCATACAACAATCACAAGACAGTTATTCAGTTTTACTCTCATAGGTTCATGCAAGACCTAATTCCATTCGATGTCGAGTTTCAGCTCCTCCTGTTACTCATAGTGTCCTATTGACGCTAAGCTAATCACAACCACATAACTCATGCACACTTTGGAGCTAACTCTCATTTCTAGCCACCTAGTCAACCATACGTACTGACAAGTCGATCATCCATTCAAACAAGTCAATTCAACACCACATATCAGCAACAATCACAACAGCATCAATTTACCATTTCAACCCTCCAGTTCGTGCAATCCTATCTTTAACTATAATATCCATCTATTTCCACATATTTCATTTAACTCAAATTTTTCCAGCCACAATTCATCCAATTCCGAAATCATCATTCTCCTCAATCATTTCTCAATTCACATTTGGGACTCCAACCTTGTTACAATACCACAAGCCATGTTATCAATCACCATCACACATACCACCCAAACACCAAATCCAACTAATCACACATTGGCACTTCATTCGATCACACTCACAATTCACACAACACATCCAATCAAGGGTAAACGGATAGCTCACCAGCAACCCCCACCTGCAAGCACAAGGATAGCCATGTCGTGAGTCCAGGATTACCCTCCTATTCTTCCTTCATAGGACGACCCCACATTGGCAGGGCCATCCACCTACTTATCATTAATAGGCCGACCCCACATTAGTAGGACCACCCTCCTCTAACCACAACTAACAATAGTAGAGCATATATATGAATTAACAAGATCACAACCCATCCCTCCTATCACTCATTACTAGCTCCGGACCATTTATCATCATCACTAATAATTTACCCCAATCCCAAGACATAGCAATCAACAACCAACTCATCAATTACCAATTACTCATCAATCGACAACCATCATAAACCAAATAGCAATCAATCACAGTATAATTATCATCTTTTACTCTCTTCCAATTTCATGGAATCCCTACATTCATCTAGGTCAGAATTTCAACTCCTCACATCGACCATCACTACCTATTGTATGCTAAACCCTCACTAGACAAGAAGATGAGGCTCTAAAAACTTCTAGAAACTCGAACAACCAAGCGCTCCTTCTCCAAAAAACATAGCTTCTTCCTTGTGCCACTGACAACGCCTAACTCCGAAATACTCAGAACCAAGATTTGCGATCCCTTCCTCTCGTAACCAGGAACGCACAGGAGAAACGGATCGTCATTCGGACCTCTACAGCTCCCGGAATTGAGGTTTGAAGTTTGGGGTTTTTTGTTAGTCAAAAGGGTTTTCGGGAGGAAAGAGAGAGAGAGAGATAAGTTGAAGAATTCCTTCAAAAACCCGTATTCTATAGTCAGACCAAGACACACGGTCGTGTTTCATAAGACACAGCGTGTGTTATGAAGACACACGCCGTAACACACGACGTGTTTCTATAACACACAGTCGTGTCTCTATAACGACAGTCGTGTGTCTATAACACACGGCCGTGTGTTTCAGTCTGCCACCCTCAACGAATTTTCAATGTACTCACTTGTAACTTCAACCCGACTCAATTATGATCGTCTCGAACTTTGATGGGCGCTCAAGAACATTGTTTCCAATGTCTCAATCATCCAAACTCAAGTTCTAAATCGTTCGGTTGGGCGAGGATGTTACATCAGCTCACAATAACATCCAGCACAACACACACACACACACAACAGTTCACATTTCAATTAACTAGGTGAGTCACTACAAGAAAAAGGAGGTTTAACAGCGAATTTTTATTCAGTCTAACAAGAAATTTTTATTCAGTCTAACAGCGGATAGGACGTTGTTAGCAATCCTAACTGTGGATGCGTGTCCGTTGTTAGGTTGACTAACGTAAGCCTATCTAACAGCAGATACACGACCGCCGTTAAACCTAACAGCGGACAGCTTTATATTCGTTGTTAAATCTAACAACGGAATAAACTTATTATAGCGGATAAAATCCACATTTAGAGTGCCGATCAGATTTAAAAAAAATTTCAGAAACCTGCTCCGGCGAGCAGGTTTCTGCACCATGTTCTTCCTTCTTCTTTGTTTTCCTTTATCTTCTTCCTTCTTATTTCTTCTCCTTCCTTCTTCTTCTTCTTCTTCTTCTTTCTTCTCCTTCTTTTTCTTCTTCTTCTCTATTCCAGATCTTGATAAATCTCTATTATATATCCTTGTTCTTCTTCTTTCTTCTCCTTCGTCATCTTCTGTCGTTCTTCTTCTTCCTTCTCTTTCTTCATCTTCTGTCATTCTTCTTTTTTGTTCTTCTTCATCATCTTTTACCATTCTTCTTCCTTCCTTCCTTCTTCTTATTCTTTCTCCTTTTCTTTCTTTCTCCCTTCTCCTTCTTTCTCCCTTCTCCTTCTTCTCCTCCTTCATTTTTCTTCTTCTTCTTCTCCTTCCTCCAATTCCGCATATTTACTGCATAAAAAATGGAAAGAAATATAAAATAAGTAAATAAAATAAAAAAAACACGGATTGGTTGGGGGTGGGCACACAGATTGCCACATCATCAATCTTTAACGGTAGATATGCTAATAGCGGATATTATCCGTTGTTAGGTTCCCCCCAAAATTTCAAATTCCCACGAAGGCATTATTTTTTGCGCTGACTGAATTTTCATTCTAACAACGGATAATATCCGCTGTTAGGTTTCCCCCCATAATTTCTCATTCCCGCGGAGGCGGGATATTTTGGCACCTGCTGAAATTTCATTCTAACAGTGGATAATATCCGCTCTTAAGTTTCCCCTCAAAATTTTGCATTCCCTTGGAGGTGGGATATTTTGGCGCGTGCTCAATTTTCATTCTAATAGCGGATGTCTGTCCACTGTTAGGTAGTATTATTTAACAGTGGATTTGTAACATCCCAGTTCTTATTAACCGGTTTGACTTAAAAAGTTTGTTGGTTCTTGGTTGATTAGAGTGTGGTAGAATTTATTTCAAATTAAATTATTTAATTCGAGAATTTATTTTACTCCCAATCAATGAGAATTAAACCTTTCAAGTTAAGGGGTTTCGAGTTAAGGGGTTTTCGAGTTAAGGGGTTTCAAGTTAACTGTAACATCCCCGCCCATCCGAACGGTTTGGAACTTGAGTTTTGATGGTTTAGACATTGGAAACAATGTTCTTGAGGCCCCATCGAAGTCCGGGACGTTCATAGTTGAGTCGGGTTGAAGATACAAGCGAGTACGTGAGAATTGGCAAAAGGTGACAGATTACAACACACAACCGTGTGTTATAGAAACACACCGTGTTGTTTGAAACAACACGCCGTGTTTCTTGTGTCTGCCATAAAAGGCAACTTTTCAGCACGGATTTTCATAACTTTTCCCTCTCTCTCCTTCCTCGAAATCCCTTTTGACGAACTAAAACCCCCTTAGGTTCAATCCTTGTTTCCGGGAGTTGTAGAGCTCCGATTGACAATCCGTTTCGTGCTACACGTTCGTGGCGATGAGAGGAAGAGATTGCATCCTGAATTTCTGGGTATTTCGGAGTAGGCTGCTGTCGGTGGAGAGGAGAAGAGCTACATTTTTGGAGCTGTGGAGCTTGGCGGTTCGGTTCCGGGAGTTGTTTTAGAGCCTCGTCTTCTTGTCAGGTGAGGGTTTAGCGTACGATAGGTAGTATGGTCGGTGTGAGGAGTTGCAATTTCAACCTAGATGAACATAGGATTGCATGAATTGGAAGAGAGTAAAAGGGGATTTTGTTCTGCAATTGAATGCTGTATATTTGTGATGATTGATGGATGTTGTAAGCTTGTTGATATGATGAGTTGTGTGATGATAGCGGGCTGTTTGTTATGTGCCATGAATGGGGGAAAGATTAACCTTGATGATTAATGGATTGGATGTAGTGAAGAGTGTAGGAGGGTTGGGGTATGATGCTGTAAGTGTATTTCTGCTTGGAATTGTTAATCTGTGGTTGCAGGAGGGTGGTCCTGCCAATGTGGGGTCGCCCTTAATTGATGAACAGGTGGATGGATCCACCAATGTGGGGTCGTTCAATGGAGGACGTACAGGAGGGTAATCCTACGACTCATGACATGGCTTCCCCTGTACTTGCAGGTGGGGGTGGCCGGTGAGCTAGCCGTTTACCCTTAAACTGTTTGTGCCGTGGGAGGCGTTGAATGTCTTGTGATGTGTGGTTATGTGTGATGTGGGATTACTGAAGGGTTTGGGTTGTGTTGGTCTATGTGATGTTGGGATTGAGATGATGCTAGGTGTTGATGTATGAATCATGCAACATGCCTTTTAGGTAGAATTGATGTTGTGTGTGAAGATGGTTGTTAATGTGTTTAAGGTGGTACTTATGACTTAGAATTGGCTAATAGACTTGGTAAGGGAATTTGTACATGGAAGTGGACAATAGAATCGGTACGTGGAATTGACTTATGGAATTGGTTAAGGGAATTGGTGAATGGAATTGAGTAATGGAATTGGGTGGTATGATTGCATGAACTAGTTGAGCTGGGGTTGTATGATTGATTTGAATGAAATTGATGTTGTGTGTGATGGTGATTGATAGTGTGTCTTGTGGTTATGGTAATAAGGTTGGAGTCTTGGATGTGGATTGGTAAATGGTTGAGAAGAATGAGGATGTCAGAATTGGTCGAATTGTGGCTAGAAATCGTGTTAGATGAAATATGTGAACTAGATAGATTATGTGGTTTAATCTAGTAACGCTCAATAGGAGAGTCGAAATGGTAAATTGATGTTGTCGTGATTGTTACTGTTATGTGGTGTTGGTTGATTTGTGTGGTTGTATGGTTGACTTGTGTGAGTGTATGGTTGACTAGGTGGCTAGGAATTTGAGTGAGGAGCTAAAACTTAAGTTAGAATGGAAGTAGGTCTTGCATGAACCCTTGAGAGTAAAAATGGATAGCTGTCTTGTGATTACTGTTTGATGAGTGTGCCGATGGATGTGTGATGTGGGGATTATGATGGAAGATGATGTCAAATGATTTTGAACTAGAAATGTGAGATAGGATGGGATGGGATGAGCTGAATTTCTATTTTTGTACCTATTGTTGTCGGTTGTGGTTTAGTGTAGAGTTGTAACATGAATTGGATACATTGAATTGGTTGAGTTGAATTGTGCTGTGTAATTCTGTTGTGGAACTGTGTTGTGGAATTGGTGTATGGAATTGGACAATGGAATTAATACATGGAATTGGCTAGAGGAATTGGGACTTGGTTTGATTGATTGGAATTGCATTGTTGATTTGTGTAATTGATTTGGATTGTGATATGTGGATTGAGGTTTGGAATTGGATTAATGTTGAAATTGATTGTGGAACTGTTGATGGTCTTGATGATGTGAATTAGATGGAGTTGAGGAGGAATTGATTAATGGAATTGGTAGATGAATTTAAGGGATGAATTGATTGATGTGATTGAATAAAATGCTAGAATCTAAAAGAGCCTGCACTGCCCCCTAAAACTGCACTATGGGTGCTAAGTGCCTCTTCGAGGGAAAGAGGTGCGGTCACGTCTTCAAGGGAAAGGCATGATTTGTTTGGTTGAGTCAAGTTTACGATTCCTTCGAGGGAAAGGTCTCGTGGTATCCTCCAAGGGAGAGGATGCGTCTTGGACCTCTCCAGGGGAGAGAGGGTGCGTCAGGCCGGCAGGGGTGGTGCGGGATAACTCCTTATGGCGCCTAATGAACTCATCTAGATAAATCACTTGAGATATGTGTGTGTGTGTGTGTGTGACTGGTGTATGTTGTGTGTATTGGATTGTGCTTGTGCGATGTTGCTGATGAGCTGTGGTCGGTGTTGGATTGTATGTGAATGAATTGTGTGGTTGAGCTGAGCTGTAACTTCGGTGTTGAACGCTTCATGTTTTTGATGATGTTAGGAATGCTGAACTCTTAATATGGAGAGATGCCTAATAACTCACCTAGAATGTAATGAGTCGAGTCGTGTCATGACTGTGTGATGTGTTGAGTCTGTGGAACAGAGGTTAGGTTGGATTGTGCTTGGTTGATGTCGGTAACTGTGAAACTGTGAATTGTGAGTTGTGTGGTTGATGGATGAATGTGGGTGCTATTCGTGTTGGAAGATGTATTGTGGCTAAGTGTTGTATCGTGTGTCTGATGACTCCGTTGATTGTGTTGTGTTGAGGATTGATGACTTGAGTATATTGCTGAATTTTTATTAATTGTATATACACCGGTGAAGGTAAGTTCTTGTGTGATCACCTAGTGGCATGTTAGGAATTAAAATGAGAATGGCTGTGTCAGATCCCGTTGATTGTTTGCGTGCTGAGTTGGGATCGCTCTTAGGCTAGGTCCGGCGCATAGTTAAACCCAGTGGGTTCACTCAGTTTCATTAGGAAGCTGATTCCCTCCCAGTTTCTCTTTTCAGGTTGTAGGTTGGAGTTGTGAAGTGAAGATTAGGAAGCTACTTTGGAGTGACCATTGTTTTGAGTTTTGTATTTTTCAGTTGAGATCTTTGGTTGGGAATTTTGTAATCGTTTTGAGCTTTGGTTTCGGATTTCGGATTTTATGTAATGAAGGCCTTCGGTTGTCTTTGATCTTTTTAATGAAGAGTTGTTTCTGTTTCCGCTGCGTTTTACCCCTTTATTTAAATGTTGTATCTTCGAGTAGCACTCAAACTGGTTTGACCACGGGATATGGATCCGTGGAGGAAGGATCCGTGGGGATGCGTCGTATTATCTCCCTACGGGGAAAGATCCTGTAGGATATGGATGATGTGATCGCCGGCGGGGTAGCGGGGGAACAACTCCTTATGGTGCCTAATTAACTCACCTAGTTAAATGAAGTGTGAACCACTGTGTGTGTGTGTGTGTGCATTGTGTTGGATGAGTTTTGTGAACTGAACTGATATATGATGTGATGAGATGTGAATGTGTTTGGTTGATCTATGAATTGTTTGGTGTTGTTAGGTTGAGCTGTGGGTTTGATGTTGTGCGGGTTATGATTGATAATGTTGATATATGTGTATCTGTGAACTGTAAGTAGTGCAGTTGTGTGTGTAGGGAAGTGTGTATGTGATCATGGGTTATACTGTGAGGTAATGCTGAATTGTAGGAATGACGATCTTTGTCGTAATGATGAGTTGTATGTATGACGCTTCCAGGTTAAATAATGATGAACTGTTGGTGATATGGCGTTAATATGTGTGCATGATGAACTCTGCTATATTTTTGCTAAAGTGAATTGAGAATGTTGAACTGAGAACTGCGAATGTGTGATCACCTAGACTGTGCTAGGGAATTAAAATCGGTAAAGGCTGAGTCTGATTCCATTGATGATTTTTCATGAGGAGGTTGGAATCACTCCTTTTGGCTAGGTTCGGCGCACAGGTAAACCCAGTGGGTTCACTCAATTTCAATAGGAAATTGACCCCCCTCCAGTTTCTCTTTTTAGGTGCGCGTGGTTAGAGTGTGTGAGTTAAAGTTCAGGAGTTTCTTTGTGTGTCGCGTGTCGATGTGATGTTGGTGTGGAGAAGATCTTCGGAGGCTTGGACAGGAGTTGACCATCTTTTGGATTTACGTTGACTATTTTGGGTTGGGGATGTTTTGTATCGTTTGATTTGATCTTCGAGGTTGTAAAGGTTTCATGATTCGATTTGAATCATCGTATTTGGATTTTGGATTTTAATAATGGAGGCGCTTCCGATTTGCTCTTGTTTATGTTTTTATTTGATTTTAAAGGTTATTTTCGCATTTATTTATTGATGTATCTTCGAGTGATGCTCAAACCGGTTCAACCATGGGTTCAACCCGGGTTGGTTCAGGATGGATGTTACAGGATTCATGTCCGCTGTTAGAGTTTTGATGGTAAGAAGTAATTTTCTTGCCGTGAGTTAATCACGCGCCATAAGGAATTGTTTCCCCGCTACCCCACCGACCATCACATCATCCATATCCCGTAGGATCTTTCCCCACAGTGAGATAACACGGCACATCCCCAAGGGGGTATTTCCTCCATGGAGCTATCATGAGGCATCCCATAGGGATCCTTCCTCGGCAGAGATTTCAACCACCATGACTCAATTTCATGGGATTCACCCAGTGAGTTGGACTCTGACACAACAGTATTACAGATGGGGTAACGTTGGCTCCTTCTTGTTCTATCAATTTAATTTCCGTAAGCACAACCACATCAATTACACACATCACCAATACAATTCCATTCAACCAATTTCACATCCCAATTCGATGTACCAATTTCATGTCACGATTCCATGTCATAATTCTACACCACAATTCACATCACACAATTCTTACGGGCAGACTGCTCGCCTTACCAACCACTCTACCTGTAATAATAAAAACAAAGGGGTGATCTTGTCGCAAGGTCTAGGGCCACCCTTCTGTTCAGCCTTCTAGGATGATTCTACATTGGCAGAATCATTCTCTTGCACTCAACACTCCAAATTCATACTGAATCACAACCACGCACATATATATATATATTGCAAATTCAGGAATTAAACTCTCATTTCTAGCCACCTAGTCAAACCAAGTATGCAATCAATTCAAACTACACATAAGCACATCATTAATTAATCACCAAACACACATAATTAACCATTTTCAACTCTCCAATTCATGCATCCCTATTAATCACTAAGTCGGATTGTAATTCCTCACGTCTCCACCTATTGACTCTAATCCCTTGAATTAGCCAAAAAGAAGCCACTGAATTCTGTTTGAGAACGTCGTCATCCTGGTTCCACAAGTTCTGACAGTGCATTGTTTGGACTTCAAACGAGCGAGATATGCTCCAAAAACCGAATTGCAGCTTTCAAAAACTTCAACGACTTGAGTCTCCCAATTCCCGTGAATTCCAGCACCAACCCCTCAATTTTTCCAGTTAAGCAACGAGGTCTATAACTTTTGAAAGTTTCCAAAGACCACCCACGTCCTCATCTGTCCAGTTAATATAGTTAGGGACTAAATCAACATTTTTTCACAGAAAATTCAGAACCACCACTTAACTTACAGAACCAATCCAATGGCCATTTGAATTTCAGGGGGGGTGCAAGGAGATCACCCCACTTCCTTAGGTGACCATTTGGCACCGGAATTCCAGTAGGTTACCAAACGGTCACACATCTTCTCTGATAAGCTGCACAACGCTAGTGAGGCCTCCAACTGCCATCGTCGCTGCTCCCGCTATCTTAGAACTCGTGCTTCCACCACGCCACCACTATTGAGAACGCCTGTCGCCGTTGTCCGCTTCCCATAACTCCATAACAGGATGGGAACGCCGGCATATTTCTGTAACACACGGCCGTATGTTATAGACTGCCACCCTCAACAAATTTTCAACGTACTCGCTTGTAACTTCAACCCGACTCAATTATGAACATCCCAGACTTCGTTGGGACCTCAAGAACATTGTTTCCAATGTCTCAACCATCCAAACTCAAGTTCCAAATCATACTCTTGGGCGGGGATGTTACAAGTGTCCAGAACTTCAAAGGATTTTGTCCCCGAAATCACAACCCAACTAATCCTAGTAATGCAACACGAAAATTGCATCGACACACAGCAGCTTAAGCACCACATCACAACCCGAAACTCCCTCTTAAGGGCTCCTAGCAACACACACTTTCTAAGGATACTTCACCTACACGAACTCGAGCTTCTACCTAACACACACACACAACCAAACCTCTACAACACAACCAAACACAAGAGTACAACCCAAACACGACAACCACAACTCACACAGGGCATGAACTACTAAGCCAACACTTCCGACTACAACTCCACACTCCTCATACACTCTACTAAACTAACCAAAGTCTACAAGGGCCTCTACCCCTACAACCAACCTCCTAGTCTACTGACTACCACTACTAGAGCCACTCGAGCACTAGCTAAACATCTAGACTCCACCGTTACAGAAACCTATCTCAATCTCGTTTTCGAAAACACAAACACACTTTTCAAAAAGGCAAACTCTAATAAATCCTTCTCAATCAAAACCAAGTTCGTCTATTTAAAATTAGACACAGAAAACCTTTAAAATTGAATTCACGACTGAAGTCTATCTTAGTTTAAAATACTCAAATGCTTTCACATCTCTAAACAATAGTACCATTGAAAACACTAACCGACTTTCGAAAGAAGAACATTTGAATAAAATGAAACCACAAAATCTCATGTCCTTCGAAAAGGTAAAAGCAATTTCAAACTCCTTTCAAATCAACAAAGAATCCAAGACAACAATTTACCACTCCCAAAACCAAAATTAGTAAAACCCAACTCTATCTCAGTTAATATACCAAATCATTAAAACACTCTTCAAATTCGCTACACCAATTACTCAAAGAACTAATACCAAGACTCGACACTAATATCACATTGACAGAACGGACCAAGAATTACTCATTCCCCAAAAGCTCAAATCCTTAAATCCTTCTAACTTTTCCAATATGGAATGAAAATCAAAACTCACTTGATAGATTAAAAATCACATTCAAACCAAAGTTGAAAATAGTGTCTTGGTCTGACTATAAATAAAGGGTTTTGACGGATTTCCATGGCTTTCATCTCTCTCTTTCCTCCCGAAACCTACTTTGACGAACCAAACTTCCCCCAACATCAAACCTTGATTCGGAGAGCTACAGAGGTCTGATTGGCAATCCGTTTCTTGCTACGCGTTCCTGGGACGAGGAAAGAGATCAAACATCTTAGTCTCTAGTATTTTGTAGTTGGGCGCTCTCAGTGGCAGAAGGAAGAAGCTACGTTTTTAGAGCTGTAGAGCTTGGCTGTTCGGGTTTCTAGATGTTGTTTAGAGCCTCGTCTTCTTGTCAGGCGATGAGCTGCAGAACAGTGATCAAATACTACCAAGCTAAAAGCTAAGAAGATCGTATTCCACAGGGTTTCTACTAATCGTCTACTCAAATATGCTGGCAATTTACTCAAGTTTAACACGTTGTGCGTGGTGTGAGTTCCACGACTTCTAGACTAAGATGCAGGAAAATTAAAATGAAATTAAAAGACAGAATGATTGGTTGGATTAGTCAGACGATAGACAAGCTTAGATTTCGAATCCCCCTTAGATAACCAAGGCAACAGCAATCACAAGACCAACGATTTTCAATTCTAGTTCAATCAATTCTCAGACACCACCATAACTCCTTACCCTTAGGTTTAAGACTGGCGAACATTCACTCTGTCTGATCTAACTACCAAGATTAATTAGTCGCCCGAGCACCGTCACTTCTTGCGACGACAAAACTAACTGGTGCAATTACTAACGATTTATGAGTTACTCTTGAAGCGGATTAACCCTAACTAGTTCCTACGAAAGGCACACTCTAATGAATATGTTAATTGGTTGAATTGATGTTTTAAAGAGAGGCAAACGTTCGCTACTATCCTCAGCTTAACAAGAATCTAAACTAGGCGATCAAGGAAGACAAGTTTATGCGCCAAAGCAGGGAAGCTGTCTGGCGACTAACCCTAGCTTGCATAAACCTAATCTAGGCGACCAGCCAGAAGAGAAAACATAAACAATGAAGAACAAAACAACCATGCAAAGAGAAACAGTTTGAACTTCGAATCTAATCACCACCGATCCGTGACCGCTTTAAAGCCCTGGGTCACTTAGGGCTCATCTAATCTAAGCTCTACAAGTTTAGCTACTCATATTAGATACAAGAGAATTAAAGACAAACAAGGAATACATCTCAGGTAGGAAGAACAGAGAAGAACTGTAAAACCTAATTCGACGAATCTGTGAAGCTTCAATCTCAACGATCTTCAATTCTCAGCTCCGAGTCTTCGAGGTGGAAATATGGCGTCACGATCTCTTCCTGGCTCTTCGAACTCTCAAAACTCTCTCTCGAACTTCTAGGTCTGGAAATTATTTGATTGATATGATAAAGTGTATCTTATTTTGAGCCGCCGATTTTGTATTTATACTTAACCCTATTCCCAGCCGGACTAGTTTAAGGTTTTCGGCGACAACTTTAAGAAGTTTTCGCGAAAACTTCTTTGAAAAATGCTGGCCCAGTTAACTGATCCTCCTGTGATGATTTCATCCAGAGTTTTCAGTGAGAACTTTGACTTCTCGCCGAAAACTTCTTCTTGTAAGCTCCGATGATTTCTTCTAGGATTTTTGGCGAAAACTTCAGGTCTTTTCGCCGAAAACTCGTTTGTAAAATGGGGCAAGAAATATGTTTACTTGATTGACTCCTTGGATCGATTCTGGTGCGATTCCTCAAGGTTCCAATACCTTAGTTACGTCCCTGGTTACATTATTTGACGACAAAAACCCGTGCTATCATGAAAACACTAGAAAACCATCAAATAGACCTGAAATGGGCCAAAGTAACACAAATGGCACGAGATAAAGTAGTTGAGTGAATATTCGCTATTCTTCCCTAAAAACCATGTCTTAAGCCAAGAAATGTTGCTTAAATGAGGCTGATAATCACGTCAAATCGAGTGTCATCATCAGGTGAGGGTTTAGCGTATGATAGGTAATGATGGTCAATGTGAGGTGTTGAAATTCTGACCTAGAGGAATATAGGGATTGCATGAAATTAAATGAGAGTAAATGCTGGTAACTATTCTGTAACTGGTTGGGGTTTGTTTTATGATGATTGTCGATTGATGAGTGATTGCTAATTGATGAGTTGGTGGCTGATTGATTGCTGATTTCTATGTGTTGGGATTGGGTGGATTGATTAATGATGATGATAAACGGTTTAGCCCTAGTAATTAGTGATAATAGAGACGGGTTTCTGATCTGGTTAATATATATATGTATGCTCGATTGTGTCAGTTGTGGTTGTAGGAGGGTAGTCCTGCCAATGTGGGGTCGCCCTATTAGTGATGAATAGGTGGATGGCCCTGCCAATGTGGGGTCGTCCTATGAAGGAAGAACAGGAGGGTAACCCTGGACTCACTACATGGCTATCCCTGTACTTGCAGGTGGGGGTGGCCGGTGAGCTAGCCGTTTACCCTTGATTGGATGTATTGTCTTAATTATGAGTGTGATTGAATGAAGTGTCAGCGTGTGATTAGTTGGATTGGTTGTTTGGGTGCTAGGTGTGTTGGTGATTGAAAATGTGTCATGTGCTTATTGTAATAAGGTTGGAGTCGTAAATGTGAATTGAGAAAGGATTGAAGAGAATGAGGATGTCGGATTTGGATGAATTGTGGCTGGCATTCGAGTTAAATGAAATATGTGGAATTAGATTGTTTACTTAGCTAAATTTAGGAATGCTCGAACTGGGAAGTTGAAATGGAAATTGATGTTGTTGTGATGGTTGTTGTTATGTGGTGTTGAGTGATTGGTTGAATGAATGATTGAATTGTAGGTACGTATGGGTGACTTATGTGAATGTATGTTTGACTAGGTGTCTAGTAATGAGAGTTCTTTTCCAAAGTGTGCATGAGTAATGTGGCTGTGATTGACTTAGCGTCGATAGGACACTATGAGTAATGTGAGGACCTGGAACTCGACATAGAATGGAATAAGTGATGAGCTGCAGTTTTAGCGATATCAAATAACTACCAAGCTAAAAGCTAGTGTAGATCGTATTCCACAGGCCTTCTTCAATTGTCTACTCAAATATAAGGGCAAATTACTCAAGTTGAAACACTTTGTGCGTGGTGTGAGTTCCACGACTTCTAATCTACAAAATGCAAGGAAATTAAAACGAAAAGTAAAAGACAGATTGGGAAATTGGGTTGACTTAACAAAGATGATAGACAAGCTTAGACTTTGAATCCCCCTTAGTTCACTAGAGCATTTGCAATCGACAGATCAGCGGATTTCAATTCTCGTTCAATCAATTCTGAGACACCACCATAACTCCTGACCCTTAGGTTTAAGACTGGTGAACGTTCGCTCTATCCGATGTAGCTACCAAGATTAATTAGTCGCCCGGGTACGATCGCCTCTTGCAACGACTAAACTAACTGGTGGAATTAGTAACGATTTATGAGTTACTCTTGCAGTGGATTAACCCTAACTGGTTCCTACGAAAGGCACACTCCAATGAATAGGTTAATTGTTTGATTTGGTGTTTTAAAGTAAGGCGAGCGTTCACTTCTATCCTTAGCCTAACAAGAATCTAATCTAGGCGATCAATCCAGACAAGAAACACAAACAACGAAGAACAAATCAAACATGAAAGAGAAACTGATTGAACTTTGAATCTAATCACCGCCGATTCGTGACCGCTTTAAAGCCCTGGGTCACTTAGGGTTCATCTAGTCTAAGCTCTACGAGTTTAGCTACTCATGTTCATAACAAAAGAATCAAAGGCAGAAGTAGAGTTCATCATCACAAGATAGAACAGATAGAAACTGTAAAACCTAATTAAGACAACTCTGGCAAAGCTTCGCTCTCCGGTAATCTTCAATCCTAGCTCTGAGTCTCCGAGGTGAAGGGATGGCGTCACGATCTCTTCCTGGCTCTTCGAACTCTAAACTCTGCTCCAGAACTCTTGCGAATTCTAAAATTATGATGTATCATGAGGTATCTCTTTTTGGGCCGCCGGTTAAGTATTTATACTTAACCCTAATACCGCCGGATTTTGCCTGGAATTTTCACCGAAAACTTATGAAGTTTTCACCGAAAATTCCTTTGTAAAATGACTGAATACTCGGCTGATTCTCCTGTGATTTTCAGACTCCAAGTTTTCACCGAGAACTTTGGGTTTTTGCCGAAAACTTCTTCTTGTCAGCTCTGCCGATTTCTTCATGAGTTTTCGCCGGAAACTGTAAGGGTTTTCGCCGAAAACTCCAATTTAAATTGGGGCAGAATTTGAGTCGGTTAGATTGACTTCTTGGATCGATTCTGGTGCGGTTCCTCAAGGTTCCAATGCCTTAGACACGTCCTTGGCTACTTTATTTGACGGCAAAAACCTGTGCTGTCATGAAAACACTAGAAAACCATCAAATAGACCCGAAACGGGCCAAAGTAACACAAATGGCACGAGATAGAGCAGTTGAGTGAATATTCGCTATTCTATCCTAAAAACCATGTCTTAAGCAAAGAAATATCGCTTAAATGAGGCTGATAATCACGTCAAATCGAGTGTCATCAATAAGGTCCTTCATGTACATGTGAGGGTAAAACTGAATAACTGTCTTGTGATTGCTGTATGATGATTGTGCTGATTGATGTGTGATGTTGGGATTGGGACTAAGAATGATGGATAATAAACTTGAGTTAGAAATGTGAGATAGGATGGGAAGGGATGTGATGAATTTCTGTAATTGTATCTATAGTTGCTGATGAACGTTGTAGGACGTATCAAATAACTAATCTACCAAGGTAGACTAGATCGTATTCTACTCGAGGTCTCTTCTTCTTGTCTACTCAAATATGTTGGCAAATTACTCGATTTAAACAAGTTGTGCGTGGTGTGAGTTCCACGACTTCTACTCTAATAAACAAAGGAAAATAAAAGACAGAAAGATTAAAAAGCTTAGACTTCGAATCCTCCTTAGATCACCAAGGCAACGGCAATCACAAGACCAGCGGTTTTCAAATCTAATTCAATCAGTTTCTATACACCACCATAACTCATGACCCTTAGGTTTAAGACTGGCGAACGTTCGCTCTATCCGACCTAGCTACCAAGATTAATTAGTCGCCCGGGTACTGTATACTCTTGCGATGACAAAACTAACTGGTGGAATTACTAATGATTAATGAGTTACTCCTGAAGCGGATTAACCCTAACTGGTTCCTACGAAAGACACACTCCAATGAATAGGTTAATTGGTTGAATTGATGTTTTAAAGAGAGGCGAACATTTGCTACTATCCTCAGCTTAACAATAATCAAAACTAGGTGATCAAGGAAGATAAGTTTATGCGCCAAAGCAAGGAAGCTGTCTGGCGACTAACCCTAACTTGCATAAACCTAATCTAGGCGACCAACCAGAAAATAAACATAAAAAATCAAGAACAAAACAACCATGCAAAGAGAAACTAACTGAACTTTGAATCTAATTACCGCCGATCCGTGACCGCTTTAAAGCCCCGGGTCACTTAGAGTTCATCTAATCTAAGCTCTACAAGTTCAGCTACACATAACGATAACAGTAGAATCAAAGGCAACAAATGAAATCATCATACAGAGGAAGAACATTTAAGAACTAAAAAACCTAATTCTGACGACTCCGGTGAAGCTTCGATCTCCTGAATCTTCAACTTTAAGCTCCGAGCTCTCCGAGGTGGAAGGATGGCGTCACGATCTCTCCATGGATCATTGAAATCTCTAAACTCTATCTATCGACCCTATGGTCGTGGCTGATCTCTCAGAATTCGTGTATATTCAATCTGGCTTTAAAAAGTCTATATATAACCCTAGAAACCCTTTACAAGTTGGAAATGGCTGAATTTTCCCATCTGGGGAGCTTACACGGCGTGTAAGCTCACTGTGTATTTAGCTTACACGGCATGTAAGCTCCAAAACGTAGCGTTTTGAGCTGGGCAGCACTCCAACTTGTTTCGATCATTCCCGCTCCGTTTGAACTCCGATTTGGTCTCCGTTTGAAGTGCTGGACTCGTGAGAGAGTCCTATCTAATGTGGTAACCTGGGAACTCAACATAAAAGCTCACAAAAAGGGTAAAAATAGCCAAGAAATAGACAATGTACGCACTAGGAGCCAATAATCACAAAGTTACGACAAATGCACCAAATACTCATCAAAATGGCATCAAAGGGTATGAAATGTTGCTTAAATGGGGCTGATAATCACGTCAAATCGAGTGTCATCAATACCCCACACTTAAGCTTTTGTTTGTCCTCAAGCAAACTGAACTAGAACACACTCAAATTCACAAATGACACGAGATTAAACTGAGATTCAATTCTAAAGATTTTGTTTGGACTGTTCCACGCAGAAAAAAGTGACCTACTCATGTAAGAACATCAACCTAACAAGCTTCGATCTCACTGTTTTCTGCACACTTCAAGTAGTAGTTTTAACAAAGCACGTTTCTTGGGAAAACAATTAATCATGATTAACCGACTACGATAACACCAATTCTAATCAAAAAGACTTTTAAGCTCTAGCCATGATGTGGACGCGGAGGTAGGAAAAGTGACTTGGCTATCCACTCGACTTCATCCGTTTCTAGATCTATACGTTACATGTTCTAGCTAGGACCGATTTAAACAACAATTTATTTCAAGTTTCAAACTTCTTCCATTGATTTACTGCATACTAGTGCTCGATACCAAACACTTCACTTAGGTGTTGGACCTGCCTAGCTCACAGTATTTGTGCCTATGCTAGTGCTCAACCCGAACACTTCACTTAGGTGTCGGGCTTGCCTAGCTTTGATTTCAGCACTTTAAAGAACTTAGCATTGATTTGCACAACTTTATTACTTGATTTAACAATTTAGCCATTTGATCCTAGCTAGTTATAACTTGTTACACAAGATTTTGAATTGGATTTCCGCCTAATCTCAAGCCGCAATCACAGGTGAACAAATATGGAGTGGAAAAACATGGGAGAAGCTAGCATTTATCATCTTAGAATGGTGTTATCGAGCTTTGTTATTAACAAGTCAATCTATTCAATTAATTCAAGTTTCAACTACCGAAGTGATTTGTGATCTGTTCTGACCTAGACTCGTTTAATATCAGTTCCGACACGTTGGTTACAGGTTCTAAGTGGAACAGTCTAGACGTCATTGTTCAAAATTGAAGTCAATTTCACATCAAAAGTCAAGAATTGAGCAATTCTATGCTAGAGAAATTTCAAATATGAACCATAAAATCACAGAAAATCAAGCAAGATCATGCATAATCCTAGAATCCTATACCCCACACTTAAACGGTTCTGTATCCTCACAGGACTAAACTATAGTAGAGAGATACGAAGAACCTGTGACGAGATGGTTGGTGTAGGGGATGAACACGGAGAGTCCGGAGTAGCTACTCAAGTTCCTACAAAAACAAAAATAACAAAAAGATCAAAAGGATACCAGGACAAGTGTCCCGGATCCACACAGAACAAAAGTTGAACAAAGAAGGTTTAAGGGAATTTTGAAAATATTTTTACTCTTTTTTTTTCAAATTCACGGCACGACACTCCTAGAGTAATCTAGATCATCCAAGCTCAATCAGTTCAGAAAAAATCACACCGAAATAGCAGGCACGTAAAACGAGGTAGACCGAAATTAAACTCGTCAAAATTCAACAATCAGCATGTCAAAAGATTCAAAATTGAAAACCCAGCAACTAACCTTTTAGACACGACTCAAGAAGATGGACGGAAAGTGACGAAGTTGGCCAAAACGTGAAAAACTTGTTTCGGGGATAACCGAAGCTACAGAGCTCTGATTTGGGCGATCAAGTATGCGTTGGAATCGGACCAAAAAAATGAAACTGATTTTTTGAACAGGCACAAGTTTTCGGCGAAAACTATGGAAGTTTTCACCGAAAACTACTTCGAAAAACATGCAAAAATAAAAAGGAGCTCACTGTTTGCAAAATCAATAAAGAAGTTCTCGCCGAAAACCTATTTTAAAACATTTTTTCAAAAACATAACGGAAAACAAATCAAAACGAAAGGAAGTTAAACTGGCACTTTGGCTCCCCAAAACTGACTTGAACGACGAAAAAGACTGACTCAAAAATTCAAAAACGGACTCCAGCCGTGGGTTGCCGCCCACGAAGCGCTCTCTTTTAACGTCCTTGAGCCGGACGGTACCTGTTAGGGACCCCAACTCAGAAGCTCCTTGAAGTCAATCGTCTTCTTCATGGCCAGCGGTTGAGTGCCATATAGCACTCCAGAAGGGTGATGCAGCCGGTAGTGCTCCAATAGATCGCGGTTCTGGTTGGATGACCAGTTCTTCTCGAATTCTCCTACTCGATGAGGAAAGAGGTAGTACGGCGCGGCATGGTCAATGAGCTCCATCTTCTCTACAAGTTGACTCAGCGGAAGTGTAGGTGAGGGTATCTCCTCAGTCTCTGTGTGCTCCTCTTCGGCTTCAACTTCAGGATGGATTGGCTCTATGTCTTCATCAACCCCCACCACCAAGGATTCTTCTAGCTCATAATAGTAATGGACAGGATCATCATCTTCTTCTTCGAACAGCTCTTGAGCGTCTTTTGTCATTAACTGCTTTGGTTGCTCGAGCTTGATGTCCATCGCGAGATGAGCTTGTAGCATTGAGGAGATATTATCCAAGGCAGATTGGGTTCTCGACGAGCATTGTTGATGTTCATGAAGCATCTCTTGGTTATCTCTAGCGCCTCTTCGATGCTCTTGTTGGTGTATCTCTTGGTGACCTTGTAGCATTGAAAAGATATTATCAAAAAGGGAGTCTATTCTCGCCGTTTGTTGTTCTTGTTGTTGTTGATGTAACATCTCTTGGTAATCTTTGATATATGGTGCTTCATTGATGTACCGCTCTCGGTACTGGTCATCCCACCTTTATCCTGCATAATCAAAACTCAAAAGCACTACCCAGGTAAATCATGGAAATATGGAGGGGAAATAAATAGTAAGGCGGAAAGGTAGAATAATAATTTGCCAACTCTTCTTTCAAACAATTAAAAGAGTCCCCGACAATGGCGCCAATTTGATGACACGCTTTTGGCGTGCTTCAAATAACTAATCTACCAAGGTAGACTAGATCGTATTCTACTCGAGGTCTCTTCTTCTTGTCTACTCAAATATGTTGGCAAATTACTCGATTTAAACAAGTTGTGCGTGGTGTGAGTTCCACGACTTCTAATCTAATAAACAAAGGAAAATAAAAGACAGAAAGATTAAAAAGGTTGACTAACAGGAAGATAGACGAGCTTAGACTTCGAATCCCCCTTAGATCACCAAGGCAACGACAATCACAAGACCAGCGGTTTTCAATTCTAATTCAATCGGTTTCTATACACCACCATAACTCCTGACCCTTAGGTTTAAGACTGTCGAACGTTCGCTCTATCCGATCTAGCTACCAAGATTAATTAGTCGCCCGGTACTGTATACTCTTGCGATGACAAAACTAACTGGTGGAATTACTAATGATTAATGAGTTACTCCTGAAGCGGATTAACCCTAACTGGTTCCTACGAAAGACACACTCCAATGAATAGGTTAATTGGTTGAATTGATGTTTTAAAGAGAGGCGAACATTCGCTACTATCCTCAGCTTAATAAGAATCTAAACTAGGTGATCAAGGAAGATAAGTTTATGCGCCAAAGCAAGGAAGCTGTCTGGCGACTAACCCTAACTTGCATAAACCTAATCTAGGCGACCAACCAGAAAATAAACATAAACAAACAAGAACAAAACAACCATGCAAAGAGAAACTAATTGAACTTTGAATCTAATTACCGCCGATCCGTGACCGCTTTAAAGCCCCGGGTCACTTAGGGTTCATCTAATCTAAGCTCTACAAGTTCAGCTACACATAACGATAACAGTAGAATCAAAGGCAACAAATGAAATCATCATACAGAGGAAGAACAAATAAGAACTGAAAAACATAATTCTGACGACTCTGGTGAAGCTTCTATCTCCTGAATCTTCAACTTTAAGCTCCGAGCTCTCCGAGGTGGAAGGATGGCATCACGATCTCTCCACGGATCTTTGAACTCTCTAAACTCTATCTATCGACCCTAAGGTCGTGGCTGATCTCTCAGAATTCATGTATATTCAATCTGGCTTTAAAAAGTCTATATATAACCCTAGAAACCCTTTACAAGTTGGAAAAGGCTGAATTTTCCCATCTGGGGAGCTTACACGGCGTGTAAGCTCACAGTGTATTTAGCTTACATGGCATGTAAGCTCCAAAACGCAGAATTTTGAGCTGGGGAGCACTCCAACTTGTTTCGATCATTCCCGCTCCGTTTGAACTCCAATTTGGTCTCCGTTTAAAGCGCTGGACTCGTGAGAGAGTCCTCTATAATGTGGTAACCTGGGGGCTCAACATAAAATCTCACAAAAAGGGTAAAAATAGCCAAGAAATAGATAATGTACGCACTAGGAGCCGATAATCACAAAGTTACGACAAATGCACCAAATACTCATCAAAATGGCATCAAATGGTATGAAATGTTGCTTAAATGGGGCTGATAATCACGTCAAATCGAGTGTCATCAGTTGCCAAATGTGGGTTGGTGTAGAATTGTGATGTAGAATTGTGATGTGGGATTGTGTGGTGGAATTGTGTTGTGGATTTGTGACATGGAATTGGGAAATGGAATTGGTACATGGAATTGGAACACATAATTGTGAAATGGATTTGTGGTTGAATGGAATTGTTTTGTGGATGAGTTTGATTGTTGTGTTGCCTTAAATGGAATTTAAATGATAGGACAAAAAAGAGCCAACATTACCCACCCAAAATACTGGTTGTGATTGAGTCTGATTCACTAGGGTGAATCCTTGGGTTGGGTTGCCAAGGTCGGTTGATATCTCCTTCATGGAAGGATCCTGCGGGATGCGTCTGATGGTATACTCCTTCAGGGAAGGATCCTATATGGATACGTCTGGATGATTTGATGGTCGGCGGGGGGTAGCGGAGGAACAATTCCTTATGGTGCCTAATTAACTCATCTAGTTAAATGAAGTGTGATGTGATGTGTGTGTGCATGTTGTGCTGGACGTGCTTGTGAACTAATATGTGATGTGTTGTGGACTGTGTTGAATTGATTTGTGAATTGAATTGTGTTGTTGTGTTGAGCTGTGGGATTAATGATGAATGGTTTATGATTATGTTGAAGTCTTGAATTGTGCATTGTTTGTGTGGTGAACTACTCTTAGAAGATAGCTTAGAATGCTTATGGATGTCTTATAACTCACTTAGTGAATTGAAATATGGACGATGAGTGTGTGAAATGTGAATGCGTGTGATTGTTGTGTGTGAAGGTGCTGATTGTGATTGTGAGTTGTATTGTGATGTAATGTTGAACTATATGATTGATGATTCTCTGTTATTTATGAATGATATCGTGGATGGTAAGTGTTGAACTAAGAACTGCAGCTATGTGACCACTTAGACTATTTTAGGGAATTAAAACTAGTAAAGGCTGAGTCTGATTCCATTGTTTGTGTTTCATGAGGAGTTTGGAATCGCTTCTTTTGGATAGGTTCGATGCATAGTTAAACCCCGTGGGTTCACTCAATTTCAATAAGAAATTGATCCCCCCAGTCTCTCTTTTCAGGTTCACGTGGTTAGAGTGAGTGAGTTTAAGTTTAGGTGCTTCAGTTGTGTGTCGAGTGCTGATGTGTTGTTTCGCGTGGAGAAGATCTTCGAAGGCTTTGACCAGGAGTTGACCATCTTTTGGAATTATGTTGACTATTTCGGGTTGGGATGTGTATCAGTTGATTTTGAACTTTTGGTTGTAAAAGGATTCTTGGTTTTGAATTGTACCTTTGTTTCTGATTTTGGATTTTGAATAATGGAGGCGCTTCCGATTTACTCTTGTGAACTGTTTTAATTTGATTTTCAGTGTTGTTTCTCCTTTTATTAATTGCTGTATCTTTGAGTGATACTCTTAACCGGTTCAAAACTGGGTATACCCGGGTCGATTCGGGACGATTGTTACAGAAATGTACCAGTCACCATGTCCGGAGATGCTTCTACCTAGGCTCTAGTCATAGCGAAGACTCGTGCCTGCACCTCCGTGTTACCTTCTTGCATCGATTCCCCAAGGTTTGAGTATTAGCGCCAGTTGCTGGTCCTCTACCTCCACCGAAGCCACCTTTGAACCCGCTCCCAGGCGGAGCTCTACTATGCTGCACTGTGGCCTTAGACACCGCTCTCTTAGCAACAACAAACCTATTCGGGCACTCCCTCTTGAAATTGCCTGGCTCGTCACACCAGTAGAAACCGCCATTCCCGTAATAACCTCCTAGATGCTCCACTCCACACTTTCTACAAGGAGGGCGTCTGTCAGTTCATGGATCTGTGTGTGGCTGTGGCACTGGTGGAGCAGACCTCTTAGTTTGCTGGCTTACAGCTCCAGCAAGGCCCTCCTCCTCTGTTGATAGGGCTAGCCAACTTGAACGAGCTAGAAGCCTTCCTCTTCTTCTGCTCTTTCCAAGCCTGGCACTCTTCCCTATGCTTGCTGTCTAGCAACCTAGCCCTTAGAGTAGCAGCCTTGATGTCTTCAATCTTAACCATGTCATTTGAGTTGACACGGGCTTGAATTAAAGCCTTCAAACCCTCCACGAACAGCTGGTTCAGCTCTTCCACCTTGAACTCTGGAGCTACCTGATACCATGTGCTCAGACGCACAAACACCCTACAGTACTCGACTACAATCATGCTTCCCTACTATAAATTCTGAAACTCCAGCCTCTTAGCCCTTTGCCAGGTTTGAGGCATGTATTCATTTTTGAACACTTGCTTGAAACCCTCAAACCCAATGAGAAAGGATCATCCTCTACAGCCGCCATATTACTTCTCCACTCCTTGGCATCTCCTCTCAGCAAGAAGATTGAATACCGCAGCTTCTACTCATCAGTAGCTCCCATAAAACTGAACACATGTTCGTTCTCCCTCAACCACTCCAGAGCCAGTTGGGAATCTGAGGTATTCCCTTTGAATGTGACACCTCCCATCTTAACGAGTCGCCCAAAATCCAACACCGGAGTAGGCGGATTAATAGCAGCAATCTTGATACTCGTTGCACTATCGCGGCCACTACTGAAGAGTAGACGTTCAGTTATCCAGTTTGAAATTGACTCACTTTAAAAACTTTTAAACTTAAATCCTTTGAAACACCCTTTTCCCCAAAACCATTTTCACATAGTAGCAAAGTGGAAACGATCCGTTTAGAATGTCTAGTGCTAACACGGAAGTGGAATACCAAATGACCTTATAAGGTTCATGTAACACCCGCCCGGAATTGCCCGGGTTGAACCCATTGGTTAGACCGGGAATCAGGTTTCACGGTTAAATACAAATTGAAACCAATAAAAAATTATTAGGAAAACACAATAAAAGATCTTATACCTAGAAGATCTTATGTTGGATGGCTTATTGTCACAAACAGGATCAACACTAGGGATAAAGTGTTTGCTTGGGATGCTACTATTGATAGTAGCTGTATCTTTGTGAAGCTGTAGTGGAGTCAAGAGAACATTTGATGTGCATATGCCAGTATACTTGCAAAGTTATTCATGTTGTGATGCCTAAGGTTGAAAATCTGAATTGAGATAAAATGATAGCAACTGTTTGTGGTTGGGATAAAGATGAGGTGGTCAGCAAGGCAAAATTGCTTCTATGGCGCATTCTGATTTGTCAAATTCGGATTGAAAGATGCCATATGGTGTTTGAAGGTCCAAAGAAGGATGAGAGCACTATTACAGAAGATATAAAAGGGGAACTAAGAAATTTTTCTATAAGGCACAAATATAGGGATAGTATAGAAAGTTTAATTTAGTCCCTTTGTCTTTTGTAGTGTAGTTTACACATACTTTGTACGGTTATTCCTTTATTTTGGTGAATACAATCAGCTCGATTCATATAAAAAAACATAATAAAAGAATATAAAATAAAACCAAGCGGAAGCTTCCATGGTTCAAAAACCAAAACCAAAATACAATCTCAATTTCAAATTAATTACTCAACTTAAATGACTCTAAAATCTTCGAAACGTCAACTGAAATGAAAATACACGAAATGACATCCTCGTCCTCGGTCACCGTCCTTCAGTCATCTAGCTCAACGCCACTGCCAACTACCAACCGCTGCTCCTCAAAGCTCGGCTCACCAACTACTTCTAACTGAAAAGAGAGACTAAGGGGGATAAGTTTCCTAATGAAACTGAGTGAACCCACTGGGCTTAACTATATGCCAAACTACCTAGGGAGCATCCCAGACTCCCACATTGGAATACAACAATGGGACCCACACTTATATCTCATTTTAACATCATAGTATATTAGTTCTAATTGTTCAATCATTTCCCTCTACCCTTATTCCCATCATGCATCACTCCCAACAATATCATCCAAATAATCTTAAACAATCCAACATCCACAACATCAACATCATCAGAAATAAAACCAACATCAACACGAACCAACAGCACATCACTTATCAGTTCACAGTCATATCCAGCACAAAACAAACACACAACAATTCACATTTCAATTAACTAGGTGAGTTTAATTACGCGCCACAAGGAGTTGTTCCCCCGGTACCCCTAAGGGGGGATCAGAGTAACCTGGATGCATGGCCTACATCTAAGAATGAGCTTCCCCAAGAATCTCCCTCCTCAACTCTTCCACCTCCGCCACAGACACACGTCCTCAACACTTCAGCAACCCGTCAACCACTTCAAAACCATTATCCAAACCCTTCTCAGCTTCTTCTCTAATAGCTACCAGCTTAGCATCCTTGACCTCCTCACCAATTCTGTCATTCAGCAAATTGCGAATGCTAAGCTTGGCAAGCAAACTACCAACTTCTTCGAGCTGCAAATCCACTCTCAAAGTTCCAAGATCCACCAACTCCATCTGACTTAGAGCATAGGCTACAACATTAGCCTTACGAGGATGGTAATCAATGGTGCAGTCATAGTCTTTTAGAAGCTCCACCCAACGTCTTTGTCTACTGTTCAACTCCTTCTGATCCATGAGATGCTTAAGACTTTTGTGATCCGTCATGATCTTGAATGTTTCACCATAAAGGTAGTGTCTCCACAACTTCAAAGTGAACACCACAACAGCTAATTCCAGATCATGAGTCGGATAATTCAGCTTATGCACTCTTAGCTAACAAGAAGCGTAGCCGACTACCTCCCCATTCTGCATAAGCACACATCTGAAACCATGCAATGAAACATCGCTAAACACCACATACTCACCTCTTTCAACTGGAAAATTCAACACCGGAGCTGAATTAAACCTCTTCTTTAGTTCTTCAAAACCTTTCTGACACGCCTCCATCCACTCATACTTCGACTCCTTCCTCTACAAGTTGTGAAGGGGAGACGCTATGGTAAGGAATCCTTAAACAAATCTTTTGTAGTAACCGGCTAACCCGAGGAAGCTTCTCAACTGTGACACATCCTTAGGTGGAGACCTGTTAACCACCATTCTAATATTCTTCGGATCCACCTCCACTCCTCTTTTAGAAACCACGTGACCGAGGAACAACACTTCTTCCAACCAGAAAGCACACTTTGAGAACTTTGGAAAGAGCTGCTACTCCCTCGGCTTCTGAAAAATGATACTCAAGTGCTCCTTATGCTCCTTCTCATTCTTTGAATAAATGAGGATGTCATCGATGAATACTATCACAAATTTTTTCAAGTACTCATGGAAGACGTTGTTCATGAGAGCGATGAACGCAGCAAGAGCATTGGTAAGACCGAAAGGCCTCACGAGAAACTCATAATGTCCATATCTAGTCATGAAAGTTGGCATTGGCACTGAACCTTCCTCCACCTTCAACTGTTGGTAGCACAACCTCAAGCCAATCTTCAAGAACATCGTTGCCCCTTGCAATTGATCAAAGAGATCATCTATCCTTGGGTGTGGGTAGCGATTCTTAATCGTTGCTTTGTTCAACCGCCGGTAGTCAATGCACAACCTCATTGACCCATCCTTCTTCTTCACAAACAACAACGGTGATCCCCAACGGGAAACACTTGGGTGGATGACGCCTTTATCTAGGATTTTTCGCAAATGTTCCTTCAACTCCTTCAGCTCAGTCGGTGCCATTCAATAGGGCAGAATAGAGATTAGAGAGGTTTCAGGAAAAACTCTATGTTAAACTCAACTTCCACCTCAATCGGCGCTCCTAGCAACTCCTCAAACACATCGGAAAACTCCCGAGCAACTAGCACCTTCTCCAACTCCTCATTCTGCTCAACCGACACCTACACTAACAAAGCTTCACAACCTTCTTGGATAAGTGAGAAATCTTGCATCACTTAAACCAACTCCATAGACATTCAATCCCTCTTTCATAAATCTTTGAACACCACTTGACAAACACCTTTGATCTGCAATAACACCTCCTTATTCCGACAATCAAGTAATGCCCCATGCTTAGCCAACCAATCCATGCCAAGGATGACATCAAACTCGTTGAAAGGAAGCACCATAAGATCAGCTGACAGTTCCGCTCCTCTAACTAACACCTTACAACCCTTCAACACACTATCTACCCTGACCTAAGTCCCCAAAGGATTTCTTACACCAAACTAGTTCATAAACTACTAGCTATTACACTCAAACTACACAAACAGTTCTCAGAAACAAAGGAATGGGACGAGTCCGAATCAAACAAAGCATAAATAGAAAGATCAAGAATGGAGATCATACCGGTCACCACGTCATTCACATTCTTTGTTACGCCCTTGGTAAGAGCGTACAACCTCCCTTGGTCTCCACCAGCTCCAACGGGCGTAGCATTCGCTCATGTCCCCCCTACCAGCACTTGTAGTTCAACCCCTGAATTTACCTCCTCCTCTACCTCCAAAACTCTTAGACGGAGCCCTTGGTCCTTGCACCGACCCCACAGACTAGGTTGGTGCTGCACTCCTGGTCGGACAAAGATTTCTCCTATGACCGGGCTGGCCACAGGTGTAACAAGTCACTGGAGCAGGTCTCAGTATGTGGCACATCCCAAAATGAGGCTTCCCACAAGTGTCACATATGGGAACTCCAGATGACGCCCCTCCAGATCGAGCGGGTCCCGCACTCCTCATCTTACAAGTCGCAGTCTTGTGGCCCGAGTTTCCACAAGTGAAGCAGGTCACTATTCCATGCATTGGAGCTGATTGTGCACTCCTGAACCCAGAGTGTGACTGTTGTGCACGCTTAACTAACTGACTCTATGCCACCGACTGGGAAGGCTGAACCGTCGCCTTCCTCTTCCGATCCTCCTTTCCCTGCTCCAAAAGCTCCCTCTCCAAAGCATCTCCCTTCACAAATACCAAACTCCTCATGTCACCAGATGTGACACCCTCCCGAATTTCCCACCTCATGCCTTTCTTAAACCAACGAATTAGCTTCTGCTCTAATTATCCTATTCGGTATACCAATTGGAGAGGTTAGTGAACTCCATGCAGTACTCCAGAACTGACTTCTCACCTTGTACCAGCTACAGAAACACCTTGGCCTTCGTCTCGCGCCAGATATCCAGGTAGAAATTATCATGGAACACTCACAGGAAATCCTCAAACTCCGTGGTAGGTGAGTACACTTGGCTTTCTGGCAAAGACTCCCACCAATCCAAGGCATGACCCTTGAGCAGAAAGGTAATATCTTGCAGCTTCATCTCGCCCTCAAACCCAACCCTTAGAAACTTGAAGCTATGCTCCTTGATACACTGTTCAGCAACAGCAGGATCAGCTACCTCCCCACTGAACTCACTGAAGTTCCAGCCCTTCAGATCAGACAGCTGGAACCGGCGACCTACAACCCCGTTGCAGGAGTTACCGGTGGAGTGGCTTCCCGTCGATTGGCTTTCACTACAGGAGGACAAAAAATGTTTCAGTTGACCGTTTCAAAAAATAAAAAATTATAATTTCCACTTTACTTTCAAAACTCCCAACCCATTTTAAAACAGTTTGAAAACTCCTAGAAAGTTGGACCTGTACCGATGTCTCGTCCTATCTCCCTATGAGGTTAATTACTCCGCGAAGAGAGAAGACGATCTACTATTACAACAACAACTAACCAGGCTCTAATACCCTTATAACACCCATACCAAACCGACCCGGGTAAACCCATGGATGAATCAGCATGAGCATCAGTCGATAAGAAAACATAAATGAAATCGGTGAAACACAGAAAAGGAAAATGAATAAACTCTTATTCAATGTTCAAAAACTGAAGGAGGCCTCCAATAATAAAATCCGATAAAACGATAAATAATAAGTCTAATATCAAATCCCGAAGGTGGGTATTAAACTCTCCCAAAATACAATAGTCAACTAAAACTGAAAGATAACAAAGAAATGTCAACTCCGAGTGGTCCACCAATCTTCACCTCATAGCTAAGCTTTTCTGACTTCTCGAACTCGACGGAAACACCTCCCAATAGCTCACCTACTAGGTACGAGAACCTGAAAGGGTGGAAGAGGAGGGATTAGTTTCCTATTGAAACTGAGTGAACCTATTGGGCTTAACTATGCGTTGCCCTAGTCCAAAGGAGCAGTTCCAAACTCCACACAATACATCGACAATGGAACCAAAACCCAACCTTAAATAGATTTTAATATCCTAAAGTAGTCTAGGTGATCACATAGGTTCAGTTCATCAGTCACATCCACAATCGACAACATCAGAAATAGCATAAGTCAATCAGCAAATAAACATCAGAGCACATTTCTCAGAACAGTTCACAATCACATCATCACACACATTCATGCACACAAACCACAAATCATTTATAGGTGAGTTATTAAGGAGCCATGGAGTTTATCCTACACCACCCCTTCTGGCCCGACACACCTCTATCCCTTAAAGAGGTCCAAAGACGCGTCCTCTCCCTTGAATGATACAATGAGACCTTTCCCTTGAAAGAATCCTAAACTAGACTCAACAAACAAAATCACGCCTTTCCCTTGAAGACGTGACCGCACCTCTCTCCCTTAGAGAGGCACTTAGCAACCATAGTGCAGATTAGGGGCAGTGCAGGCTCCTTCAGATTCTACCATTCACAATCTCAATCATTTATATCAAAACACAACTCATGGTATTCTACACTTCCTACACATCACATCATTTCACCAATTCTCACATTTAGAACATTCACATTTCACACTTCAATCACATTGAGGGTAAACGGCTAGCTTGCCGGCTACTTGATGAACGTTGTAGACAGGTTTATCAAATAACTACCAAACTAGAAGCAAGATAGATCATATTCCACATGTTTCTTCTAATCATTTACTCAAAGGAGTTAACAAATTATTCAGGTTTAAACACGTTGTGCGTGGTGTGAGTTCCACGACTTCTAAACTATGAAGCAAGAAAATTGAAATGACAACAAAAGACAGAAAGAAAGATTGGTTTGACTTAACAAGACGACAGATAAGCTTAGACTCGAATCTCCCTAAGATCATCAGAGCATTGGCGATCACAAGACCAGCAGTTTTCAATCCTAATTCATTCAGTTCTCAGACACCACCATAACTCCTGACCCTTAGGTTTAAGTTCGGCGAACGTTTGCTCTATCTGATCTAACTCCCATGATTAATTAACCATCTGTGCGTTCACTTCTGCAATGGAAAACTAACTGGCGTGATTACTAGTGATTTATGAGTTATTCTAGCAGTGGATTAATCCTAAATGGTTCCTACGAAAGGCACACTCCATTGAATAGATTAATTGTTGATTTGATGTTCTAAAGTGAGGCGAACGTTCGCTACTATCCTCAGCTCAACAAGAATCTAGTCTAGGTGATCAAGCTAGAAAAGAAACACAGGCAATGAAGAACAAACCAAACAAGCAAGAGAAACTGTCTGAATCTGAATTTAATTACCACTGATCGTGACTGCTTTAAAGCCCCGAGTCACTTAGGGTTCATATAATCTAAGCTCTATGAGTTTAGCTACTCATATTCAATACAAGAGAATAAAAAATAATCAAAGAATACATCTCAGGTAGGAAGAACAGAGAAGAACTGTAAAACCTAATTTGATGAATTTGTGAAGCTTCAATCTCCAGAATCTTCAACTCCTAGCTCCGAGCACTCCAAGGTGGAAAGACGGCGTCATGATCTCTCTGGGAACTCCGAGGATGCTCTCAACTCTCTCTCGAACTCTAAGTTTGGAATTAATCCATGGAAAAAAGTATATCTGAATGATGTCCGCGGGTTTGCTTAAATAGGGTTTGTCCATAGTTGCGCCAAAAAACGAGGGACTTCTCGACGAGAACATTGAAAGTTTTCACCGAGAACTTTAGTGTAGAAGCTCCTGTTTGTAATTCTTCAATAGTTTTCGGTGAGAACTTTGGAAGTTCTCGCCGAGGACTTTAGTGCAATTCCTCCTGGATCTCCTATGTGTAATTCTTCAAGACTATTCGGCGAGAACTATGAGAGTTCTCGTCAAAATCTTCAGTTGTGGCAGGGGAGGTTCTGTTCTCTGACTTGTTTGATTTATGGATCGATTCCAGGCAATTCTTCGAGGTTCCCTTGCTTCCTGAGCACGTCCGTGGCTAAGTTATTGATGGCAAAAACCTGTGCATTCACAAAAGCACTAGAAAACACATCAAATAGACCCATAACGGGCCAAAGTCACCAAAACGGTAAGAAATAGAGCAATCGAGTGAAAACACCCTAAACTACCCCAAAAATTGTGTCTCAAGCAGGGAAATGTCGCTTAAATGAGGTTGATAATCACGTCAAATCGAGTGTCATCAAATACCCCACACTTAAGCCTTTGCTTGTCCTCAAGCAAACTGAACTAGAACGCACTCAGATTCACAAATGACAAGATCGATCAAGTTAAGATTCAAGCCTTCACAATGAATTATTAAACCGTTACTCCTACAACAAATGACCAAACATGCATACACGTTAACCAAATGACTTGGTCTCACCAATTATCTGCACACAACAGGGAGCAATCACCAATCAAGCACAAATCCGACCTAACCGACTAGACTCCTCACATAGATAATATTTAGTACATGGGGGACTCTCGAACTCAGTGTTTAGGGGCGTGTTCCTGCTCTCAATCACTTTCTCGGTCAAAATATGTCATATGTTTGCAATTCGACCACATCTCCACCACTGTGAGAACACGAGTAACTAGTCAAAAGGACTTCGCAAGGGGCTGTATCGATCCTACACTACAAGGGTTTATGATGAATGGAGGATGGGATGATTGATGGAATTGGCTTTTGTGCGGTGTAACTTCCCTCGAATCTAGCCTATGGCTTCCTACTGTCTAACCAGACACTGGTGGAATAGTCTACGCTCGTCCTATGATACCCTCGAGCAACCTAGCACTTTATTTCGTAATTTTTTTTCTTTTCTAAATTTTTCTGACTTTTCTTTACATTTACTTTGACTTCGTTCTTCCATATGTAGGGAGAAGAATGTTATTAACTATACTACTAGATTTTGAACTCTTGACTTTTTTGGATTTTCTATTTTTCTTCTTTTTTTTATTTTTTTTTCTTAGTGCCAATTTTTTTCAAGTTGCTAGAGGGGTTTACACGTCTGAACATAATAGCTAAGACCACCTCTTTAATGGCTATAGGAAGGTTACCACAAACCGACTTCCAGTAGGCTAATCTAGAACTACTACCACAAGGAATCAATAGGGTGATGAAAAACATGGGAAATGGTTGTAATGTATAACGAACCGAACGAAAGGCCAAGCTCAAGGGATTACACCTAAGGGATTTATCGTTGGGTTGGCTTTATGGCTTAAGTAACTGATTCTACGTGCCTCTATCCTCTTAGAACTTGTGTCATCGTGTGATCTTGAATAGGTCTCATACAAATTCTAACTCATTCAAGGTACGAGAAAGCCACTCAAAAAGAATTGAAATTGCAAGTTATGTGTAATGGATCAAAAGCTAACAAATTGGTTTGCTAGTCGGATTCGGTCATTTTCATGCAATCAAGGTGAAATACTACAAGCGTTAAAAAATTTTCTGTTTTGACCAGGCAATTTAGCATCAATGCAGGCTAGTTGCTCACAGGTTCTAGGTAAGCATCTAAGCATCATTATGAAAGATTGAAGAACAACTTAACATCACAAGTCAAGAATCGAGCAATTCTATGCTAGAGGAATGGAACAAGCCACGAAATTACAGAAAAACACACAAGATCATGCAAATTCACACTTAAACGGTTCTATGTCCTCACATGACTAAATTAGGAGAGAGAGAGAACCTAGAACGAGATGGTCGGTGTAGGGGATGAACACGGAGAGTCCAGAGTGGAACGGAGTAGCTACAAAAGTTCATACAAAACAAAGAACAAAAAATCAAAAGAAAACCGGGACAAGTGTCCCTGATCCACATAGAAAAAAAAAGTTGGATCAAAATCCAAAAAGAATAAAAAAGAAAGGAAAGGGATACGACCTGATCACTGATCCTCAGGTGGGGGTGGGGGTGGTGAATGTGGAAATGATCGAACAAAGCTCGTCGCGCCGCTGCCTCCGCCATGTGATGACGCTGAATGATGAGCCATCTGCATCCTGCTCTGCCTGCCAGAAGGTGACTCTGTCCTCGAACACCAATCGATCCTTCTGCCACTGTGAGGACTGGAGGAGAATTTTGTCTGCCACTGCTCCATGCGAGTCAGCATCTGACCATACTCGTCGGGGTACTAGGGTGGAGGATATCGATGGAACTGAGGATCCTGCTGGGGCTCCTCCTCGTCTTCTTCCTCTTCCTCTGCCACGGGGTCCTCAAGGATGGGGGCTGGAACGTACACCTCTTGCACAATGGTCAAGTCCATATCAAACTCCACCACAAGATCTCCTCCAACGGTATGCACCTGGAAGCGTGGGACCCAAGGCTCCCATGATTGGGAGAGTCTGAGGCCGGCAATGAGACGGCCGATGAAAGCACCGCCAAGGAGGAAAGGTGGGAGCTTATTAGATTTAATCTTCTGGTTGAATAAGCGGGCAAGAACCCAGCCCGGGTGAAGAGGGTAGCCCTCATGGATAGCCCTGAAGAGGAGTAGCTACTCGGCAGCTATGTGCTGGCGGTTTCGCTCTGGAGTAAAGAATAAAGAATGATGCCATACGTAATGAATAAATCGAAAGAGAGGGTGAGAGATCATACGTACGTAGTTCTAGTTGGTGGGCTTGACGGTCGACTGTCCGGTGATGTGGCTCTAGAGTGCATCGAAAATCGGGCCCGTCAGCTTATTGTTCTCCCATCCGTGGTGGTGATCGACGTAGTGCTCTGCTGGAATGCCGAAGTAGTGGGCGAACTCATCATAGGTGTGTTCGCACCTCTGGCCGGCAAGATGGAAAGTGATCACCTTTGAGCGCGTTCTGTTCTTGCGGGTGTCGAGCTCGAATGTGCTCCAGAACTCCTAGAGAGCGATGTGTGGATAGTCTTCGGTGATGGTGGTGAGCTCCAAAAGTCCTGCCACGGCGAGGGAGTGTGAGACGTTATCATGCCACTCCTAGTCATGCTCCTGGACAGACTCCATGGAGAGGGGGCGTAAGTCGGCTGGAGGAATGTCCCGGATCCTCCAGTAGCGGTCAAAGTAGTGATGTGGAAGGCTAGCGATGAAACGATGAACCCCTTGACGGTTGGGGTTGGGCGGAGGAGGACTGGCGAGAGAGGGGGTGACAAGGGCGGGGGCACTGGCACCAGCTCTGCTATCCATGGGAGTGGTGGAAGATGATCCTGCACCACTAACTTTCGGTCTCTTACCCCTGTTCCTAAAAGATATCAAAATTTGACAACCAAATTAGTCAAACTGACATCTTACCCCACACTTGGTCGAAAAACTCAATTTCACATAGAAACGAGGGAAACCGAGTGGGGTTAAGCTAATTCAACATTTGGTAACCATAATTGATCTTAAGGCATGCATAGGAACTGTTGGGACAGCAAAATGACATCAAGGATTCAAAGTTAAACCGACATTCTATAAAAAGTCAACACTCCAACAAATTTGATAATTAGGCATAGCAAACTGAGTTCAAATATTATCAACTCATGGCACAATACTCCCTAAGCAGTCTAGATCATAAAAGTTCAAACAATTCAACACAATTCACACTGAAACAACAGGCACGCAAATTGAGGTAGACCAAAAAGTCAACCGAAATCAAGTTCAACGAAATTCAACAATCAATATGTCAAAAGATTCGAAATTGAAAACCGAACAACTAAACTTAAGACATGATCGAAGAAAATTAGCAGAAAACTCTAAGATCAGCAAAAAACTCGAAGGTAGGTTTCGGGTGGAACCAAAGTTATAGAGCTCCGATTCGGACGACCTAAGTAGGGGGATGCTCGGAAATGGAAGGTGAGAAGTGCGGCGGTGACAGGAAAATGGATGGCGAGGGGAAGGAAAACGGCGGTGACAGATGGTGGCTGCTTTGAGTTGAACTCCTCGAAAACAAAGGGAGAAATGGGATTGTACGAAACGAAGGGATTAGGGGGATTTTAAAATTTTGACTGAAGTTCTCGGCAAAAACTTAAGTTCTCGCCGAAAACTTGTTTGAAAACAATTAAAACAGGGACTCAAAACGCACCGAGTTTGGAAAATGTTTTTGCCGAAAACTATGAAAGTTCTCGGCGAAAAGTTTATCAAAAATAGATACAGGAGGTTCAGTGGGATTAAAACCAACTTTCTCACTGAAAACTTAGAAAGTATTCGGCGAGAACTCTTAACCTGGGCAGTTCAAAACAGATTTTCGAAAACACCAGCAACGCAACTTCAAAAAATCAAAACAAAAACAACAAAAAATCAAAAAATCCCAATTAAATTGGAACTGAACCGAGAACACACGACACACACATGAAAGTTAAGAAACCACGAAAGACACTTTTGGCTCCCCCGAACAGACTCTAGTTACGAGAACTGACTAAAAAATTAAAAACTGACTCCAGCCGTGGGTTGCCTCACACGAAGCGCTCTTGCTTAACGTCCTTGAGCTGGACGATACCTGGATGGCGATCAATATGTGGGCCAACTCGAAATCTCCTTAACACTCGCGTCGGAGTCAATAAAGTACAGCTTCGGTTTACCTCCGGTAAGTAAGAAGCGGTTTCCATTTATGTGGGTCAATTTAGTTCGTCAATCGGGAAGGTGTCCGGTGATTTCAAACAGCCCGAAGAGGTCTTTCGAAGGTTCATCCTTCTCTGATGGCTTGGTAGAAGGAGGTGGAAGAATTGGCTCGGTAGGTGGTGGCGGAGTGATTGGCTTCCAAATAGTCTTGGTCTTCTTTGTACTCTTCTTCTTCTTCATCTCGTTGGGATCTTTAGTTTGCGATGATTTAAAAGATGGTGCCTTTGATTCCTCCTTCTTCTTCGGCTTCTGCGCCGGAGGCTTATTCTTCCGGTCGTTCACCTGTTCAGCACATGTAACAGCTATCCTTGAAGAAAGACTTGGAATGACATTAGTAACGGAGTTGACCGAGGCCAACTCCACAGTTTCAACAGATAAACAATGTGCTTCTTCCTTAAGAATGTATTTCATATCGTCCTTGAGACGGAATGTTACGCTATCCTTTCCAACCCTCAATGTTAACGATCCATTAGGGACGTTAATTGTCATGCCGGATGTTGCCATAAAAGGTCGGCCTAGGAGAAGAGTAACATCCTCCTCTCGAGTATCCATGACAACAAAATCAGCTAAGAAAGTAAACGGGCCACATCGAACAACCACGTCCTTGACCAATCCCCTAGGTGCTCTCATAGATCTATCAGCAAATACCAATTACATGGTAATTGGTTTTAAGTCAATTAAGTTCATTTTCTCATATAAGTACATAGGCATGACATTAATGGATGCGCCTAGATCAACCAATCTACATTCAACTTCAATGTCATTAATGATGCAAGGCAATGTAAAAGAACCAGGATCAGAGCACTTAGCTGGGATAGGTATGGGTGGCGATCGAGACTGGACGACAGAGCATTCTCCCTTGGAGGGAGTCGAAGCTGCTTCCTTCTTCTTCTTTGAGTTGTCCTTGTCTCCTCCCTTGGGTAGCAACGCCTTGGGGTAATGAATTATTGGCTGATACGGAGCAAGAGGTTGCTCAAGTGCTCGTGTATTTTTTGGCGAGGTAGCCTTCTCTTCTTCTTCCTTGATCTCTAGTATATCAATAGCTACAGCATCAAGAGTCATGACCAGATTAGGAGATGTAGTAGCGGCTGAGCTATTGCAACTTTGAGTGGAGATCGTCTTGACGTGCTGATTCTTCGGGTTTGATTCTGTTTGACTTGGCATTTTACCAACGGGACGTCCGCTAGAGAGCATGTTGGCGATATTGTTCACTAGCTCTCCCTCTATGACCTTGTGCAATCTACTCCTTGTTCAAGATGGCTTGAGCTTTGAACAGGTTGTCATGATCATCAAGCCTTGAGATGATCTGATTGAGCTTTTTATCCAACTTGGTCTCCTTGTTGTCTTGATGTGTGGGTTGTTGGGGTTGTTGTCCTCTGGTGAATCCAGGAGGGCCTTCATAGTTATTATTCGGGTACTGATTCTGGCGATTGCCAGGTGCTATACCGTAGTTGCCTTAGTTTCTGTGCGCGGCTGATACACTCCTCCGGATTGGTTTTTCAGCTTCTACTCTTGGTATGACTCAGATGGTCGGCTATTTTGATTCTGGTTTTGGTTTTGGTTCGCTCTGGAGTTGTAGGGAGGTCACTCTTGGAAACTTCCCTATTGTTGAGGTTGCCGGTAGTTGCAGTAACCGATGTAACCTTGTTGGTTGTTGGGGTAGCCTTGAGTGATGAAGCTAACCTCATCTATAGAGCATACAACTGCTTTCCCAAAATTTTGGCAACTCCCTTCGTTATGAGCACAGGCTCCACACCATTCATAGTCAGCTAAATAGACAGAGGCTGACGGACGGTTAATAGGTGTGTCGGCCTTCTTTGAGTTCTTCTGGACTTCTGCTTTAATCTGCTCTTCAACGTTAAGCTTACACTTAACTTCTTTTGATTGTCTCTCCAATTCCTTGACTTGGAAGCACAGCTAGTGAAGTGAAGCATAGCAGCTGCTGGAGTAAGAGCGGTACAATCACCCTCAGCCAAGGAATTGACCCATTTAGCAGCTCCTCATTCATTCCTCGAGCAAATATCTCAGCTAGTTGTCTTTGTTCGAAGCCATGATAAGGGCAATTGTAGAGTAGTTCTTGGAATTCATTCCAAGCATCATATAAGCTCATCCCTTCCTTCTGAACGAATCTGGTAATGATGTCCTTGTAAGTTGTAGTTCTGGAAGGAGGAAAGTATTCCTCTACAAAGTCTTGAGCAAGATTGTCCCAGTTTGTGTAGTGACCGGGCGGCTTACTATTGAGCCATCTCTTCGCGGGTCCTTTAAGAGAGAATGGGAAGGCTCGTAAAAATAAGGTGTTCTTATCGAGACTCCCACTCTTAAAAGTCTAGCATATAGCCAGGAAATCCGCCAAATGTGTGCATGGATTATCATGCGGCTTTCCTTCGAACTGCACATCCCTAAAGATCATTCCCAGGAAGGGGATCTTGATCTCATAGTCAGCAAACATCTTCATCGCGTGGCACAGTAATGGAGGAGCGAAAACTAGTTGCGCACAACTTATTGTAATCCGCAAGACTCTTCTGAGCAGCCATTGCGGTGGGAGAGGGTGGCGGCAAATCTGACGATGTGGATGAAGTGGATGAAGATGAGGAGCTCTCCTAAACTCCTTGATCTTAAGTGGTGTAGAGGATGAGGGCGGAATGGTAGTAGCTTGCTTCGGAATTCGCGGTTGCTTAGGCAGAGCAGAACTACCCGACTTGTCTGAGCTAATAGTCTTCAGAGGATTAGACTGAGAACGAGTGAACGGGCGGTTCATAACGCTGTAAACAACCTACAAATGACAAAAACAAACACAACTGGTGTAAAATCGAAGTGTGATGAAATATGAAGATGGAAAGGTAGAAGAATAAAGTGCCAACTCTTCTTTCAAACAATTAGAAGAGTTCTCGGCAACGGTACCAATTTGATGAACGTTGTAGACAGGTTGATCAAATAACTACCAAACTAGAAGCAACATATATCATATTCCATAGGTTTCTTCTAATTTTTTACTCAAAGGAGATAACAAATTATTCGGGTTTAAACACGTTGTGCGTGGTGTGAGTTCCACGACTTCTAAACTATGAAGCAAGAAAATTGAAATGACAATAAAAGACAGAAAGAAAGATCAGTTTGACTTAACAAGATGCCTGACAAGCTTAGACTCGAATCCCCATAAGATCACCAGTGCATTGGCGATCACAAGACCAGCGGTTTTCATTCCTAATTAATTCAATTCTCAGACACCACCATAACTCCTAATGCTTAGGTTTAAGTTCGGCGAACGTTCGCTCTATCTAATCTAACTCCCAAGATTAATTAACCATTCGTGCATTCACTTCTGCAACGAAAAACTAACTGGCGCGATTACTAGTGATTTATGAGTTATTCTAGCAGTGGATTAATCCAAAATGGTTCCTACGAAAGGCACACTCCATTGAATAGATTAACTGTTGATTTGATGTTCTAAAGTGCGGCGAACGTTCGCTACTATCCTCAGCTTAACAAGAATCTAGTCTAGGTTATCAAGCTAGAAAAGAACACATGCAAGGAAGAACAAACCAAACATGCAAGAGAAAATGTCTGAATCTGAATTTAATTACTGTCGATCCGTGACCGCTTTAAAGCCCCAGGTCACTTAGGGTTCATCTAATCTAAGCTCTACGAGTTTAGCTACTCATATTCAATACAAGAGAATCGAAAACAATCAAAGAATACATCTCAGGTAGGAAGAACATAGAAGAACTATAAATCCTAATTTGATGAATCCGTGAAGCTTCAATCTCCAGAATCTTCAACTCCTAGCTCTGAGCACTCCGAGGTGGAAAGACGGTGTCACGATCTCTCCGAGAACTCCGAGGATGCTCTCAACTCTCTCTCGAACTCTAAGTCTGGAAATTAATCTATGGAAAAAGTATATCAAAATGATGTCCGTCAGTTTTCTTAAATAGGGTTTCCCCATAGTTGCACCAGAAAAGGAGGGACTTCTCGGCGAGAACATTGAAAGTTCTCGCCAAGAAGTTTAGTGCAGAAGCTCCTGTTTGTAATTCTTCAATAGTTTTTGGCAAGAACTTTGGAAGTTCTCGTCGAGGACTTCAGTGCAATTCCTCCTGGATCTCCTGTGTGTAATTCTTCAAAACTATTTGGCGAGAACTATGAGAGTTCTCGCCGAAATCTTCAGTTGTGGCAGGGGAGGTTCTGGTCTCTGACTTGTTTGATTTCCGGGAAATTCTTCGAGGTTCCCTTACTTCTGAGCACGTCCGTGGCTACGTTATTGATGGCAAAAACCTGTGCATTCACAAAAGCACTAGAGAACACATCAAATAGACCCATAACGGGCCAAAGTAACCAAAATGGTAAGAAATAGAGCAATCGAGTGAAAACACCCTAAACTACCCCAAAAACTGTGTCTCAAGTAGGGAAATGTCGCTTAAATGAGGCTGATAATCACGTCAAATCGAGTGTCATCACTACCCCACCTGCAAGAGAATGTAGGGGAAGCCATGTCACAAGTCTAGTGTTACCCACCTATTCGCCTTATATTGGACGACCCCACATTGGCAGGGCCATCCTCCTCCAACCACAACTGACAGTTGTAAGGTATCATACAGTTTACACCCGAATCTCAATTCTAGTTATCTCTCATTTCTACTCCAATTCAACATTTAATTCATTTCATCACAACCCCTCAGCACGACATCATAGCATCACACACAAACAACAAAACATCACAATCAACCAACTAATAGTCACAGAATTATTAACCCCTTTTACTCTCTTCCATTTTCTTGCAAATACCTAAGTTTATCTAGTTCGGATTATAATTCCTCACATAACCCACCACTATCTAACAACGCTAAGCCCTCACCTGGAATAGAAGACGAGGCTCTAAACGTCTCCTAGATTCCCAAAAGAACGAAAACCCCTTCTTCAATTTCGTAGCTCTTCCCCTCTTTGCTGACTGCGCCCTACACTGAAGAAACAGAAATCAAGATTATCAATCTCTTCATCGCTTTGCCAAGAACACACAGAAAGAAACGAATCATTAATCGGAGCTCTGTAGCTCCCGGAATCAACCTTCGAAGCTTGGACAAAGTTTGGTTGGTCAAAAGTATTTTCGTGGAAAGTGAAAGAGCTGGAAGTTGCTAAATCCCGTCAAAATCTGTCTTTTATATTCAGGTTGCAACACACGACTTGTTTCATAACACATGGCGTATTTTACAGATGCACTACCATGTGTTTCCTTTTGTCAATTTTGAAGAACATTGCTAGGAATTAGAGCACGACCATGTATCTCAGATACACGGCGTGTACTATGATACACGACGTGTGTTCTTCACTGTACAGCATGCTCACTTGTAACTTCAACCCGACTTAGACACGAATGTTCCAAACCTTGATGGAACCTCAGAGACACTGATTAATAGTGCCTTGATAACCCGAACTCGAGTTCCAAACCATCCGGTTGGGTGGGGATGTTACAAGTGGTATCAGAGTCTCTCCCCGTCTCTCTTGAACGATGGTGGAGAAAACCTCAACGAGGATGTTGAGTCCATGAGGGGTTGTGTATGTGACATCCTAGGCAACCCACATCGACAAAGCACGCGGGAGATCCATGGGATATGTGGAATTGTTCAACCTTAAGTGACATGACACGTTTTGTGGTGTAGTGTGGGGTTTGATCTTGAGAGGATGAGGTCAGGGGTTCGAATCCCACCAATGCCCAAAAACAAATCTGTGAGGGCTTAGGCCCAAAGCGGACAGTATTTTGTCAGAAAAAGGTTGGGATGTTACAAGTGGTATCAGAGCCTCTCCCCGTCCCTCTTGAACGCTGATGGGAAAAACCTCAACGAGGGCATTGAGTCCCTGAGGGAGGGTGTATGTGACATCCTAGGCAAATCCCACATCGACAACGCACGGGGGAGATCCATGGGCTATGTGGAATAGTTCAACCATAACAGACATGACGTGTTTTGGGATGTAGTGTTGGGGGTTTGATCTTGAGGGGAGGAGGTCATGAGTTCGAATCCCACCAACACCCAAAAACATATCGGTGAGGGTTTAAGCCCAAAGCGGACAATATCTTGTCAGAAAAGGTTGGGGTGTTACAGTTGATGACGTCTTGAGAAAGTTGGTAGCACAACTATGTACCAAAAAATAAACGAGGCTCTGTTACCTGTTGAAACACTCTACCCTAGACGACCTGGTTAAACCATAGGTTTAACCCATGCAACACTAATGAAGCGTCACAGACTCTATTCACCACAATCAAACATGCATCACATTACAATAATAGAAACCAGAACAAATATCATGAAATAAAAAAATGACCAAACCGGCTCAACTGGATCATGAATCCATACCTCCAAAGAATAGAAGATAAGGACAAACCAGAATCAATCCAATACATCCATAACAAAAATGAAATCCCTGAAACTCGATCAAAACAATAAGTCAAAAGTGGGTCTGAACATCCCGCAGTACCTAGCATGAACCGACTCGTCGGCATGCCCAGTAGAACCTCTCCTTTGAGCTCTCCTAGGAGGCATGGTGACCTGCTCACCATACCCAAAACAAACCGGAAAAGAAACCAAAATAAGAGGGGTCACTGACATGCACTGAGTGAACCAGTAAATGAAATCCCACATGCTATAAAGCAGTAAACCAATAAGCAAAGTCAACAAGAAAGATCATAGTAGTTAGAGGTTGGTAGCCCGAGCAATCCCTATCTCAATCCTTTGAAAGGATCAATAAAGCTTGTAAGGTCTACTGACCATATCGGTGCCATATAGGCTATGTTCTCGGTCAATAAGACCCCCTTTTAGCCCTTTTATAACCTAGGGGATTGCGCAATCCATAATTGGATCACCCGCGCTTACACCTAATTCCAACCTGTGAGATCAGTCTAATCATGCACGTAATCCATACCGATATCAATCAAGGTAGACTAACAACCTAGCTTGAATTACATATATATATGTAATTCAACAACAACATACAAAAGCAATGAAAGCGGGTATGGATCAAAGCAGTTAAAAGTACAATTTCAGTGAAAAACCCCTCACAGTTTCCTTGGCCAATCCTTGAAATTCAGACAAAATGAGATAGCCTCCAACCCCTAGCGCTACACCACAACTTTCCTACACAAGATTCCAAGCCACCTTGATCTTTAGAAATGATCAATGAAGAGGAGTGTGCTAAAACCCCCCAAACTGAAGAACCCTAACTAGAAGAGATTAATCTGCTTGAACAAGAAGGTTTTACTTGAATTAGAGTCTAGGCGATTGACCTAGATCGACCCTAGCAACTTCCTTCATGTTCCCTTGCTGATCCAAAGCTCCAAGCTCCAAGTCCCCACTTCGAATACCAGTTGTTCATCAAAGGAGAGAAAAGAATTAGAATGTATGTGGCAGTTGTCGATTCACTATTTGATATCAGATCCGTTTAACGCCCGTTACAGGTTTCCATAACGTATGTTACATAACTGACAATGGCCGTTACATATATTTTGTAACGCCTGTTACTTTAAGGTGACAACGACCATTATACTAGTGTGTAATGCCCGTTACTATGGGTCTGCAGAATAGTGGACAACACCTGTTGTAGCATTTCCAAGTCTCATTCAATTCAACCCGAAACAAAAAGGCCATGAACGGGTTGTTACAAAGGTGGCTGACATGTGGGCCTGGGCTTCAGCCTGCATATTGTTTGGCGTTCAGGCGAAGGAAATTAAAGGGGGGGGTACTTTTGGGCTTAAGCCCATCCGAAGCTAGCAGGCAGCTAGGAGAGGAAGAGGGCTTCGACCCGTTTGGGTTTAAGGGAGGAAGGATGAGTGTGTTAAGGGTTTTTTTCGCGTTTTGGTGATTAGCACAGAAATAAGGGTGGGGGCGGCCCCACGATTTTTTCGGAGAGGGTTTGTTTGTACGAAAAGAGAGAAGCAGATGTTGTTGGTTTGTTAGCACGCACTCCAAGACCGAGTTAGCTGGCAGGGCTATGACTCGAGTTTGGAAGAATCGTCGTTCCAACTTTCTGAGGAAGAGAAGAAGAAGCCAAAGGTTTCTTGATCAATGGAATTGGAAAAGGAGAGTCGGAGGAATGATGCAAAGTGGAGGAATTTGATGACATCAGATCGAATGAGAGAGAGAGAGAGAGGGAGTGATAGCGAGACTGAGCTTTTGTTCCAGACGCATTGGCGAAGAAGAAAGCTGAGAGACGATGACATCAGGCGGCTTCCAAGAAGTTGAAAGACGTCAGTGGGGCTCCTACGGTGGTGGCTAAAGCTCGCTGGCGGCCCGAGCATGGATTGAAGGAGAAGGGTGACAGAGACGGAAATTGTCTAAAGATTAGTGACCTCTGTCGGTTCTAGAAAAATAAGTGGCCTAACCGTGACTGCAGTAAACTTGTGGTGTGCTTGGGAATTTTTTTCTCAAGGGTTTGTTTGGCAATTTAGTGAGGAAGCTCCGGTTGGTGATTCAGAGTTTTGACCATAAATCCTTTGTTAGAGCTCTAACTGATGAATCGTCAAGACCGGTGGAGTCAAGATGACGAGTCGGACGTTCCCAAACATAATTCAGAGGCTTTTTTATGCTAAGGTGAGGGCTTAGCATCGATAGGTAGTTATAACTTGAGGAATTACAGTCAGACTTAGTTAAATTTAGGAATGCACGAATTGGAGAGTTGAAATGGTAAACTGTATGATGTTGTGGTTGGTTGTTGATATGTGATGCTTGAGTTGACTTGTTGAATGTATGGTTGACTTGTGTGAATGTATGGTTGACTAGGTTGCTAGAAATGATAGTTTATTTCCAAAGTGTGCATAAGTTATGTGGTCGTAATTATTGGAACTATGGAATGTTAGGTGTAGGAGGATGGTTATGCCAATGTAGAATCATCCTAGCAGGAGGAATATAAGGGTGGCCTTAGACCTTGCGAAATGATCACCCCTTTGTTTTTACTATTACAGGTGGGGTGGTCGGTAAGGCTAGCAGTCTGCTGTAATAAGTGTGTGATGTGAATTGTAGTGTAGAATTATGACATTGAATTAGGACATAGAGTAGGTACATGGAATTGTGATGTGGAATTGGTTTAATGGAATTGTATTGTTGATGTGTGGGAATTGATGTGGTTTATTAAATGGAATTGAAATGATAGAACTGGTAGGAGTCCACACTGCCCCACCCGAGATTCTGTTGATTGAGTTGGGTCCATTGGGGTGGATCACCTTGACATGGGTTTCAAGGGTACTATTGTACTTCTCGTTGAGAGGAGGAATTGTGATGATGATCATTAACGCGTTCCCCACGCGGCAGGGGAGCACGAGGACCTTCCATCCGGTAGGGAGGTGTGTCGGCCGATCGGTGGTGGTGTGGAACAACTCCTTGGCACCTAAATAACTCACCTAGTAAAATGAAATGAGAACTATTGTGGGTGTGTGTTGTGTTGGATGTGATTGTGAATTGATATGTGATGTGTTGTTGGACCGTGTTGATGTTGATTCTTGTACATTATGGAATGACACTACAAGAAACAGAGTATTTAACGGCGACAAAATCGTAATTTAACAGCGACCACAAGCCGCTGTTAAATTGATCAATGTTAAAATGAATTAACAGCGGCAAAAAGCGGCCGCGATTAATCTGTATATTTTAACAGCGGCTGCCTGTCCGCCTTTAAATTAATTAAGCCGCTTTTAAATTTGGTCGTCGGAAAAAATTAATAGTCGGAGCTCTGGCGATAGAGCCAGAACTCCGACGATATTCACACCACCCAAAACCTAATTAAAACCAATATTTGATCTATCACCATTGACGAATCAACATAGATCTCTAGCAAGGTCTCTTCCCAATCTCTACTTCCAACAAAAATTAGATTGCATTTTTTTAGGTTTTTGGGTCTATTCACACCAACCAAGAATCAGATTGCAAGGTCTGTTCGTCAATGGTGATGGAGCTCAGAAGAAGGAGAAGAAGAAGATGATAGGCGGAGAAGAAGAAGAAGAAGAAGGAGGAGAAAAAGAAAGGCGGAGAAGAAGAAGATCGAAGAAGAGAAAGAAGTAGAAGATCGGCGATTGGGATCGACGACGGGGAAGAAGAAGAAGAAGAACAAAAAGAAGAAGAAGATTGGCGATTGGGATCGACGACGGGGAAGAAGAAGAAGAAGAAGATCGGCGGCTAAGGTTGGGACCGGCGGCGGGTTGAAAATGAGAGAGAGAGTAGGGTTTCTGCGAAGACGAATCAGAACCGTTGAGATTAAATCAACAGTTCATAAAATATTGGGAGCTATCCGCGTCAATATCTTTCAGCCAATCAGGGATCAGTATTTTAACAGCGGCCTAGTGGCCGCTGTTAAACTGTGTAATTTAACAGCGGCCACTAAGCCGCTGTTAAATTCCCCATTTTTTTTTAATTTAACAGCGGCCAAAGTCAGGCCGCTGTTAAACTGCTGCTGTTAAATTATCTTTTTCTTGTAGTGTGATGTGGTATTCAATTTATTAATTTTGGATTTGTGTTGGATTGTTTATGATTGTTGGATGACATTGTTGGGGTGATGCATGATGGGAATAAAGGTAGAGGGACTTGACTACTCACTTAGAATTATCTTATTAGATTGTTAATAGGAACTACACGAAAGGATGTGTCTCACCTTGTTTGTTAGTGTATGTGTCTGGGATGCTTCATAGGTAGTTTGGTGCATAGTTAAGCCTAGTGGGTTCAATCAGTTTCATTAGGAAACTGATCCCCCCGTAGTCTCTATTTTCAGTTTGAAGTAGTTGGTGAGCCGAGCTTGGAGCAGTAGTTTTTGGTTGTTGGCTATGGAGTTAAGCTAGAAGATTGAAGGTTGTGACCGAGGACTTATCCTTTGACTTTGTGTTTCTATTTCAGTTGACTAGTGGGATTTGTGAAATTATCATTGTATTTTTGAATTGAGAGGCTAAGTTGGTTTTGGTTTTCAATCATAGGAGCTTCCGCTTAGTTTCGTTTTACATTATTTTTACTATGATTTAATAGTATTTATTGATTTGGGATTTGTACTTAACTGTGACACCTGATTCCTGGTATAAGCAATGGCTTCGACCTGGGCGATTCGGGGTGGGATGTTACACCCGGTACTTCTCTAGTCTCTCCCTCATACGACCTTACCCACACTTACAAATACATAATAGTTCGTTCTCTTACTACGGTGTCTTGTACACCTCGCGAGGTACACTCCGAACGACTATTAGTGAACAAGAACAAGGCGGACAGCTCTTCATCCCTCAACTCCCTAGGTTGAACCTCATTGTATGCCACGATCCTCGTGGTTGGAACAATTGGCGCACCAGATAGGGGGCTAAGCATCATAATTCTCAATTGTTTGGATGAAAAACAATCATGGAGAAAACACCGATGAGCAAGACGAGAAATACCGTGGATAGCGGGAACGCTGACCAGCACATCCTCGAGACTAAAGGAACGAGTGACAATGCTCAACGAACTCCATTAGACAGCTAATGTTGGGAAGCATTCCCCTTATATTGGAGGGAAACCGAGTCAAAGTCGAGACATGGACGCATGCTGACACCGTCCAAGAGGATGAGGGAAGACGGCGGACCACCCAAAACTACCCATGGTGCCTCCTAGAGACCACTAGCAAACCCTAGTGACAGAGGGGCGAATGCACATAGCATCGTTGTTAGCTGAACATCCCATCAGCATTGAAGATTTGGCAAAATAGGTAGCGGCATTACAAAAATAGAATGAGAACCTGCAACCCTAATGCAGGTGTTTTGTACCAGAGAAAGCTTGGAAAGGGAGTGTAGTCGAGTACTCCCCAACAAAAGATGGTGAAATCCGACGAGATGCTTTATCTATTTCTGCCGTCATACCAAGATGGTGAACGTTAGATGGCTTTGAGACATTGGCTAGGGAGGTCTTGATTCAAGAGTTTCCAACAAACATTTCCCCACGGCTCATGGGTGTATACATAGGAACAAGCAGCCTTGACGACCATCTAGCAACATTCACTATTGCAATGCAGATGTGCAAGGTAACATATGCGGCGTACTATAGGGAATTCCCAGTAAACTTAAGAGGAATCGCTCTCCAATTCTATAAATGACAACCGGAGGTCATCATCAAGACATGGGAAGACTTTGCCCGCCTCTTTTTAGCAAAGTTCTCCACTCAAAGGACGATCAAGGATAACGTTTCTATCTTTTGGAAGCTCAAGCATGGAAAGGGAGAGTCGCTCAGGACTACTACGAAAAGTGGTCAAGGGCATTGTCGTCAGTTTCCAATGTTGCACTTCAAATGGCGATCTAGCACATTATTTCTTCCACCAAAAATGAGGAACTCAAAAGATCTATCTCATGGGGAAACCTAAAACTTACTCAGAGCTAGAGTGTAGGATACAAAAGTTCATCGAGGTGGAAGAGAGTTTGGATGCCCTGAGAGAAGATTCTCTGGAACACCAGGAAGAAATTGAGCGAGGCCAGGCGTCCTATCAAAAGCCGAGAAAAAAAGAGCAATGGGAAGATGGTGGTGAAAGAAGAGAACACGAAAGGGGGTCGAGTTACCACCAGTCTAAGTACACTTGCTTGACTGAACCTAGATGAAAAATGCTCGCCCTCATGGTCCAGAAGATGTATGATATCCACTGGCCTGAGCCTCTAAAAGGCGGACAAAAGAAAAAGGACCCTTCTAAATTCTACGACTTCCATAGGCAACCTAGACACTGGACAGACGACTCTCGCGAAAAAAAATTCAAGATTGAAAGGTTGCTAGAGAAAGTAAAGTTAGGGGAATACTTACTACAAAATCGGGCGAACGGTGATATAAGAGTATCATTTAGGTCCCTAGACCATGCAGACAAAGAGGAGGAACTCCCAAGAAGTACAGATAAAGAATCAGGCGAAAAGAGGGGCAATGTCTTCGACAAATGGGTACGCCCAATGGTAACAAGGGCGGAAGCGAGAAGAAGAAGTTCTAGGGAACGATCGCCACCATCCATGGAGGAGAGGCCAATGATGCTGCAAGAGATTCTATGGTGGTAGGAGAATGTTCATTGGTCTATGAAGTAAGATCGACCACTCAAATAGCGTTTGATGGCTCAGACTTCATCAAAGCCGACGGACCAAGCACTGAGGCAATGGTGATACGGGCAGAGATCAATGAGCTCAGAGTAGAAAGAGTTATGGTGGACGAAGCAAAGTTCAATGGACATAATGGCGGAGGACATCTTCCAGACGTTTGGACATGATCTAGCTAAGCTCGGGCATACCAACACCACTTTAGCTGGATTTGCCGGCAATGACGTCTCTGTAATAGGGATCATGGTACTTGACGTAACCATAGGGGATGATGAACACCAGGAGACTACGTCAAGTTCCACATCATTAAGAGGGCATCGATATACAACATAATCATAGGACGACCAAGTCTAGCGAAGTTCAAAGCTATTTCTTTCCCCATACACCAAGTCATGAAGTTCCCCGCTAAAAAGGAGGGGCGAGGTTCGCTCGAGGCAATCTTGCACTCGCACGACGATGCTACACTGTGGTGCTTAAAATGAAAGAATCTTGTTTTACAGTAGACACAACGAAGTTGAAAGTCAAACGCCAAAAACCAGTGGATTAGGAGTCCCTTTGGATCCAGCGACCCCTCAAAGGTTGTACGGCTTTCTACCGACGTTGCTCCTGAGTTCAAAAATAACTTGATTGCACTCATCAGAAGTTACGTCGAGTTGTTTTCTTGGACACCCCAAGATATGCCCAATCTGGACGCCCAAGTCATGGAACATCACCTAGCTGTCATTCCATGTGCCAAATCGGTACATCAGAAGCAGCAACGAGTAGCATGGGAAAGAAAGGAGGTTGTAGAAGTGGAAATCAAGAAGCAAAAAGAAGCGAGGTTCATTAGTGAGGTAAACACCAGCAAACACCAGCAAACACCAGCACCCGTGCACGCCACCAGGGTCCTCCGAAGGAGGCAAAGCCCTAGGGCCATACAAAAAGCGCCTCGAATTGAGGGCTGGCCACTTACGAGCTCTCAAGCCCAGAAACGAACTGAAGAACAAGCTAAGGCCTGCCCCGACAGGGAGAAAGGCACCCCGAGATGGAAGGATGTTCCAGGCCATGTTGCTGGCCGAGGACATAAGCCCTAGACCGAGGAGAGAGTCTCAGTCCTTCCCTAACTTCACCTCCATGATCCCCCAAGTCAATCACACTCCAAAAGCCATCTGGAGGCAGTTCTGGCGTATAGAAGTCAAAAGGATCCAAGAATATGTGGCCCAGACAGGATGGCTTCCTAAGGACACTGCCCCGGCCCCGGCGGATGCGGACAACCAACCCCTGCCTCGGACAACTCTACTCAGCACTCAGAATCTGGCGGACAAGTTGATGCCAGAAGATTCAGGACGCCAAAAGACTTGGAGAGAACCTCGCTTGTCCGAGGAAATGTCAAGCAGAAGGCCAGAATAGCCCGGCATCACCAAAACCCTAGCACTGGGTCCGGAGCGAATGATGCCGAGCCGGTCAACAGCACCGAAGGACGCCACCCGACCACCCGGTCACCCGGAGCCCGCAGAAATTATGGAAATGCCACCGCGCGCATTCAAAGCCCTTTTCCTAGCCGCGGAAGGACTCCTGCCCGCGCCGAGATTGCCCACCGAAACGCCCGGAGCCTTTTCCTAGTCCCACCCGGACAAGGAAAGCCGGATTTTCCCTAATCCGCCCGGATTAGGGTTTTGCTCAATTTTGCCGGTTTAGGAGTTTGACATTCGGACAACTTTGTTTATTTTAATAGTTTCCTCGGCCTATCTTTTAGGATTATTTTAGTTTTTCCTTTTTAGAGTTGGAACCGGCCTAGGCCACCCTTGAGCTATAAATAGAGGCCTCGGCCAGCATTGTAAGACAGATTACCCCTTAATGAAATTTTCAGAACATTGTTCTTTTTCCTTCAAGTCTTTGCTCGTTGTTGCTTCGCTTAAGGTTTTGGTTTATCATCAAAGGCATTCATCCTTTGTTTGTGTTACCAACTCGACCGAATACCTTGGGGTTCCTAAGTCATTACTTAGTGGATTTTAAGGGTTCTCCGCTGTTTCAAAGGTTAGGTTCTCGTGGGGCTGATAATATAGTTTTGGGTGTTGAGTCGATCCCTTCCTAGAGGAGGCGATTCGCATCAGCTGGTATCAGAGCACGGTTCAACTCTTGGACCACATCTATCCAGTTTCCAGGTTCTTGCTTGGATTCATATCTTTAAGTTTTTGTTGTTTTCCGTTTCAGAAAAACCCTAAATCGTGTATTGTGTTTGTTCTAATCTTCTACCTTTCTTTTAATTATTTGTGAGAAAAAGCTGTGGCCGATCAAAAGAAAAATACAAAAAGAAGAATCAAAGAAAGAAAAGAAAAATCAAAGGTCTAGAAAAACAGAAATTTGACCTAGCTAAAAAGCAAGGCCACGTTCACAATCAAGGTAGTAGGTTAAGTTCAAGAAGAGGGGTTTTTCATAAGTTTAGCTAATAGCTTACTTAGTTAGAACACCCAAACTTGTTTGTTTTTGTCATCCCACGACCTAGCATCAAGATTCTTGCCCTAGAAATCCAAACCCTAGGTATAAAGTCTTGTTTTGTGTTATTGGTAGACTTAGACTTCATAGCTTCAAAGAAACTTGCAACTACTTGAATTGGAATTGTCTTTGTCTTGGAATTTTCAAAGAAACCCCTAATTTGAGTGACTATAAATTTTCATACATGAGCGGTAAGAAAAAGAGTGTGTGAGGTTCCTTAGAGTGATTTGGTGAGGTCCGTTGTTCTTGTACTAATCATGGCAGAAGAGAGGTTAGCTATTGTGGAGGCACAATTGACTGCCATGGCTCAAAACTTCACCCGGTTCACCGAGCAGTTTGGAGCCCCGAATGGAGATGGCCCCCGGCGGCCAAGGAGGAATGAACAGGAGGGAGATGATGATGTGAGCAGTCTGAAGCTCAATGTACCCAAGTTTGCTGGCAAAGCAAACCCCGACGAATACATTGATTGGGAGAGGATCATGGAAGATTTCTTTGAGTGCCATAACTATTCCGAGAGGAAAAAGGTAACCCTAGCCACTCTCGAGTTCACTGACTTTGCTGCTTTATGGTGGGCTCAGCTCAGAAATCAGATCAGGAGAGAAGAAGAGGACCCCATCCCTAGTTGGAGGAGTCTTAAGAGAAAGATGAGAAGAAAATTTGTACCGAGCAGCTACAATCGAGACTTGCACGCCAAGCCAACTTTTGAAGCAAGGGAACATGTTGGTTGAAGAGTACAGTCAGGAGATGGAGATCTTGGTCACAAGACTTGACCTGAGCGAAGATGTGGATGCCAAAATAGCCCGGTTCACTGGAGGCCTACGAAGAGAGATCCTACATCAAGTCAACATCCTGAACTTTGTTGATTATGATGACTTGGTAACCACGGCTATTAGGGTTGAGAAGGAATTGAAGAATGGACTTGGAAGGAGGGCTACTACGCCACCACCGATCAGTGCCCCTGTAAGAGGAGACAGGAGTGCATGGAACACCCCTTTGAGGACAAACCCTAATCAAGGGGCCACATCACGGGTAACACCTAATCCTGGCTCAAAAATTCCTACTACTAATGCTCGGCCTAGTGCCATTGTGTGTTTCAAGTGTCAAGGTAGGGGTCACATGGCAAGGGACTGCCCTAACACCCGAACCATGGTACTTAGAGAAGGAGAGGTTGTCACAGATGATGAAGAGGAGCCAATTATTGAAGAAATAGAAGTGGAGTCTAGTGAAGGAGAAGAAGTCAACGTGGAAGGCCTGGAAAAATTTTCAGCCTTCAACAGCCGAGTGATCACGCCGGTCACGCGTCACGCCGACTGATGCCGAGCAGGTCTGCCCGGACCAGCATCAGCCCTGCCCCGGCCCGGCATCACGCCTGCCCCGTACACCCTATCCGAGCCAGATGATGTCAATCAGCCTACCCCGGGCCTTTTGAATATTCCCTCGGCCAGTTTTGGTTTGAAGACTGAAGAAGGCCTCGTCAATATCCTGAAGCCGAGCGCCGGCCCCGACGACCACCCGGCGGCCCCGACAGACATGGACCCGAAGGCCACCCGTCCCGAGATTCATTGGGAGATCATCTCCCAACGAATTTT
>CM068301.1:32842592-33021921 GCA_034768395.1 Linum lewisii | reverse complement strand
GAACAAGCTAAGGCCTGCCCCGACAGGGAGAAAGGCACCCTGAGATGGAAGGATGTTCCAGGCCATGTTGCTGGCCGAGGACATAAGCCCTAGACCGAGGACAGAGTCTCAGCCCTTCCCTAACTTCACCTCCATGATCCCCCAAGTCAATCACACTCGAAAAGCCATCTGGAGACAGTTCTGGCGTACAAAAGTCAAAAGGATCCAAGAATATGTGGCCCAAACAGGATGGCTTCCTAAGGACACTGCCCTGGCCCCGGTGGATGCGGACAACCAGCCTCTGCCTCGGACAACTCTACTCAGCACTCAGAATCTGGCGGACAAGCTGATGCCAGAAGATTCAGGAGGCCAAAAGACTTGGAGAGAACCTCGCTTGTCCGAGGAAATGTCAAGCAGAAGGCCAGAACAGCCCGACATCACCAAAACCCTAGCACTAGGTCTGGAGCGAATGATGCCGAGCCGGTCAACAACACCGAACGACGCCACCCGACCACCCGGTCACCCGGAGCCCGCAGAAATTACGGAAATGCCACCACGCGCATTCAAAGCCCTTTTCCTAGTCGCGGAAGGACTCCTGCCCGTGCCCGGATTGCCCGCCAAAACGCTCATAGCCTTTTCCTAGTCCCACCCGGACAAGGAAAGCCGGATTTGCCCTAATCCGCCTGGATTAGGGTTTCGCTCAATTTTGCCGGTTTAGGAGTTTGACATTCGGACAACTTTGTTTATTTTAATAGTTTCCTCAATCTATCTTTTAGGATTATTTTAGTTTTTCCTTTTTAGATTTGGAACCGGCCTAGGCCACCCTTGAGCTATAAATAGAGGCCTCGACAACCATTGTAAGACAGATTACCCCTTAATGAAATTTTCAGAACATTGTTCTTTTTCCTTCAAGTCTTTGCTCGTTGTTGCTTAGCTTAAGGTTTTGGTTTATCATCAAAGGCATTCATCCTTTGTTTGTGGCACCAACTCGACCGAATACCTTGGGGTTCCTAAGTCATTACTTAGTGGATTTCAAGGGTTCTCCGCGGTTTTAAAGGTTAGGTTCTCGTGGAGCTGATAATATAGTTTTGGGTGTTGAGTCGATCCCTTCCTAGAGGAGGCGGTTCGCATCAACTACCCAAATTTGCGAACATCATGTAAGTGAAGAAAGCAAGTGGACAGTGGAGAATTTGCATTGACTTCACTACCCTAAATGATGCATGTCTGAAAGATCCCTAACAACGCCCCAGCATAGACCAACTGGTGGATGTTACTTCAAACCATGAAGCTTTGTACTTTCTGGACATGTTTTCGGGATATCACCAAATCCCACTAGCCAAGGAGGCTCGAGAGAAACGGTGTTCATTACACCACTGGGAAATTTATGCTATATTATTATGTCGTTCGGTTTGAAGAATGCTGGAGCAACTTACTAGGAAGCATAACATGAGGCTGAACCCCACCAAGTGCATGTTCTTCACCTCATCGAGAAAGTTTATAGGCTTTAAAATCACGCGTCAGGGAATCAAAGGAAATCCAAATTGAATAAAGCAATTGAACAAACCCTGTCACCCAAAATGATGAAAGAGGTACAGGTTTTCACAGGACGCCTCAGAGCAATTAATCATTTCATTCCTCGAGTGTCATAGCGGTACGCCTCGCTCTTTAAGACCCTTAAGACGGGGTCCAAGTTTGCTTGTACCAAGGAGTGGGCGAAGGCGTTCGAGGCCCTCAAGTACTTCTTGCCCCGCCCCCCTCCCCCACCAGTCTGGGTAGCACCCTGACCTAATGACGAGTTCTTCCTCTACATAGCAAAAGCCCCTTCAGCGATCACGCGGCGCTGGTGCACCGGGAAGAGGAGGAACAACCAATTTTCTACGTCAGCAAGACAATAGTGGGCGCCGAAGAGAGATACTCATCCTTAGAGAAATAAGCGTGTGTTGTAGTCTGCCCGTCCTGCAAGCTTCGATCATATTTCTAGGTGCACGTCATCAACATAGTTAGCAGTCTCCCGATCAAGACCCCCTCAAGTGCATGAGCATTGCAAGGACAATGACTAAGTGGGCCGTCAAGCTCAGCGAGTACGACTCCGCTTCCAACCGTGGATGGCGATAAAGGCCCAGGTACTAGCGGACTTTGTTGTAGAAGGATGCATTAGAGGAACAGAAGATGCAAGCGCCCGATAGGACCTATTCATTCATTGGGCGTCCAACAATAATGGGTCAAGATCTGGAATTTTCCTTAAGAGCCCGACGGGAGTCCTTCACGAAGTAGCCCTCAGATTCACAATGTGATGTGAGCCGCTACAACGTGGGCAGATGACCCTTGAACACCACAAGTTGGCCTTCTAGCAACGAGTTAAATCTATTGGAACCGGGATGGTTAGAGCACTTAGATCCACTAGCTATAAAGGATCTAGGAACCACAAGTATCAAGTCAAAGGCGCCACGTCAAGAGATGGATGCTCTTGATAATAAGTAATACCTTAAGCAATGCAACAACGAGCAAAGGCTTGAAGGGAGTAGAACAAAATTCTGAAAAAGGGGGTTTATTTGATTCAAAGGTTGAGTTAGAAGAGTGGTCGGCGGCCTCTATATATAGGGAGGGATTCATGAACAGGCTCTATGAATCCTCCTTAGACTCTAACTCTAAAACTATTAAAGAAATAAAACAAGAGTCCTAATTAGATCACAAAAAGGACTAAATTATTCCTAGATGTCCGACACTAGAAAGGAAAAGTTTAAGCAAAATATTATAAGAGTCTTGGACAGCAAGGAAGTTCCTAATTTGGCTAATCCGGAAGAAGCCCTAATCCGTGACCGCGCCAGATTAGGTGACCACCCCCGCGACCGCGTCCATGTCCGCGTCAGGTGAGAATCTTCATAAATAAGTGGCATCTTCGCGGAAACTTCTCCAATTCCTTCAACGACAGGTCGCTGAGCTTCCTAGGCCTCTAGGGCTTTCAAGGCCAGTGGAAAATTAGCAAAGGCCCGAGCCACTTGGTGGCTCGGCCCAAATTGGTCTGTTGTAGCACTCCGGTCTAGGCCCGGTGCCCGTACTTGGCCCTGCTTCAGGCCACTGAGTGTTTTTCCTAGGCCTTCCGTCTTCTATCTCGGGCCATCTTTAGAGCATGCCTTGGGGGTGTTGTTGAGCATTAGTTTAGTCATGGGGTCCGGTGGAGTCGGCTCGGAGCTTTGAATGGATGCTATGCTCGGCCTAGAGCCAGAGCTCGGTCTTAGTATCATTGCTCTGGATGGCCTTACTTCTTGGTCTTGATCCAGCTCTTGCTCCAGTGAGGTTTCCTTGGGTAAGCCTTTCTGCATCTTCCTCATGTCCTTCTGTGCTCCATGCCCTCATGTATATGTTGAGCCACTCCTTGAAGGTCTTAGTCTGGCTTCGGGCCAAGGGTGGTTCAGGTCGAGTCCAGGGCACAGGGGGTACATCATCCCCCTATTCTTGATAAGGATTCGGCCTCGAATCCGGATCTGCATAGACATCATCATAGTAAGGTGTCAAATCAGCAACATTAAAGGTAGCATTAACCCCATAGGAATTTGGTAAATCAAGAACATAGGCGTTGTTGTTGACTCTCTAAAGAACTTCATAGGGTCCATCCCCTCTGGATAGTAGCTTGTACTTTTTTTGCTCAAGGAACCTATCCTTCCTGAAGTGGATCCATACTTGATCCCCTACTTCAAAGATTTTCTCCTTCCTTCCTCGGTTAGCATTGCGGGTGTATTGGGCAGTCCTTCACTCGATGTTGGCCTTAGCCTTCTCGTGTACCTTCTTGACATATTCTGCTTTCTCTTGGCCACCTGCATCTAAGAACTCATGGATAGGTAGAGGTGATAAATCCAAAAGAGTTAGGGGGTTAAATCCGTACACAAGCTCAAAAGGGGATATTGGGTGGCTGAGTGCACAACCCTATTGTAAGCAAAATCGATATGTGGTAAGCAATCCTCCAAGTTTTAATGTTGCTACGGATAATGGCCCTAAGCATTTGGACAAGGATCGATTCACAATTTCTGTTTGACCATCAGTTTGAGGGTGGCAATTGGTTGAGAACATTAATTTGGTGTCAAGCTTGGCCCACAAGCTTTTCCAAAAGTAGCTTAGGAACTAATGAATCCCTATCCGAAATTATGGTCTTAGGGACTCCATGCAACCTAACCACTTATTTAAAGAATAAATCAGCAATGTGTGAGGCATCATAAGTCTTATGGCAAGCAATGAAATGAGCCATCTTAGAGAACCTATCAACTACCAAAAAGATGGAATCTTTTCCTCTTCTAGTTCTACGTAGTCATAACACAAAATCCATAGACAAATCAATCCAAGGGTGTTCAGGAATGGGTAAATGACTGTATAAGCCATAGGGATTGAGTTGTGACTTAGCTCTTTGGCATTTGGAGCACTGAGCTATGAGTTCTTCCACATCATGGCACATTTTTTGCCAATAGAAGTGCTCCTTGAGGGTGGCTAATGTTTTGTCCACCTCAAAATGCCCCATGAGACCTTCTCCATGAACCTCTAGGGTTAAAACAGTCATCTATGAATGGTTAGGTAAACACAGCTTGGGTCCTTTAAACAAGTAACCACCCCGTTTGTAGAACTTCCCAAATCCTCCCTGTTTGCAAGCCTCAAAGATGTTCTTGAAATTGAGGTCAGTGGCATACAGGTCTTTGATGTATTCAAAGCCAATAAATTTAGTGGTGAGGACAGAGATTAGGGTGTACCTTCGGGAGGGCATCAGCTAATACATTCTCCTTACCTTGTTTGTATTGAATGATGTTGGGAAAGGATTCAATGAACTCTACCCACCTGGCGTGTCTCTTATTAATTTTGTGTTGAGCCTTGAGGTACTTGAGTGATTCATGATCCGTGTGGATGATGAACTCTTTAGGCCACAAGTAGTGTTGCCAAGTCTTCAAAGCCCTTACCAAGGCATATAGTTCTTTGTCATAGGTGGGGTAGTTGAGTGTGGCTCCACTCAACTTCTCACTGAAATATGCAATGGGCCTTCTTTCTTGCATTAGGACAGCTCCAATTCCTACTCCGGAGGCATCAAACTCGATTTCAAAAGGTTTAGTGAAATCGGGTAGCATGAGCAGTGGGGCTTCAGTGAGCTTCTTCTTTAAGGTTTCAAAGGCCTCTTGTTGTGGTGTACCCCAATGGAAGGGTACATCCTTTTTATCAGAACTGTGAGTGGGGCAGCAATGCTGCTGAAATCCCTCACAAATCTTCAGTAGAAGCTAGCCAATCCATGAAAGCTCCTAACATCGGTGATGTTTTGAGGCGTGAGGCCAGGATTTGATAGCTTTTATCTTGTCTTCATCGACCCTTATACTTGTTGAACTAACAACAAAGCCAAGAAAAACAAGGTCATCTGTGAAAAAGGTGCACTTGGCCATGTTAGTATAAAGGTGTTCTTTCCTTAGGATTTCTAAGACAGTATTTAGATGCCCTAGGTGGTCATCTAGGTTCTTGGAGTAAATAAGGATGTTATCAAAGTATACCACGACAGATTTCCCAATGTAGGACCTAAGAACTTGATTCATTAATCTCATGAAAGTACTAGGTGCGTTAGTTAAGCCAAAGGGCATGACGATATAAACCTAGTTTGGTTTTGAAAATTGTTTTACATTCATCACCTTGGGGACTAGGATGATTGGCACGGCGCAAGGGCTCATGCTTTCTCTGACATATCCCTTGTCCATCAGCCCTCTACTCGAGCTTGGATTTCCATAGTTTCCTCTGGGTTGGTGCGGTAGGCTGGCTTGTTTGGCAAGGTAGCTCCGGGCACCAAGTCTATTTGGTGCTCAACTGCTTTAAGTGGGGCAGTCCACTTGGGATCTCTTCGGGGAATACATCGTTAAATTCTTGTAAGAGTGAGACAACAATATTAGGCAATGAAGTGTTAGGGTTAGAAATCAAGCACTCCTTGTAGAGGATGACCACGAGTGGTTTCCTAGTAACTAGGGTTTGTTTGATCTCACTAGGGGTTGCTAGCAAGTGTTCTCTTCTCTCAGCCTCACTCTTTTGAGCTCTTGGACCTCTAGGATCTTGTAATTCTGTTTTTTGCACTCAAGGGTTCACTTGTTTGTCCCTCTTCTCTCTAGTCTTGAGTTCTCTCTCTTTTTTTTCTCGGATGGGGGAGAAATGTTACACCTCGAATCTGGTGGTCAAAATTTTTGTGCTAAAATCCCCAAAATAGCCGTAGTAAATTTTTTGGAACCTATTAGCTGTTACTATTGTCATAAATGTTATTGCCATCATATCATATGACTAAGTAGTTACCATTCATAAATTAGCATTTAGAGTTGATTTTATTTCGTAGCTAGAATTAGAAGGTTCGGTCAGCTATCACATCAGAATTAGTACTATTCAGACATAGAATGAAATGAGTAACCAGTCTTCGCCCAGCGGTTAGCGTGTCTGTCTTTCAAGCTTGACATAATGGGTTTGATCCTCAGCACAGGCTATGCCATGGGAATTAAGTTTCGTGTATTCAGTTTGTACAAGCGACGTCGTTTTACTGAGCCCTTCAGTGAGCAAAACGACGTCGTTTTGATAGACCCAGGCCCTTAGCAATTCTTCTTCCTCTTTACTAGGGTTGTATACGAGCCGAGCTGCTCGTGAGCCGTTGAGACTCGGGCTTGGTTTTTTCCAAAAAAGCTCGTTCGTGAGATCGGCTCATCGTAAGTGAGCTAGCTCATGAACAAGCTCGTCACCTAAATAATCTGAGCTCAAGCCAGTATGTTGTTCGGCTCAGCAGGCTCGTGAGCCAATGATGTGACTTTATTTAGTGCATTTTTAACTTATGATTCACCTATGAAACGCCCGTGTTTGATCCTTAAATGCCATGCTTAATATGCTTTTATCGAAGTTTTGTGCTAAGTGCTATTATGTTGCCCGGTTGCCACTTTGAGGCCAATTCCATGTCTATTGGAGGTGTTTTCTTTGTATTTTCAGGTCTTGTCATTGTAGTACTGGTGACAAGGAGCACGTAGGATCAAACGGGAGGTCAATCGGAGCTAGGACGGAGGAGATATGGACGTTGCAAAATAGAGGAAAATACGACTTTCAGCTGAAGACATTTTCGGCGAAAATATCATAGGATTTTCGCCGAAGAGGAGGTTTTCGGCAAAATTTTCAAGTCCTCGGTCCGAAAACTCGAAGCAGACAGAAGGTCTTTTCTCTTTGACACGAAAACTTTAGAAGGAATCAAGCAGCCGTTCGTGTTTTCAAAGGCGTTTTCGGCGAAAATCCTACAGAATTTTCGCCGAAAATATCAGGCAAATCCGGCGTGCTATATAAAGGGGAAAGAGGCGAGAATTTGATAATCAATTTTTCATTCTAATCTCAACACCATCGCCGACTCCTCTCTCTCTCTCTCAATTGTTCATCATCAACTCCATCATCTCCTCTCCCTCAACCACACACCATCCTCCCTCAATTGTTGATCAACTTGAGGATCTAAGTGAAGCCTTCCACCCTTGGATTGGAGCTTGAAGAGCCAAGTGAGAAGATCCTCCATGGAAGCAAGGATGGTCTCCTTTCCTCAATTTCAGGTTTCTTCCATGGTTAAGCTAGGCTAAGCTTAGGTTTAGTTTAGTGAGGGATGGATCAAGCTAGGATAGGTGATTGATTGTATGGATTGATGTTTCTTATAGCCATTTGTGTAAGATGATGATCCTAGACCTTGTGCTTTGTAGCCTCTTAGAGCTTGTGTTGTTCTTTTGGTTTTGTTATGTCTTTCAATACATGAGAATGATTGATTGATGTTGATCTAAGGTTGTAGGATTGTAATTGGATGATTTGAGAGATTGGATTATCAAGTTACAACCATTTTGAGCTTGTTCTTCCTTGTTGGCATTTTATCAAACACTTGGTGTGCATTGAGTTTGCTTTCATTTGAAGGTTGAAAGACCCTTGTGATTGCTAGACTAGTGTTATATGATTGACATGAGAGTGTCTTGCATCATTTACCTTGTGCTAGATGATTGTTGACATAGAATTCAAGTTCCAAGCATTTCATTGAGCTAATTTCAAGCATTCCATTCCTTTTGTTCACATAGCGAGAGCATGGTGCATTTGGTCTAGGAATAGAGAGTCAATTGTGCGAGAGTTCGTTGATTCTACTTGAGTGAGAAGCATGGTCATTAATTACACAACGTTGCTTGAGATTCAATCCAGCTTTCATGAACCTTGAGCTTGAAGAAACCCCTTGCTAGACTAAACTCCTTTCTCTCTTGTTTGATCCTCAATTTCTCTTGTCAATTTTACTTTGCTTGTTTATGTTTTCAACTTGTTTTCTTTCAAACCAAATCTCAACTCAAAATGTATGGACCGTTCACGAATTTTGTGAGTATTAGCCTATGAGAGGGCCTTGTGGAATACGACCTTGATAAAATTCCTTATCAAGTTTTTGGCGCCGTTGCCGGGGACCTCTCATTCATAAGAAAGCAAATATTAGTGAACCGATCTTTACACTTCCTTCCATTTTCCTTTTAGCTCCCTTGTTACTCTTTGTTTACTTTGTTATCCCGCATCGTTGTATTACTCGGGTGTGTTCGTTGTGCTTGTTTGCAGGAAATTGGTGTTAGTGCATGAGGCGGATCACACGTCTCCAAGAACGACTCCAAGGCATCAAGGTCGTGTTTGAACCACCAACTCGTTCTCCTCCTCACCTAGTTCATAGCACCACACGCAACAACATGTCTCACCATGAAGACGAAGATAACCATTCGGTACATTCACATCACACTAATGAAGATGATCAATCACAAAGAGGAGCGAGGCGCACACTAGCTGATTATGCTCGCCCAACCCTTGAAGGGGCAGCCTCGAGCATCGTGCGAAGACCGGTAAATGCAAGAAACTTCGAGTTGAAGCCTAATATGATTCAGATGGTACAAAACGGAGTGGTGTTCAACGGTATAGATGGAGAGTGCCCATCTAGACACTTGAAGGACTTCCTTGAGATATGCGATACGGTGAAGAACGATCAAGTTCACCCGGATTGTGTGCGACTCAGACTCTTCCCCTTCTCCCTCAAAGGTAGAGCCAAGTCTTGGTTGGAGAACCAACCTAGTAGAACATTCACTACATGGGAGGGATTAGCCGAAGCTTTCCTCGAGGAGTTCTTTCCCCCTTATATGACGGATGCAATCCGAGATCGTATCAACCACTTCACTCAACACAAGGGATAGCTCTTCCATGAGACTTGGAATAGGTTCCAAGCCCTTCTTCGGTCTTGTCCTCATCACAACTTCGCCGAATGGAGCTTGGCGGATATCTTTGCTAGGTCCCTTGACTTTGAGAATACAAGGATGATCAACCAAGCCGCCGGAGGTGATCTAAGGACGCTCACTCCCGAGGATGCTCTAGAACTCTTTGCGGAGATGGCCAACAAGACAAGGAGTTGGTCTCGACAAACAACCTCCAAGGTCTAAGTATGGGAGCGACACTCACTACGACTCTAGAGCTATAAGTGTTGATGCACCAAAGGATTCATCTACCTATGGGAAGAAGCCTAAGTTACCGGGACATCGAGATGAAGATGACCCTATGTTTGCGCTCCTCATGTCTAAGATCGATGCTATGGCATCCCAAGTAAGTAACCTAAGCATGCCTAAGCATCCTCCAAGGTTCCATCATCACATGTGGGTAATCCTCCGGTGGCTTCTATATATTGTTGTGAATGTTGTGGGGGTCAGGGTCATGAAGTCAGTGCTTGTCCTTCCGCCACTCCTGAGCTTGGTCAAGGCGACCACAATGAGGAGGTAAGCTTCGCACAAGGACAAGGATTCCATGGTAATTTCAGCCCCAAGGTAACTATCAAGGTAATTATAACCGACCTTGGTACAACAAGTCTAACCAAGGTTACCAAGGCCAAGGGAGTCAAGGTAGTGGCTATAACAAAGGTTACAACCAAGGAAATCAAGGAGGATATCAAGGTTATAGAGGGTACCAAGGCAACCAATGGTCTCAAGGAAGTAACCTAAGCCAAGGTAGTCAATGGACTCAAGGAGGACCCCAAGGTCAAGGGAACCAAGGGGGAAATCAATGGAATCAAAGTGGACATCCAAATCAAGGTTCCCAAGGTCCTACCCCACCGGGAATGTACAACCATAGAGGTGACGGACCACCCGGTTTCAACAAGCCTCCTCAAAACAAAGAGGGTGGTTCTTCGATCTCTCAAGAAGACACCAATGCGGCAATGATCTAACTCATCAAGAATCAACAAGCTTCAATTGCAAATTTGGAGAATCAAATGGGTCACATTGCTAAGACACTCTCGGGGCGACCCTCGGGCACTCTACCTTCCAACACCGAGGTCAACCCCAAGGCTCCCGAGGAACTTATGACGGTAACATTGAGGAGTGGTAAGCAAATCCAAGACCCAACACCAAAAGCGGTAAGAACTCGAGATGATGACTATGTGTTGGTTGAAGATGTTGACTCCGATGATGACTCGGTTAAGATTGAAGTTAAAGATAAAGGAGCCAAGGCTAAAAAAGCTTCTAAGATGACCAATAAGGTTGGTTCTCAAGCGGCTACAACGAGTACTACTCCGGTCTCTCCTCCCGCACCGGTTGTACCTCCGTACAAGCCTAAGCCACCTTATCCTTCTCGCTTGAAGCCGGATTCCATGGAAAAGGACTTCAAAAGGTTTGTTGAGATTCTCGACAAGGTACAATTCACAATGCCTTTTGGAGAAGCAATCACTAAGATGCCTCAATATGCGAAGTTCATGAAAGAGATCTTCACCAACAAACGCAAGCTTACAGATGTCACCTCGGCAAAGCTTAACGAACAATGCTCCGCCATTCTCTCTAAGCAACCACCGGAGAAGCTTAAGGATCCAGGTAGCTTTACTATTCCTTGCACTATTGGTGAGCATGCAATAAGTAGAGGCTTAGCCGATTTGGGTGCTAGTATCAATGTTATGCCGTATTGCATGTTTAAGAAGTTAGGCCTAGGGAAACTAAAACCAACTCAAATTAATGTTCAATTAGCGGATAAATCTGTGACATCTCCTCGTGGTATTGTCGAAGATGTGTTGGTTAAGGTCGGTGCTTTTGAATTCCTTGTGGATTTTGTTATCCTAGATGCTATGGGTGGTGCCGATGTGCCTTTGATTCTAGGACGACCTTTCTTGGCAACTTCTCGTGCTTTAATTGATGTCTATGGTGGTAGACTTACCCTTAGGGTCGACAATGAATTCATGATTTTTGACCGCTCAAATGGCATGGAATTTACTTTGTCTTATGCTAGTCACCATGATCCTAAGAATCCGCATGAGATTACTTCGGCTACTAATAGCACTAACCTTGTTCGTCATAGTCTTGCGGAGTTGTTTGCCATTAGTGATGTGCAAGAAAAGACGGATGAAGTAAAGGAGACTCCACCTTTCATACTCCCAAAGACACCACCCAAGGCTAAGAAGAAAGGTGTAAAGAAGTCACCTGAGAAGGGCAAGGAAGCTGCACCAATGGGTGAGACGAGCAAGACTACGAAGCCACCCGATGAAAGGCTCAACTCCAAGTGGTTTGGTCCCTTCTCCATTGCTCCCACCTCACCATCCGGGAAATCCATGCTCATTCCACCCGAAGTCGGTAAGGTACAATTCAAGTTTCGAGTGCCATGCGAAGGTAATGACATTGACTTCAAGGAGGTAATGAGTTGGGATGGTTTTACTTAGCTTACTCTTTGAGCTATCGTCTAGCTAGAGACGTTAAAGAAGCGCTTCATGGGAGACACCCCATGTTATCCTTACCTTTTCGCTTTTATGTTTTTGTGTTGTTTTAGTTCGTCGAATAAGATTTTGGCAAGCACTTAGGCGGATCACTCTTCTCAATGAGCGCTATGGGATTCTTCCACTCCTTTGTTCCTCAGCTTTTCTCTACCAACGCGGTAACCTCGTTCCACCTTACCCTCTCTCTCTCGATCATTGAGGACAATGCTCGTGTTAGTCGTAGGGGAGTTTGTGGTTTGGTGTGATTATTTGTTGGTAGAAGTCTAATGTGTTGTTGGTTGAATTGCTTGATCTTAATTGAATGTCGATTCCCTCTACTGTAGAATCATTCGGTTCTTGACTTTTGATGTTTAATTGACTTCAAGCTTTCATAATGACGTTTAGATTGTTCCACTTAGAACCTATAACCAGCATGTTAGCACTAATATCAAATGAGTCTAGGCCAGAACAGAGATTTTATCACTCTTGTATGTTGGTTGATTAGTTTGATACTTGTTTTTGTACCACTCGATAACACCGGTCTAAGATGATGAAGGCAATCAAAATTTTCTCCCTTTTTCCATGTTTTTCAACACCTTTTTGGTCCCTCGTGATTGTGGCTTGAGATTAGACGGAATCCAATTCAAAATCTTGTGTGGAAGTTGTTAAGGGGCTATGGATCAAGTGGCTAAAGTCAAAAGAAAAGAAAAGAAAAAGCTAAAGCTAGGCAAGCTCGACACCTAAGTGAAGTGTCGGGTTGAGCACTAGCAAAGGAAAAAAACTGTGAGCTAGGCAGGTTGAACACCTAAGTGAAGTGTTGGATCGAGCACTAGTATGCAGTAAGAAAAAAAAAAGAAGAAAAAGAAAAAAAATGAAGAAGAAAAGAGAAAGAAAAGAAAAAAAAGAGTTCTCAAAATGTAGCCCTTGATCCTAGTCCGAGTTTGTAAAGTGTGGATCTAAAGCGGATGAAGTCGAGTCGATAGCCACGTCATGATCACTCACCACTTACAATCCATTTCCCGATTTCAAGTCCTTTTGATTAGAATTGGTGTTGTCGTGATCGGTTTTGATGTGTCCCAATCAACCACTACTTGAAGTGTGCAGAAAATAGTGAGGTCTAGACTTGTTTGGTTGACGTTCTTGCATGTGTAGGTTTAGTTTGTTCGTGGTACAGTTTTAAGCCGAATTGTTATTGCTTGAATCTCAATGGACCGATCTTGTCATTTGTGAACTTGGATGTTTTCTAATTCATTTGCTTGAGGACAAGCAAAGCTTAGTCGTAGAGGAATTTGATGTGACTTTATTTAGTGCATTTTTAGCTTATGATTGACCTATGAAACGCCCGTGTTTGATCCTTAAATGCCATGCTTAATATGCTTTTATCGAAGTTTTGTGCTAAGTGCTATTTGTTGCCCGGTTGCCACTTTGAGGCCAATTCCATGTCTATTGGAGGTGTTTTCTTTGTATTTTCAGGTCTTTTCATTGTAGTACTGGTGACAAGGAGCACGTGGGATCAAACGGGAGGTCAATTGGAGCTAGGACGGAGGAGATATGGACGTTGCAAAATAGAGGAAAATACGACTTTCAGCTGAAGACATTTTTGACGAAAATATCATAGGATTTTCGCCGAAGAGGAGGTTTTCGGCGAAATTTTCAAGTCCTCGGTCCGAAAACTCGAAGCAGACAGAAGGTCTTTTCTCTTTGACAACATTTTCGGCGAATACATTCAATGTTTTCGCCGAAAACTTTAGAAGGAATCAAGCAGCCGTTCGTGTTTTCAAAGGCGTTTTCGGCGAAAATCCTACAGAATTTTTGCCAAAATATCAGGCAAATCCGGCGTGCTATATAAAGGGGAAAGAGGCGAGAATTTGATAATCAATTTTTCATTCTAATCTCAACACCATCGCCGACTCCTCTCTCTCTCTCAATTGTTCATCATCAACTCCATCATCTCCTCTCCCTCAACCACACACCATCCTCCCTCAATTGTTGATCAACTTGAGGATCTAAGTGAAGCCTTCCACCCTTGGATTGGAGCTTGAAGAGCCAAGTGAGAAGATCCTCCATGGAAGCAAGGATGGTCTCCTTTCCTCAATTTCAGGTTTCTTCCATGGTTAAGCTAGGCTAAGCTTAGGTTTAGTTTAGTGAGGGATGGATCAAGCTAGGATAGGTGATTGATTGTATGGATTTATGTTTCTTATAGCCATTTGTGTAAGATGATGATCCTAGACCTTGTGCTTTGTAGCCATTAGAGCTTGTGTTGTTCTTTTGGTTTTGTTATGTCTTTCAATACATGAGAATGATTGATTGATGTTGATCTAAGGTTGTAGGATTGTAATTGGATGATATGAGAGATTGGATTATCAAGTTACAACCATTTTGAGCTTGTTCTTCCTTGTTGGCATTTTATCAAACACTTGGTGTGCATTGAGTTTGCTTTCATTTGAAGGTTGAAAGACCCCTGTGATTGCTAGACTAGTGTTATATGATTGACATGAGAGTGTCTTGCATCATTTACCTTGTGCTAGATGATTGTTGACATAGAATTCAAGTTCCAAGCATTTCATTGAGCTAATTTCAAGCATTCCATTCCTTTTGTTCACATAGCGAGAGCATGGTGCATTTGGTCTAGGAATAGAGAGTCAATTGTGCGAGAGTTCGTTGATTCTACTTGAGTGAGATGCATGGTCATTAATTACACAACGTTGCTTGAGATTCAATCTAGCTTTCATGAACCTTGAGCTTGAAGAAACCCCTTGCTAGACTAAACTCCTTTCTCTCTTGTTTGATCCTCAATTTCTCTTGTCAATTTTACTTTGCTTGTTTATGTTTTCAACTTGTTTTCTTTCAAACCAAATCTCAACTCAAAATGTATGGACCGTTCACGAATTTTGTGAGTAGTAGCCTATGAGAGGGCCTTGTGGAATACGACCTTGATAAAATTCCTTATCAGCCAACTCGTTTCGTAAGCTCATTAAGCCAAACTCGCGAGCTGGCTCAATTATAACTCGTATAATGCTAATCCCTAAATGGTAATTAAATAATTAACCCTAATAGTGTAACAAACTAATACCCTAAAAGAAGTAATATGGTAATTAGTAATTACCGTAATGACTAATGCCCTAGAATTACTCTAATCCTCATTCTATGAGTCATGAGCTCAGACCAATGGTACATCATTTTTCTTCTCCTGCTCTTTGGCGTCTTTTACTTTTTGATGGTTGCTAATTTGTTTCTTGAGATGCACGTTGAAAACGTTCATATGGATTGAAATTTTTTATTTTTTTATATTTTCTATATTTTGTAGCACCTATATCGTATTTTTGTAGAATGTTTAATTTCTTATATTTCTGATAATTTTTATCTCGATTTTGGCTCGTTTACGATGATAAACAAGTCTAACTAGGATTTGGCTCGTTAAGCATTATAAACAAGCCAAATCTTGCTCGCTTAGTATTATAAACGAGCCGAATCTGAGCCAAGCTCGTTTAACATAGTAAACGAGCCGATCTAGAGCTAAGCTCGAGACGAGCCCGAGCCCAGGCAACCAATAAACGAGCCGAAGCGAGCTAGCCTAGCCGAGCTCGTCACGAGCCCGAGCCCGAGCCAGAAAAAATTAATGCGAGCCCGAGCCTAAGCTAGGCTGAAGCTCGGCTCGGCTCGGCTCATATACAGCCTTACTCTTCACGTTAGTCCCTCCCTCCTTGTCTGGCCGTTCGAAACTCCGGTCGTTACAACGGTGACGATTAAACCCCCATCTGTTACCAGTTCCTTGTCATTAAATAGTCTACTTAATCCCATGGTCGAATTTAATTTTCCATCGTCTGTATAGTTCAGTCGAAGTCATCTTCCTACGTTCAGAGGTTTGGAATGCCGGAGTGGTTTGACAACGGCGGCGGCGGTGGCGGCTTAAGCTAAACAGATCCCAGCTTTCAAGTGCTTGTAATTAGAGCCTAAGTAAGTGTTCCATTGCTTTTCAACCCTTCTGTTTTGTTTACAGATCCTTGCTTGACTACCTTCTTCCTGTAGCTCGAGTTTCAGCTCCGACGAAGATAGCTCCCCATCGAATCCATAGTTTCATAAATAAAATATATTTTCATAATAAGATTAACTTAGGATTCGAAATACTTGATACTTTTATTTAGAAAGTATGTTATAGTTCAAGTGACTTAAATTATAAATTTAATTTAATAGACATAGATTATATAGTTTGGTAATTATGAAAATTAAATAAATAATACTGAAATATTAGTTAAAACTCATGTTTAATAAAAAGGATATTAGCTAAGAAATTCAAGGTTCATAATAATTCAGGTTATGAATAAAAACATAGGTTCGAGAATAATGAAATATATTATCCTTTGGGAATCCTGATTTTATTAAAATAACGAGGTTAGATTACACTTAGTACATGGATATAAAATATGTTTGGGATTAATTAGTTAAATTCATAAAGGAAGAGAATAGGTTGATATCTTATAACTTAAGAATCATAAAAATAAGGCTACCAATAGTAAGTTGGAATGAATTTTGAACTAGTAAAGTACTTATCTAAGATAATAGATTTAATTTATCATCGTAAAGTGAAGCCGCCGTCACACTTCATGATTAGTTGTGAAGTGATCAATTCCCAAGTCGCCAAACCGTCGCCCAAGACTGTCCCATCAATAGTTGGTCTCAGACTAATCGAATTAGTCTTCTTTAGGTTCTTAAAGACGTTCGACTCCCTAGACCAGACTTCTACGTTAAGGTTCGCCCACTTATCAAAAGGTGGGTTGGTTTAAGGGGTTAATATCTTGTCGAAACTATTTTATTTTATGTTATGATTTTATGCCATGTTAAACTCTATGAATTAAGCATGTTATTATTATGAAGTATGAATGAATGATTCATGTCGTTATTATTAAGTTGTACATGATTAAGGGTCGAGCCTCATATAGACAAGTATAGGTGGATTAGTTGAAGAGGATAATATATTGTTGTTGCTAATGTTACGTTATGCCTTTATTATGTTACGTTAAGTTGCATGATTTATGTGGTTGTTATGTTTCATGTTTTAGCTGCGTAATAATGTTTTGTCCATGCCATGTTAGGGTTGGCCACTAATTCTTCACATAGGCAATTAGTAGTTGAATTGATAACGTGTGTCCCTAGTTATGTTGATGATGGTTTATTTATGTGTATGTTATGTTCATGTGATTAAGGTTTTGGTTGTTGTGGTTCTAGTCATGTTCATTGTGGTTTATTGACGTGTGCATGTTATGATTATGTCCTTATGATTAAGCTTGTATGATTATGGTCGGGTTTTTTCCTATTCTAGGGTAACAAGAAAGTTTAATTCCCAAAATAGGGTGACTAGATGGTCAATTCCCATACTAGGGTGATTTATGCTGACTAGGAAATAAAATTTACTGACACCATTATCGCCACTTATACTGGCGACATATATATATTTATTATCTTCTATATTTTGTCGCCACTTACATACACTTTTTTCATTTCTTGTGCAGCTTTTTATCTAATTCAATTATTTAGTATTTTTATTATTATTTAATGTGATCCATGTAAACTAAAATATTTTGATATGATATATTCCATTTAAAAATTATAATCTCTATATTGTAATATAAAACAGTGTTTCCAAAATCGTACATTTTCCGTCACAGAGACTATGGATTGGTTCAATGAGTTGGTTCGGGTAGAAGATTATCGAGGGGGGTCGTCTAGCTCCTTACGTTGGGATACCTAATAGTAAATCAATCAAACAAGTAGTAAGAGGATGATGGAATGAGAGTGAGCTTGTATGGAAGGTGGCATACGGAAAGCAGAGGAGTACTAGGGGTTGCCCGTAGGCGTGCGGGAGTGTACCCAAATATCTGGTATCGTGTACCCGATTTTCTAACCATAACACTAGTATCACTCAAATAGCTAACTGACACCATTTTTTATATTGGGTTACGTCTACTCGATTTTCTCCCCTAATCATCTATATAAGATTAAGGGGTCATTTTCCGCGCGGAAATGAATTGCAGTGGAATTGAAATTCGAAATGGATTCGATTGCTGGGGAAGACCCTAATTCCTTCCGGATTTTAATTCCTTGTTTTCCACTGTACCGTTACTATATGGATTTCAAACAAAGGACCGTTCTATATGGATTTCAAACAAAAGACCACCTGACATGACTGAACTACCCTTCCTATCAATCTGAACAACCACTTCTTTCTTTTTGTATCTCATTTATACTGTTTTTACACAAAATACTCATAAAATTCGAACCCATCATTATTAAAAAAAAATATATCAACCAAACATGAATATTCAAATAATCAAAATTATTTAAACATTCAAAGAAAGTGGAATAATATGGCACCTAACCTTCATAAAAAAATCTATGAGCCACATCTCATAACCAATGTTGGCTCAATGTTAATCCATCTCAGCTATTAAAATATTATAGAAGTTTTTCATTTAAAAATGATGAATCAAAAAGTTGTTTTCTCACGTTAGAAAATAAAACATAAAAGGATACTGTTGAAAAAATAAAGGAAAAGTCAAAAAACCTGCCATCTCCTCCCCTTTTCAAAGGGTTTTGAAAACCCAGCCGGAGCTCATTTGAAATCCTTCCTATATTTGAAATCCATCGGTTATGTGTACCTTGTTTTGCTCGGAAAACAAGGGAATTGGACCAAGGAGGAATTGAGCAGAATTCCTGGCCCAACTATTGCGCGGAAAACGACCCCTAAGCATTTTATGTAGGGTTTCAAAATTGTACCAGTACGACCGGTCAGACTGGTTGAACCTTGAACTACTCGACAAAATAGTACACTACAATATTGTTGTAATGATGGTTCATTAACGATTCAATACAATTTATAACAATTTTAATAGTTGGATCGCATACAGATAGACTCATCGGTTTAACGTATCAGTGTGATGTTGGAAAAACTAATTTTATATTACAATATAGATTATAATTTTTAATATAATATATCATATTATAATACTTTAGTTCATATGGATGGCATTAAATAAAATACAAATATTAATTAATTTAATTAGATTATAAAAATTTATAATAAAGACATAAATGGTAATGACAGAACTGCACAAGAAATGAAAAATGTGTAAAGTGGCGACAAAATGTTGGAAATAATAAAAATATATATGTCACCAGTATAAGTGGCATAATGGTGTGAGTAATTAAATCACCGTTTATGTTAGTGATTTTCTTTCCTAGTCAGCATAAATTACCATAGTTTGGGAATTGACTATTGAATTACCCTAGTTTGGGAATTGAACTTTCTTGTTTCCCTAGAATAGGAAAAAATCCAGGATAGTCACACACCTCACATAGTCAAGTAATAGGTGGATTAATAATTGGTGCTCTCTAGCTAGACCTCCGCTCCACCCAAGTTTTAGTTATGGTCACTAGAAACCTTGGGCCAGATTTTCCCCTCAGTTTAGTGGAACAGAGTCCTTATCAGTTACCACTATCGGTCAGAAACGTGCTCTGGGCAGTGTGTCCGTTCAAGGAGCGGTAAGGCTGGTTAGTGGAGTTGAGCCCTTACCTAAAACATGAATAGTAAGATGACGCATGAAGTCTTGAGATGACATGTTATGTGTATGACTAATGATGTCTTGAAATGGTATGTATGTTAAATATGTTACCCAGTTTCAGATCATGTGTTCAGTGAGATGATAGGATTATGAATGCGTGTTGAGCTATGGTTGGTGAATTTTTTATTAGTAATGTTATGTGTTTGGTTGAGATATTTTGTTTATGATAAGTATCAATTATTATGTTATAGAATGTTTGATTGTGAGTAATGTTATGATTTAATATTTAATTAGGGAAATGTGTTAGTAGACTTGATAGTAATGTAGATGTTTAATAATTCTAATTCGTGAATAGTGGTTAGTTTAACTTGGACAATGTTTTCATTTTTCTCGAACTGTTGTTTGCATTTTGCCAGTGTTTAGGGCTAGTCTATAGTTTAACATTTGTTTTTGAAATGTTTTCTAAAGTATTTCAAGTTTTTTGCTTTTGAAGCTTATTTGAGATTATGTTAGTTAAGGTTAACTATAGTTTGGATTTAGTACTTTGTTGCAAGTTTTTGAAATTTTTTATTTCAAGTTGCAGGGTGTTAGCTTATCTATTGTGAATCTTGAGTTTTTTTTTGTGATTAAGGGCTTCATTATTGATATTTCTGTTTAAGGGCTCCATTTGTTTAAGTTTCGTGCTGTAAGCGGTTTGGATTCTTTCATCAAAGTGTTGTACTCCATCATCGAATTTGATCATGAAGTCAGTCTCCAAGCAATATGTTGGGCAGCTTCCATGAGTACCACATCACATAGGATTAGATCGGCGTACCACCCTATGCAAAAGGGAACGTGAGCTTGATGGGTCAACCTTAATTCCCCACAGTTGGTAAGCCAATGTAGCTTGTAGGGTTTTGGATGTTTTAGGGTTGGAAGGCCCAGGCCTTCCACTAGATCAGTGCTTACCTCATTGGTGCAACTTCCTCCATCAATGACCATGCTACAGATTTTATTTTTGATCACGCACCTGGTGTGGAAAAGATTTTCTCGTTGCTCCCATCCTTCTTCAACGATTTGAGCATTAAGAACCCTTCAGGAGACTGCGGAGAACCGGCGGGTGTGGGGCTGCAAGGCTGAGTAGCGAGCTTGTACCGGGGCTGAGTAGCGCGTTGGGGCCAGGTGGCGCGGGCCTGGGCTCGGGCCTAGGTGATGTCGGGGCTTGAGCTAGGACGCGGGCCATTGACCGAGTGATAACTCTTGTTGGGGTTGGGTTTACGTGTGGCTCGGGGGTGTAGCTCCCACTAGATGCGGAGCTAGAGCCGGATACCGGGGTTGGATGCTGATCCGGGGTAGGGATAGGTACTGGGCTGGTCGGATGTTGGGCCGGTGTGGTGTTGATGTTGGGTAGCGGGCTGGCGCTGGCGTCAGGTGCTGGGCGAGGCCGGTGCTGGCGCTAGGCGCTGGGCCATGTGCTGGTCCGACGCTCAACCGGTAGTGTATCGGCCTCTCTCTCAAGTCTATCCAACGTGGCTTGGACCTAGCTCAAGATGTGGGAGACGTTTGCTACCGTGGCTTTTAGCTTAGCTAGCCTCTTTCCTGCCATGGTTAGTAATGGAACAATAGAAACAAGAAATAGAACCTCTCAAATGTCTCGAATGAACCTCACTCTCTCTTGATCTTATCTCTCGTGTTTAAATTTAATAGCGACACTCAAAAAGAAGTCAGAACAGCTCAAGCTACCAAGTATCGACTTACCAAACGTGTGGCACCACAGACCTGCACTCTAGGGCTGCCTCTCTAGCTAGTAAGTACTCCTTGATGGAAAATTCAGCTAGAAGATAGAGCGGGCTTGGGTGTAGGTTTTAAGCAACGAAACCTATATTTTCTTTTCTATCCCCTCTTCTTAAATATACCCTTACAAGGAAAAGAATTTGGCAAGGGTCACATTGCTTTGTTTTTGAACTATTTTCTGTTTTCTCAACTTCTTTTCATATTTTCTTCATGGATTGGATGGCCACCTAGCTTTTTCTGCCTTACAATAGAAACTTGAATACAAGAACTAAAATAGATGAAGATTTTCGAAATATTTTCTAAGAACAGAAAGTAAAGGGATATGAATCCGAGAATAAACCTGGAAACTAGGATAAAGTTGGTCCTAGTGTTGAATCGTGCTCTGATACCAACTAATGTGAACCGCTGCAACCGTGGGCAGACGACACTTGAACACCATAAGCTGGCCTTCTAGGAACGAGCTAAATCTATGAAACCGGGATGGTTAGAGGACTTTGACACACTAGCTATAAAAGAGCTAGGAACAACAAGTATCAAGTCGAAGGCGCCACGTCAAGAGATGAATGTTCTTGATGATAAGTCGTACCTTAAGCAATGCAACAACGAGCAAAGGCTTGAAGGGAATAGAATAAAGTTATGAAAAGGGGGTTTATTTCATTCAAAGCTTGAGTTACAAAAGTGGCCGACAACCTCTATATATAGGGAGGGATTCGTGAACAGGCTCTACGAATCCTCCTTAGACTCTAACTCTACAACTATTAAAGAAATAAAACAAGAGTCTTAATTAGATCACAAAAAGAACTAAATTATTCCTAGAAATCTAACACTAGAAAGGAAAAGTTTAAACAAATATTATAAGAGTTTTGGACAGCAAGGACGCTCCTAATTTTGCTAATCCGGAAGAAGCCCTAATCCATGACCGCGCAGGATTAGGTGACTGCGCAGGATTAGGTGACCACGCCCCGAACCGCATCCACGTCCGCGTCGGGTGAGCATCTTCCTAAATAGGTGGCATCTTTGTGGCAACTTCTCCAATTCCTTCAGGGACGGGTGGCTGAGCTTCCTGGGCCTCTAAGGCTTTCAAGGCCAGTGGAGAATTGGCAAAGGCCCAATCCAATTGGTGGCTCGGCCCAAATTGGTCATTCATAGCGCTCCGGACTAGGCCCGACGCCCGTACTTGGCCCTACTTCGGGCCTCCGGGTGTTCTACCCAGGCCTCTAGGCCTTCCGTCTTCTGTCTCATGCCAACTTTAGAGCATGCCTTGGGGGGCGTTGTTGAGCATCAGTTTAGTCCTGGGGCCCTGTGGAGTCAGCTTGGGGCTTTGAATGGATGCTATGCTCGGCCCGGAGCCGGTGGCGGAGCTCGGTCTTATCATCATTGCTCTGGATGTCCTTACTTCCGGGTCTTGCTCCGGCTCTTGCTCCGGGGAGGTTTCCTTGACTTCTAGGTGAGTGTATACTCCCTAGGTAAGCTTTTCTGCATCTTCCTCATGTCCTTCTTTTCTCCATGCCCTCATGTATATGTTGAGCCGCTCCTTGAAGGCCTTGGTGTGGCTTCGGGACAAGGGTGGTTTAGGTCGAGTCCAGGGCACAGGGGCTACATCACAAAGCCAAGAATAAACAATGTAGCCAAGTACGGATCCTTGATTGTCGTGTTATGCCTGGCTAGACTCAGCGGTGTTCGTAATATCCGAGTCTACTCCGACTCAACAATTTTCGTGAATCAGATGAAGGGAACCTTTGAGGTACGGGATGAGTCACTCATGACGTACAAAGACGAGGCAAAAAGTTTAGTTGCCGAGTTTGATGAAGCTGAACTCAATCACGTAGCCAGGGAGGAGAACGTCCACGTAGACGTCCTCTCCAAGTTAGACACATCTATGAGTTTTAAAGAAGGACGAATGGTGATTGTGAAAATCGAGAGGGAGGAAGCAACTTGTATGACAATCGATTAGGTAGAAACGGAGGAACATGGTCAAGAGATGCGGTGAACATGGTCAACAGATGCAAGAAGTGTCAATTGTTCGCCACACATCATCACCTTCTAGCTACATCTCTGCAACCGATCGTATCATCGTGGTTAGTTGCTTTCTGGGATATGGATTTGTTTGGACCCTACTCCAAAGTAACCGGCAAGAGTAAGTATTTGGTCGTAGTAGTGGATTATTTCACCAAGTGGGGTGAAGCAAAAGCAATGGCATCCATCACGGCGTTCTAGATTCAAAAGTTTGTCATCGTCCACATCATTACCAGATTTAGTCTGCCTAAAGGGTTCATATACCATGGTACTTAGTTTGGCTGTACGCCATTCATAGAGTTCTGAGAGGAATACAAGATCATTGTACACTTAGCTTCTGTAGCTTACCCTCAAGCGAACGGACAAGTTGAGGCCATAAACAAGGTAATCCTCATGGGCCTAAAGAAGAAAGAGGACGATGCGAAGAGGCAATGGGTGGAGAAACTACCATACATCTTAAGGGAACACCACACTTTGTTCAAAATAGCAACAGGCAAAAACCCCATATGCTCTAGTCTATGGAATGGGCGTTGTCCTCCGGGTAGACTTAGGATTACAAAGCCAGCTGGGAAGGTATGGCGAACGTGAAATGTATGCTCGATAACTTAGACATGGTTGAAGAAAGGCGGGAGATGGACAACATATGCCTGCTAGTAGAGAAGGCACAGCTGGCTTGAAGAGTCAACGCTCACCTCAGACCCCACCATCTCCAACAGGGCGACCTTGTCGTCCGAAAGTTTTCCGCCCCATCCCTCAACAAGGCAATGTTGAACGCAAATTGGGAGTGGTCGTACAAAATTATAGGGGTAATCATACCAAGTACATTCTAACTGGAGAGCCTTTTGGGGATCTATCTAAAAACGTGGAATGTTATGCACCTCCGGAAGTACGAGGCAAGGGCTGAGGACTAGTTTGTTTTCGGTTTTCCATTTTCCTTCAAGTAATAGTTTCGGCCAGTTTGTTCAATTTTTAGTTATCAGATTAGTTTTTTGGACTAATTGCATGGCGTAGTACTCTCAGGTTAACACATTTTCCTAAAGGCGTAGCACAAACGTCGGGGCTCTAGGCGAACTCTAATAAATGGAGGGAAGTCTAACTCCTCTCGAAGTCTAAATTCAATGACGTAATGCAAACCCCGAGGGTCTGGGTGAACTCTCCTAAATAGAGGGAAGTCTAACTCCTCTCGAAGTCTAAATGCGTAACACAAACGTGGGGGCTCTGGGTGAACTCTCCTGAATGGAGGGAAGTCTAACTCCTCTCTAAATTCAACGATGTAACACAAACGCCGAGGCTCTGGGTGAAATCTCCTAAAGGGAGGAGTGTCTAACTCCTCTCGAAGCCTAGTGGTGTAACATAAACACCGAGACTTTGGATGAACTCTCCTAAAATGAGGGAAGTGTAACTCCTCTCTAAATTCAACAACGTAACTTAAATGTCGAGGCTCCGGGGAAACTCTCCTAAACAGAGGGAATCCTAAGTCCTCCCTCAAAAAGCTAAGGTGTTCCTTACGCACCATAGCTTTAGGAGAACTCTCCTCGAATGAGGGAAGAGAGAATCTTCTATAAAATAACCCCATACAACCATGCACGAGGATATGAGAAAGAAAAAGCATGAGTTAAAAAGGCCCCACAGCCAAAGCGCCCACAGAAGCAGACGTTCTAAAGGCGCACGAAGGCGCATTGTCTAGACAGAAAATTAAAATGGCACACGAAGGCGTCACTGTTTGGGACTTATACTAAACAAGATCAAAGAAAAAGAAATTAAGGGGTTCAGGGAGCGGGATCAGGAACATTGGCAGGAGCCTCCGGCTCACTACATCCACCGGTGGGGTCGTGGATACGAGCCTGATGGAAGGGTGCAAGACGGCTTCTCAACTCTTTTAGGATTCCATGGTCATCACACTCTAGCTAAGAATCAGCGTCCTTGATGAATTATCGAGTCAGTACTTGACGTTTGAATACGAACCTCATCATCTCGGCTTGTGTAACACCCTCACTTTTCTTGAAAGATAAAACGACTAAAATGCCCTGCGCATGGACTTGATAAAAAAACATAAAAGAAACTGAAAGTATCCATTGAAATAAATAAACGTAAAACATTTATAAATCTCATAGATAAACAATGTGAATAGCCTTAACACATGGGCAAAACCAAGATAAAACTTAAGTTCGATCCAACCATAAAAACAGTCTCAAGTCCCAACTCAATAAAAGAACTCAAAATTACTCCAACTTCAACTCCATGCTCAAGTACTTACTCTGAGTGTCGTGACATGACTTGCAACAGCTGGTGGGTGGCTCGGGCTCAGTCTTTCGCTCTTAAACATTTAACTACTACATCGAACCATAATTCGATCAATTCTAAGTATTTTATTGAGTAATAGTATTAATAATTTCACTTTCTTTTGTGAAGTTAATTATTGAACTAACATACATAAAAGCATTAACTGAGCTTGCACTACTTTGCATAAATTGCATCTAGGAAACATAAACATAACACTTCATGCATAACTTGACTTATCTCTGACAAACTTTTATCTAGGGGCTCCCTAACTCGTCTAACTTGCCCTACGCCCAAACTGAAATAACTGAAAGTGTCTGGGAGCACGTATCCATCAGACAAAGGCTGGATGGGGACTTGAACCCACATCTCTTAACTTAATGGATGGGGACTTGAACCCGCATCTCTTAACTGAGTGGATGGGGACTTGAACCCGCATCTCTTTATTGTAATGGGGTGAGGGAGAGAGAGACGAATTATTAATTATTCTAATAATCGTCTATATGCATAATCACTGACTAGTGCTGACATGGCATATACATAACCTTATCACATAACTAAAACATGAAATGTATCCATCAATAAATATCATGAAACTTAACATAACATAAATAAGGCATAAACTAAAACTATCAACAACAAGATATTACCCCCTTTAACCAACCCACCTTTAAATAAGCGGGACAACTCAACATGGAGAGTCTGGACTAGGGAGCTGAGCATCTTTAAGAACCTAAAGATGAGATATCGATTAGACTAAGACCAACATGAGCTGGGGAAGTCTAGGGCGACGGTTTGGCGATTTGGGAAGGACCACTTCATGACTAATCGTGAAGTGTGACAAAAGGCTTTACTTGACGACGCTTATCATCAACTAAATTTGTTAGCTTAGAGAATTAATTTATTGATTTAAAGCTCATTCCATTAATTCCTTGAGATATCTTTTGAAATATATTATTGATCAACCTAATTCTCTAAGTTCGAGATTGAGAGAGAAAACATTAACCCTTTAAGTTTATTATTAATAATTTCTTTACTTTATTTACCTCAACTAATTATTATCATTAACAAACCTTATTTCTAAATAATATCTTATTTATAATAGTTTAGCTTCTCTAGTTGAATATAAGAATTTAGATAATTTAGACTAATATAACTTCTACGATCAGTAAGTTTAATCCTAAGTGAATTGCCATCATATATTTTAGTTTAATTACCGAGGATAGAATAACAACTATATCTTCTATATTATTGAGCTCCACTATTAAATTTATTAGGCCAAATACACAAATCTAGCCAAACCTTTTCGATTTATGTCAAATCTAGCCACTTCTATTTTAGTGACAATAACTAGGCAAAACCTTTTATTTTCGTGTCAAATCTGTCCAGTTGACCCATTTGATCGTTAACTTTTTAACACCGTTAGTAATGTGGAAAATGAAGCTGACATGGCATTCATTTGACTAGTCAAGTGTATGCCACGTCAGCGCATTTATTAACTTTAAAATTAAGAAATAAAAAATATAATAAATGTAAACTTTAAAAAATGGAATTATTAAATTAATTAAAAATATACAAAATCTGATTTCGTTCCCAACCTTGGCAACCCATCCTCCCCCTTCCTTCCCATCGACAGGGGAGGATGAATCGTCTTTCGCCAATATCATCCTGTCTTGCAAGCTCTCCAGCTGGGTCTTCGGTGGGAACCCTCCAAGGTAGAGAATCGATCTCGTCCAACTAATTTCCGTGCAGCTCTCCTTCATAATCAGATCTAGTTCTGGAAACTTGTTATCCATCATCGGAAATTGATCCTCTGTTTCTCCCAGAAACAGAGCACTGGACAAGCTTGAATGGTGGTGGCGTTTGCTTTGTTAGGATTCACATACCTGTTCAAAAAGCTCTAGATCTTTGCCATTCGGAACAAGATCCATCCTTGAGACAAAACAGAACACATGGACTCTACTCTCGGAACTCCCAACATCGAAAATAATAGCGTAATTGTTATTCCGGACTCTACAGATAAACATCGAAAATAACACATGGACTCTACAGGGACACATTTCGATTACTGATCGCATAATCTTCCCGAGCAGGCATCACAAATAATACAAACCCGATCAACAGCGATGGAATCGAGATCACCAAATCAACGCTACAGTAGCGGTGGATCTTATTGGAGAAACTTTCTTGTTGGAGGCTGTCGCGCTTGTTCATCTTGTCGACGAGGTGGTGGTCAGAATGAGTCGGGAAAGTTATTCCAGACTCTAGGAGCTCGGTGGAGGAAGGCGTACGATAGCGGAGGTGGTAGTAGCGGTAGTGGCAGCGGCGGCAAGGATTGCTCTTAGTTTGCTTTGTTGATTTGGACTTTGGAATAGAAGTTTTTGCAGAAATAGAGTGATGGGGGAGGGGAGATGGCGATGAAGGTAATTTCCATTTTTTATTTTTTTATGGAGTCTTTTTCTCATTAAAGAAGTGGAAAGCCACTTGGACTCTTTTTTATGGAGTCTTATGCAAGAAGTTTTTGTCAAATTTCGTTAACTGATGGACGAGAAAATGGACAGAAATAATAAAAATGGCAGAAATGAGTTTTCCGAAAGAAGTGACCAGATTTGACATAAACTCGAAAGATTTTGCCAGATTTGTGTATTTGGCCAAGTTATTATTAACTTTCTAAGTTTCATTATTAATATTAATCAACTCCATTTTATGAATCTCGTATCATACTTAACTTAATTTACTTAATCATACTTAAATATTAAATTTACCAAAGTTAGTTACCAAACTATCTCACAAATTATTATCATGCTAATTCATACTTGAATTTTAAGTTATTTAATCCATTTATTCATTGTACGAATTTAGCTAATTAGTCGTACCTAAATTATGTATCCATGTCTCTGTCTAATTATTATTAAAGAAATATGTTATTACTTATAGCCTAATTTTTGTACTAGTTCGAGGGGAAAAGAAAATGAACCCCTTTAAATCTTAAAATAACTTATTATTAATAATTCCTAATTCATATTTAGACTTACTTCTTTTTATTGATTAATACTACTCATATGGAAAATTACCTAGGCATAATAAAATTAGATTATTAATCTAATATCAGTTTATTGCCATGTTGTTCCTTTTCAAACTCGATTAGATGTTTTAATAATCGACGGTTAATGAATTAACCGGATTCGTAACTAACTAGACTAAATTGAACTAACTGAAAAAGTTAGTTGGGTCACTTTTGACAAACTTCAAAAGTTACAGATTACTTAGGAAACACGGGGTGACTGTTTCTGTTATTCCGAGGATTTCAGTGACTAATCTGGTGATTACTTAAACTATGGTGATTTACTTGTATTGATTCAAAACTTATAGATCCAACTGAAACTGGTCTGACCGAACTGACCAAGACCAGTTCGGTTGAACCATCATCTTCAACCCAAAACGTCCTCATAACACTTCAATCTCGCCGGCGGAGCAACCCAGAAACTGGCGAGATCGAAAACTCGATTCAACCCATGAGACAAGTTGCTGACCTGAAAATGAGTCACTTCCAAGTCCGAAAATGAGCTGGGTTCGGCTGACACGATGGAATCGACAGTTCGGGTCTTCGGTGGAGACTGAAACTCGAGGTTATAGGGTGTAAGGAGTCCAGTCATGATTTATGAATGAAAAGGGAGAACCGAAGTCGATGAAGGAACTTACCTAGGCTAGGATTAGGGCATGGGAAGGCTCGGTCGATTTAACATAAGCTGCTACCGGAGCTACCACCGCTAACGTCGTTCGGGAACAGAGCAAGACATAGAGCTCTTTCGTTCTTAGATTTTTGAAGAATCAAAAGGGGAAGAAGGATAGGGAACGAGTCCGACACTTAATTCGTTACATCGTACAGATCGGAGAGGCTGAATCCATTGAATCGATTTAATGGCATTTCCAGAATTCGTAACCGCCGCCGGCGACATAAATGGAAGGTAGCAGAATGGATTCGACGCATGGGAAAGAATGATGAAGAAGGCTACCAACACAGTGTTGTTTTGAAGAGGAGGGCCAGTGACAAAACGATGTCGTTCAGCAATAGGGGGCACATTTTAAATTTGACAATGTTGGGTTTTGAACCCGCGTCTGTAGTAGTTAAGATCGGCCCAATTACCATTGGGCCACAGCCTGATATTTAAACTGAATTAGGTTTGGCTCGAATTAGTATAATTACGTTAGCTGATTGTACCACCTTTTCTAATAACTAAATAAGTTTAATATAACACATCTAAATATCTTTGGACCATATTGGGACTAACATGTCATGATAGTAAAACATTTCATAGCTATAATACTTAGTTAAGATATTTTGAAAAATTTTACGAAGGGTATTTTAGGGTTGTATATGAAAAAATCTTCCTTTAGATTCGGGGTGTATGATGACACTCGATTTGACGTGATTTTCAGCCCCATTTAAGCGACATTTCCTTGCTTAAGACTTGGTTTTTAGGGCAGAATAACGAATATTCACTCAACTGCTCTATCTCGTGCCATTTTGGTTACTTTGGCCAGTTTCGGGTCTATTTGATGGTTTTCTAGGGTTTTTGTGATAGCACAGGTTTTTGCCGTCAAATAATGTAACCTAGAACGTGTCTAAGGCATTGGAACCTTGAAGAATCGCATTAGAATTGATCCAAGGAGTCAATCAAGTCAACACAAATCCTACCCAGCTTTACAAAGAAGATTTCGGCGAAAGTCCTGAAGTTTTCGGCGAAAATCCAAGAAGAAATCGTCAGAGCATAGAAGGAGAATTTTTCGGCGAGAAGACTAAGTCTTCGCCGAAAACTCTCGATCAAAATAACACAGGAGAATAGTCGACCGGTGCCAGCCTTTTCAAAGAAGTTTATGGCAAAAGTCCTGAAGTTTTCGCCGAAAACCTTAAACCTAATCCGGCTGGAAAAGGGTTAAGTATAAATATAAACTGGCGGCTCAAAAACAACAGATCATACAACATATCAAAATTTCCAGACCTAAGAAGTTCGAGAGAACAAAGAGTTTTGAGAGTTCGAAGAGCCAGGAAGAGATCATGATGCCATCTTTCCACCTTGGAAACTCGGAGCTAGGAGTGAAAATTACTGGAGAGCGGACCTTTGCCAGAGTCGTCTTAATTAGGTTTTACAGCTTCCATCTGTTCTTCCTTTTCATGATGAACTTTATTTTTGTCTTTGTTTCTGTGTTTGTTTCTGCTGTTATGAACATGAGTAGCTAAACTCGTAGAGCTTAGACTAGATGAACCTTAAGTGACACAGGGCTTTAAAGCGGTTGCCTCACTTTAAAACACCAAATCAACAATTAACCTATTCATTGGAGTGTACCTTTTGTAGGAACCAGTTAGGGTTAATCTGCTTCTAGAATAACTCAAAAATCGTTAGTAATTCCACCAGTTAGTTTAGTCGTCCCAAGAAGCGACCGTCCTCGGGCGACTAGTTAATCTTGGTTGCAGATCGGATAGAGCGAACGTTCGCCAGTCTTAAACCTAATGGTAAGGAGTTATGGTGGTGTCTTAGAATTGATTGAACGAGAATTAAAAACCGCTAGTCTGTTGACTGCCAATGCTCTGGCGATCTAAGGGGGATTCGAAGTCTAAGCTTGTTTGTCGTCTTTGTTAAGTCAACCAATCTCTCAATCTGTCATTTAATCTAGTATTTAAATTTACCTGCATTTATAGAATAGAAGTCGTGGAAATTACACCACGCACAACGTGTTTAAACCTGAGTAATCTGCCTTTACAATTGAGTAAACGATTATTAGAAGACCCGTGGAATACGATCTGTCTTGGTTTGTGCTTGATAGTTATTTGACTACACGCGCGTGAAAACGCGTCCATCAAATTGGCGCCATTGCCGAGGACCTTCTTTTAATTGTTTGAAAGAAGAACTGGCATTTTATTCTTCTACTTTCCATCTTTCATATTTACATCCACTTCGTTTTTACACCGGTTGTGCTTGTTTTTGTCATTTGTAGGTTGTCTACAGGTTTATGCTTCACCGCCCACTCACGCGCTCCTTAACCAAGACTGACAAGGCTAAGAGTGTGGAGAGACCAGGTAGCTCTGCTCCGCCAAGGCGACCACAAATTCCGAAGAAAGGCAGAATCAATCTACGTCCATCCTTCACGCCAATTAAGATCGAGGAACTGAAGGAGAGTTCCTCATCTTCATCTTCATCCGCTTCATCAACCGCATCACTCTCACCCCCACCATCTCCTAGAATGGGTGATCGATTACCACCACCATCGGGTGCACCAAAGAGTCAAGCTGATTACAACAAGCCGAGCGCGACTAACGTTCGATCTTCTATCGTCGTGCCACGCATTGACGGAGATCCTGACTATGAGATCAAGATCCCTTTCTTGACCATGATCTCTAGGGATCTACAATTTGAAGGCAGACCACTTGACAATCCGTGCACTCACTTGGCTGATTTTATTGATCTTTGTGGGACTTTCAAGAATGGGAATCTCGACAAGAACACCCTATGCTTGAGAGCCTTCCCGTTCTCTCTTAAAGGAGGAGCTAAGAGGTGGCTCACTGGCAAGCCACCCGGTTACTACACAGATTGGGATACTCTTGCTCAAGACTTTGTCGAAGAGTACTTCCCTCCCTCAAGAACAACCGCCTACAAGGACAATATCTCTAGATTCTCCCAGAAGGAAGGTGCGAGCTTATATGACACTTGGAATGAATTCCAAGAACTTCTCTATAATTGCCCTCACCATGGTTTCGAGCAGAGGCAGCTAGCTGAAATCTTTGCTCGAGGTCTACGTGAAGAATATGCTAAATGGGTCAATTCCCTAGCTGAAGGGGATTGTATTACCCTCACACCTGAAGCTGCTCTCCTCCATTTCACAAACTGTGCTTCCAAGTCAAGGAATTGGGAACGACAATCAGAAGGATCAAGAAGCAAGCTCGATATTGAAGCAACCATTAGACCAGAAGTTGAAAAGCATTTGAAGAAGTCTACTACACCCATAAAGCCGCCTTTAGCCTCCGTTCTTGTTGCCGATTGCGAGTGGTGTGGAGCTTGTGCTCATAACGGAGGATGATGCCAGAACTTTGGCAAGGGAAAATTCTGGTCTACTGAAGAAGTCAACTTCATCTCCCAAGGCTTTAATAACAATCAACAAGGTTATGTTGGCTACCGCAACTACAGACAACAGGGAAATTTCCAAGAGCGACCTCCCCATAATGTCAGCGCCAACCAGAACCAAGGTCAGAATTAGAATTTCCAACCAGCTGGTTCACTCCAGGATCAGAAGCCAAACAATCCAACTAGAGGTATCTACCAGCCGCCTCACCAAAATCAAGGCAACTATGGAACAGCTCCTGGCAATCGCCAGAATCAATACTTGAACAACACTTATCCAGGACAGCAACATCAGAAAGACAACAAGGATAATGATCTTGACAAGAAGCTCCACCAGATCATCACCAGGCTTGACGATCATGATAGTCAGTTCAAGGCTCAAGCTCTCCTCAACCAAGAACAAATCGCTTCCGGACAACGAATATAGCATGCGGTGAACCAGATCTCCAACATGCTAGCAAATGGCCGCCCCTCTGGCCAGCTCCCGAGCCAAATCCAAGGAAGGAGCAGGCTAAGATGGTCTCTATTCAAAGTCCGACGAACTCACCTGTTAATACTTCTTCTAATCCATACAAGGCCATTGAAGTTCCAGAGAAGAAGAAAGCAAAGGAGGACGTGCCAAAAGACTACGATCCTCCTCTTGCTCCGTATTATGAGAAGGATCCCTTCCCAAATTCTTTGCTACCAAACGCAAGGATCGAGTCTGGCATGTGGGGGAACAAAGAAGAACGCTCTGCCGTTCGTAGCAAGAAGCCTTCCTCGCCATACCCAGCTAAGTGCCCCGATCCTGGTTCTTTCACTTTACCTCTTATCATTAATAATATTGAAGTAGAGCGTAGCTTCGTTGATCTAGGTGCTTCCATAAATGTCATGCCTATGAGTTTATTCGAAAAGTTGAATCTAGGAGAACTTAAACCAACTAGCATGCAACTTGTTTTTGCTGATAGATCATTAAAAACGCCCAGGGGAGAAATTAAAGATGTTGTCACTCGATGTGGTCCTTTTACTTTTCTAGCTGATTTTGTGGTTATAGATACTCGAGGGGAGGATTCTACTATCCTTATAGGTCGACCCTTCATGGCAACAACCGGGATGCAAATCAATGTCTCGAGTAGTTCCTTGACCTTAGGTTTGGTAAGGATACGATAACATTCCGCCTCAAGGACGGTATGAAATACCCTCCTAAAGAAGAAGAAGCTCACTGTCTTTCTGTTGAAACTGTGGAGTTGACCTCGGTCAACTCCGTTACTAATGTTCTCATTCCTTCTACCGTCACACTTGGGAAGGATGATCCCTCACGAGAACTGTTCGGGCCATTCAAGATTGCTGGCTATCTTCCCGATGGACGTACCAAGCTCATTCATGCTAATTGGGAAGATATTCACACTCGTCAGAGGTACTCCGAAGCTTTATTTCATGAATTCCGACGCAAGGGTTAAGGAGATCCTGAGTTGGGATGTCTCTAACACCGTCCAGGTATCTTCCAGCTCAAGGACATTAATCAAAAGCGCTTCGTGGGAGGCAACCCACGGTTGGAGTCAGTTTTTAGTTTTTGTCAAACTCCGTGTTTTAGAGTCGGTTCGGGGGAGCCAAAAGTGTCATTTGCATGACTTCTTATTTTTTGTGTGTGATTTGTGTGTCCTCGGTTCAATTCCAAGTTGTTTGAGGTTGTTCCGATTTCTGTTAAATTAGTTATGATTTTCTGAAGTTTGCTGGAATTGCGAAAATGTTTTACGGCTGAGGTCAAAGTTTTCACCGAAAAGTTGCACCTGTTTCGGTGAAAACTCCCCTTTTAAACCCACTGTGTTTTCTGACCAGTTTTTGATGAATTTTTCGGCAAAAAGTTTCATACATTTTGGCGAAAACTCAATTTGAAATCCGGCAAAAAGTTGTGCAGCTAATTTTCGGCGAAAACTTGCACATCTTTTCACCGAAAACTTTCAGAAAAATCCAAAAAAGTTTCCCCATTTTCTTTTCTTTTTCCGGGTCATTCCTCTTTCCTCCTCATTTCTTTTCGAACAAAAAAACAAACGCAGCCCCCTTCTCATTTTTAAAATCGCCACCGCCGCCGTTTTCACCCTCGCCGCCGCCATTTACCGCCGTTGCAGACTGCCGCCGCTTGACTCCCCTCTCTTCTCCGATCATTTTGAGATATAGATCGTCCGAATTGGAACTCTAGAGCTTCAGTTTCGCCAAAACCTAGTTTTTTAGTTTTTTTACCAATTCCTCTTCTCCCGTTCTTTTTCAGCCACCATGTCTTCAAGGTAAGTGATTGGGTTTTTCATTACGAGTCTTTTGACGTATAGAATGCTGAATTTCGTCAAGGTTGACTTTTGTTGACTTTCTGTCTACCTCGATTTATGTGCCTACTATTTCGTGAAAATTTTGGTGAATTGATTGCTTTGGGCTAATCTAGCATGTTTAGGGAGACTTGTGCTATAATTTGGTATCATTTGGCCATGAATTGCTATGCTTATAGCTTAATTCTTTTGCGGTGTTGGCTTTTGTGAAATGTCGGTTTAACCATGAACTGTTGATGCTTATTTGGCTTCCATGCTTACTCATTGAAGTTCATATCACTGTGTTTGTATTCTGAGCTTATGTTATGCGATGATTCAATGATTTGTGCACGTGAATTGCCATGGTTAGGGTTCAATTTGTTACAATGTTGACTTTTTGGCATATCAGTTTGACCTATGAACTCAATATGTGATTTTGACGCTCTGGCTGATCCTATCGTGTGCAATGACCAATTGTGCCTACCGATTACTCGCTTTTCTTACCCCACTCAGTTTTCCTCATTTCTTTGTGAAATTGAGTTTTTTCGACTAAGTGTGGGGTAGGTGCTTGGTTTGGCTAATCTAGTTCCATTCTTTGTTATGTTCTAGGAATGTAGACAGGGAGCGATGGACGAAGGCCAGGCTAGACACCGGGTCATGCTCCAGAGCACCTGCTCTAGCCACTCCCGCCGCCTATGGTCCTCCTCCAGCATTCCCCGACCGCCTCGGGCACCACTCCACCATTGCCGCCTACCGGAGCATTACTTTAAGCGCTACCAGAGAGTCCAACACACTCCCATAGCTGACGTGCGACCACTCTCTCTGGAGTCAATCCTCGAGCATGATGAGGAGTGGCACACGAACGTCCACGACTCTCTGGCAGCTGCAGGTCTTCTGGAGCTGTCCACCATTGCTGATGACTTCCCCTACCTCGCTCTCCGGGAATTATGGGCTACCTTCGAGCTTGACGAGCACAAGGCGAAGCGGCACAAGAAGATCATCTCCTTCTACCTCGGTGGGGTACATAGAGACCTCACATACGATGAGTTTGCCGACCACCTCGGCATCCCACCTGAGCACTACCACCACCACCACCACGGCTGGGAGGACAACTCGGGCAAAGGCCCAAATTATGACGCACTCTGGAGCCACATCACCGGAGTACCAGGTGCTTAGACCACGGCTCATAACTCCGTGAGGTCACTCTCTCACCCTCTCTTCCGCTTCATTCATATTATTTGGCATAGATCCCTGTTATTTGCTCCAGAGAAGGATCACCACCATATTAGTAGAGAGGAGCTCATCCTACTCCGTGCCATCCGAGAGGGCTACCTGCTTCATCTAGGATGGGTGCTTGCTCGTTTATTCCACCGAAAGACCAAATCGACTAAGTTACATCCACCCTCCTTGGCGGTAACTTTGTTGGGCGCCTCATCACCAACCTTGGCCTCAACCAATCATGGGAACTTGACGTCCCGTGCCACGTAGTACAAACTGTTGGTGGAAACTTAGCCATCGAGTACGACCTCCAATTGGACTATAGTCCACAAGAGGCGGCAGTTCCACCTCTACACCAAGGGGTCGAGTCGGAGGAAGAAGATGATTCTGGGGAGCAGCAGCCCCAGCCAGAGCAGGATGTTCACCACCAGATGCCCCCACAGCAGCCGCCAGTGGGGTATGCATATCAACAGCAGCCGCCCCTCCAGGATCCATTCCAAATACCTCATCCACACTCCCGACCGCCTCCAGGAGACTTTGGAGAGATGCTAGATCGACTCCAGGAGTGGGGAGTGGAGGACAACGCCACCCAGGACGCCCGATGGCTAATTACTCAGAGGCACATGCGTGTGCAGGATGAGAGGTATGAGGCGCAGCTGGTGTGGCAGCAGCGTGTCGCGACCTTCTTCCATTTCCCACCTCCCGATGCACCTAACCAGCAGTGATCGGGTTGTATCCTCTTCCTTGTCTTTCCTTTTTATTTATTCTTTTCGGATTTTGATCCAACTTTTTTCTGTGTGGATCCGGGACACTTGTCCCAGTTTCCTTTTGATTTTTTGTTTGTTTTTTTTGTAGGCAGAGTTTTGGTAGATTCCCTTCCCGCTCCGAAGTTTCATGCTCATCCCCTACATCAATCATCTCGGTCCAGGTTCTTCTATTTTACTCTCCACTCTAGTTTAGTCCTGCGAGGACACAGAACGATTTCAGTGTGGGGTAGGATGCTAGAGAACCTTGCATGAACTTGATTGCCCTTATTTGTGATTTATGTGTTTCGTGGCGCCTTTCTAGTTTCTCTAGCATTATAATTGCTCAATTCTTGATTTTTGATGTTAAGTTGTCGTTCAAATTGTCATAATGATGCTTAGACTGCTTAACCTAGAACCTGAAAACCAACATGTATACTTTGATGCTAAATTGCCTGGTCAGAACAGATTTTTAAAATCACACTTGTAGTTTGTCGCTTTGATTGCATGAAAATGACCGAATCCGACTAGCAAACCAACTGTGAGCTTTTGATCCATTGCACATAACTTGCAATTTCAACCCTTTTTTAGTGCTTTTCTGTTTTCTTGAATGAGTTAGAATTTGCATGAGACCTATTCGAGACCACACATGACACGAGCTCTAGAATGATAGGTGCACCTAGAATTAAGCTACTAAGCCAGATTGCCTACCCAACGTTAAATCCATTAGGTTTAAACCCTTGAGCTTGGCCTTTTCTTTCGGTTCGATACACATTACATCCAATCCCCATTCTTTCATTCCCCGTTGATCCCCTGTGGTTGTAGTTCTAGATTAGCCTACCGGAAGTCAGTTTGTGGTAACCTACCTATAGCCATTAAACAGGTGGTCTTAGCTATTATGTCCAGACGTGTAAACCCCTCTAGCAACTAAAGAAAATCGGCACAAAAAAGTCAAAAAATTCAAAAAAATCAGAAAAGTTCAAAGTTTCAAAGTTTATTGTTTAGTTCAATAACGTTCTTCTCCCTACATATGGAAGGATGAAGTCAAAAGAAAATGTAAAGGAAAAGAAAAAAAATTGCAGAATAAAGTGCTAGGTTGTTTGAGGGTATCACAGGATGAGTGTACACTATTCCACCCGTGTTTAGTTAGATGGTAGGAAGCCATAGACTAGATTTGAGGGAAGTTAGTCGAAAGTTACACCGCACCAAAGCCATCATCATACATTCCCATCATCCATCTCATTATAAACCCCTGTAGTGTAGAATTTGTTACAGTCCTAAGCAAGGAAGTCCTTCTTGACTAGTTACTCGTGTTGTCACAGTGGTGGAGATGTGGTCGAATTGCAAACCTATGACCAAATTCAGTAAAAGAAAATTATTGAGAGCAGAAACACGTCCCTAAACACAGAGAGCAAGAGTTCCCCTTTGTACTAAATACTATCTGTGTAAGGAGTCTGGTCGGTCAGGTCAAATTTGTGTATGATTGGTGATTGCTCCTTGTCGTGTGCATTTTTTAGTGAGACCAGGTTGTTTGGATGATCGGTATGCATGTTAGGTTTCTTGTTCTAGGGATTATCTGTCTAATAATTCATTGTGTATGCTTGAACTTCAATTTTACCGATCTTATCATTTGTGAAATTGAGCTTTGTCTATTCAGTTTGCTTGAGGACAAGCAAAAGCTTAAGTGTGGGGTATTTGATGACACTCGATTTGACGTGATTTTCAGCCCCATTTAAGAGACATTTCCTTGCTTAAGACTTGGTTTTTAGAGCAGAATAATGAATATTCACTCAACTGCTCTATCTCGTGCCATTTTGATTACTTTGGCCCGTTTCGGGTCTATTTGATGGTTTTCTAGTGTTTTTGTGATAGCACAGGTTTTTGCCATCAAATAATGTAACCTAGGACATGTCTAAGGCATTGGAACCTTGAAGAATCGCATTGGAATTGATCCAAGGAGTCAATCAAGTCAGCACAAATCCTGCCCAACTTTACAAAGAAAATTTTGGTGAAAAGTCATGAAGTTTTTGGCGAAAATTCAAGAAGAAATTATCAGAGCATAGAAGGAGAAGTTTTTAGCGAGAAGACTAAGTCTTCACCGAAAACTCTTGATCAAAATAACACAGGAGAACAGTCGACCGGTGCCAGCCTTTTCAAAGAAGTTTTTGGTGAAAAGTCTTGAAGTTTTTGCCGAAAACCTTAAACCTAATCCGGCTGGGAAAGGGTTAAGTATAAATATAAACCGGCGGCTCAAAAACAACAGATCATACAACATATCATAATTTCCAAACCTAAGAAGTTCGAGAGAACAGAGAGTTTTGAGAGTTCGAAGAGCCAGGAAGAGATCATGATGCCATCTTTCCACCTCAGAGACTCGGATCTAGGAGTGAAAATTACCGGAGAGCGGAGCATTGCCAGAGTCGTCTTAATTAGGTTTTGCAACTTCCATCTGTTCTTCCTTTTCATGATGAACTCTGTTTCTGTCTTTGTTTATGCTGTTATGAACATGAGTAGCTAAACTCATAGAGCTTAGACTAGATGAACCTTAAGTGACACAGGGCTTTAAAGCGGCCAAGGATCGGCGGTAATTAGATTCGAAATTCAATCAGTTTCTCTTGCATGTTTGGTTTGTTCTTCGTTGTTTGTGTTTCTCTGTTAGCTAGATCACCTAGATTAGATTCCTGTTAAGTTGAGGATAGTAGCAAGTGTTCGCCTTACTTTAAAACACCAAATCAACAATTAACCTATTCATTGGAGTGTGCCTTTCGTAGGAACTAGTTAGGGTTAATCCGCTTCTAGAGTAACTTATAAATTGTTAGTAATTCCACCAGTTAGTTTAGTCGTTGCAAGAAGCGACTGTACTCGGGCGACTAGTTAATCTTGGTAGCTAGATCGGATAGAGCGAACGTTCGCCAGTCTTAAACCTAAGGGTAAGCAGTTATGTTGGTGTCTTAGAATTGATTGAACGAGAATTGAAAACCGCTGGTCTGTTGAATGCCAATGCTCTGGCGATCTAAGGGGGATTCGAAGTCTAAGCTTGTCTGTCGTCTTTGTTAAGTCACCCAATCTCTCAATCTGTCGTTTAATCTAGTATTTAAATTTACCTGCATTTCTAGAATAGAAGTCGTGGAACTTACACCACGCACAACATGTTTAAACCTTAGTAATTTGCCTTTACATTTGAGTAAACGATTATTAGAAGACCTGTGGAATACGATTTGTCTTGCCTTGTGCTTGACAGTTATTTGACTACACGCGCGTGAAAACGCGTCCATCAGTGTAACATTTCTCCCCCACTTGTAAAAATTTCTTCCCGAAATTTGAGATTCCAAGTAAGGGACTAATGAGATCATTGCAAGCCAAAAATTTCCTAAGGATGTTAACATGTCTATAGTGACTTAAAAATCCTTACGTGATCCATTCCTCTGATTTGCATTGGACATGTCACCGCGCATAGACAAGGTTCTTGATTTCCTTCCAGCTCTAGAGGCTTTACTTTGGTCGTGACGGTTAGATTGCTCACCAAGTTGGTTCTCTGTCTAAGCTCTACCTCCCATAACTGTCTGTTCTGAGTAGTCTCTTCCTAGACTTCCACGATTTGGACACTCCCGTTGTAAATGTCCATGTTCACCACGGCTGAAACACTCCATATGACGAAGTCTGCATTCTCCATGATGTTGCTTGCCACATAGGTCACACGTAGGATAGTTTATTTGGTTAGGTACACTCCTAGTCGATCTTGCATAGCTATGAGTTGGTGCCTGACTGGACAATTCTGTAGCCCTTCTCTTGGAGTGAGGAAAGTGTGACTGTTCACCAGGTTGGCTTGGCGCCTGCCTTTTGTTACCCTTTCTGCTTGCTGTCCTTTCTTCATAGATTGTCTGATCGGTCCTCTCAATTCGAAGTGCAGCATGGTAGATATCTTCCTTATTTCCCCAAACTTGAGCGCTCAAAACATGAAGGATATGAGGCCTCAAACTTCAGAGATAATGATTCATCTGAATGGATCCTGGAATTGTGGTCCTCCATATTGTAGTAGATGATCAAATCGGGCCGTGTACTCAGCAACAGTTTCTCTTCCTTCACTTCCCCATCGTTGCTTAATCATGAGGAACTCCTTTTACTTTGCATCTCTGTATGATTCTGGTATGAAGTGGTTCCTAAATTTTCTCTTAAACTCAGCCCAGGTGATGGCCGGAGGTTCATGTAACATCCCCGCCCAACCAAATGGTTCGGAACCCAAGTTTGGGTGACTGGAGTGCTGGAATCAATGCTTCTGGGGTCCCATTGGGGTCTAGGATGTCCGGGTTTAAGTCGGGTTGAAGATACAAGTGAATGTGCTGGGCTGTGAAGAACACACGCCGTGTGTTGTGATACACGGCCGTGCACTAATTCTTGCAATTCTCGTCGAGAGTTCCAGTATATGATACACGGTCGTGTTTTATTGAAACACACGTGTAGTGTCATAACACATGCGGTGTGTTATGAAACACGCTGTGCATCATGAACTGCATATAAAAGACGGGTTTTGACGGAAATTCATAACTTTCAACTCCTTTCTCTCTCCACGAAAAGCCATTGATGAACCAACTTGTGCCAAGCTTTAGAAGGTGATTCCAGGAGTTGTAGAGATCAGAATTGAGTTCCAATTGTTGCTACGCGTTCCTAGCGACGAGGAGAAGAGATCGCTAATTTCAATTCCTTGTTTTTGGGTGTAGGTCGTTGTCAGTGAGGAAGGTTAGGCTATGATTTTGGAGTTGGGGAAACCGAGTTTCTAAGGAACTGGAAGATGATTAGAGCCTCGTCTTCTATTCCAGGCGAGGGCTTAGCGTTGTTAGGTAGTTTGGGACAGCGTGAGTAGTTCTAATTTTAGCTTAGATGAAAGCTAGGATTTGTATGAAATTGATGTGTGTAAACGGGTAAATCATGTTGTGAAATATGTTCTGTCTAATTGTTGTGGTTGGGGAAATGGTAAGAAATTAAATGCATAATGGATTTACTTAGAAATGAGTGTTAGAATGGAATTGGGGAAATGGATGCAAATGATACGATATGCTGGTTTGTTAGTTGTGGTTGCAGGAGAATGGCCCTGCCAATGTGGGGTCGTTATGAGACAGAGGAACATGTGAGTGGTTCCTAGACTCATGACATGGCTAACCCTATACTTGCAGGTGGGGGTGGCCGGTGAGCTAGCCGATCACTCTATGTGTGTGTTGTGTTGTTTGAGTGTGAGTATGGATGGGATATGGAACTATGGATGGTGAATTTGTGATCGGAAAGTGGGTTCAGGTGAAATGTGATGATGTGAATGGATGTGTTGTGATGGAATAGCTTGAATTGTAAATTGCATGTGAAAGTAGAACTGGAAGGAGCCCACACTACCCCACCGAGATACTGATGGATTGAGTCTGATTCACTGGGGTGAATCTCTTGGTTGGATATCAAGGATGGTTGTTGTTCTCCCTCGTGGAAGGATCCCATGTGGATGCGTCGGATGTTGTTTCCCTCGTGAAAGGATCCTTAATGGATGCGTCTGGTAGATGTAATAGCCGGGGTGGTGGTGTGGACAACTCCTTGGCACCTAATAACTCACCTAGAATGATTGGTTGTGCTTGAATGTGTGTGTATGTGTTGTTGTGCATTTGGATGGTGTATGTGAGTTGGTTGTTAATCATGTGTTGTATATGTGTGTTGATTCAATTATGCTTTTTAATGCTTTGGATGGTGAATGAGAATGAAGAACTAACCTAGGTGATCACTTAGACTACTTTAGGATGTTAAAATTTGGAAGGGTTAACGTCAGGTCCCATTGTCGATGTCTTGTGCGGAGTTTGGGACCGCTCCACTGGTTAGGGCAACTTGTAGGTAAGCCCGGTGGGTTCACTCAATTTTAATAGGAAATTGATCCCTTTCTCCCTTTCAGGATCTTGTGGCTAGTGAGAGTGTGTGTGTCAGAGCTCGAAGGTGTGGGTTGATATCGAGAAGTCCCGGATTGACGCTATGAGGTGAAGACTGGAGCTTACTCGGAGTGACTTATTCCTTCTTTCAGTTGACCTTGGATATTTTGGGGGTTTTCATGGATTTATGTATTTGGGGTTTTATGTTGAATTTTAGAGGTTTTATGATGGATTTGGATTTGTACTCGGATTACTTTCTTTCATGGTTTTATGGAGGCCTCCTTCGTTTGACTTTCTAAAAAACTGTGGTTTTACTATCTGGTTTTTACTCAATAATATACGTTATCGGTTCAACCACAGGTTGATTCGGGATGGGTGTTACAAATGGCATTAGAGCCTGGTTTGTTGTTGCTGCATTGATTGATCGTCTCCTCTCTTTGGGGAGTAATTAACCTCGTTGAGAGGGAATAAGACATTGGTACATGACCAACTATCCAGGGGTTTTCTTTAAAATTGTTTTAAACGAGTGCGAAGTTTTGAAACAAGTGATGAGTTGAGCTGTTTGAATTTTCTTGGAAGGTCCACTGAATTGTTTAAATGTCCTCCTGTAGTGAATCCAGTCAAGCAAGGGGAAGTAGGTCCACTGGGAACTCGTAGATTGGTAGAGTAGCTCCCAGGTTTCAGCCAAGCTTGTTGAAAGGGTGGAACTTTGGAGAGTTCAATGGGGAGGTGGCTGATCCTGAGGTGGCAGAGCAGTGGCTAGAGGAGTGTGAGTACAAGTTCCTGCAGATGGGACTTGATGAGGAGTTGAGGGTGCATGCAATGACCTTTCTTTTTAAGGGTCATGCCTTGAACTAGTAGAAGTCGATGCTGCAGTGTCAGGTGATTCCGCCAGAGATAGATTTTGATGAGTTTGTGGGGTAGTTCCGTGATCAGTTCTATCCTGATCTTTGGCGCGAGGAGAAAGCTAAGGAGTTTATGGAGTTGGAGCAGGGTGAGAAGTCTGTTCTCGCATACTACATAGAGTTCACCTCTCTCTCTAAGTGGTATGACGAGCGAACTAATCGGGAGACGAAGCTCACTAGTAAGTTCAAGAATGGGTTAAGGGTGGAGATCCAGGAGGGTGTCACCACCACTGACATGGGGAGTTTGGTGATGGTGAAGGCGGAGGCACTAGAGAGAGAGATTGGAGAACATGAAGAAGGAAGAGAAGAAGAGGAAGGCGTTGGTTCAGTCTTCTCCTTCGATCACTCATGGCCATCTGGCTAAGAGGGCTCAGACATCCTACTCTGGGTTCAGGGGTGCGTAGTCTGCACCGCAGTGGAGTGGGATGGTTTGCTTTACCTGTGGCCTTCCTGGGCATAGGAGTGCTACTTGCGTAGAGCAGGTTCGGTGAGCAGGAGTGGAGCATCAAGAGGGTTGCCGATGTGTGGTATCTGCAAGAAGCCACACTTTGGGGAGTGTCATTTATTGAGGCCAGCCCCGGTGACCTGTTACACTTGTGGCTAGCCCGGCCATAGGAGTAACTTCTATCCGAGGAGGAGTGCAGCACCAGCTCAGACCGAGAGCTCCATCTAGGAGTTTTGGGGGTCGAGGTGGAGGTAGTTTCAGACGAGGAGCTGTGAGTGCTGGTAGGGGAAGCAGAGCGAATGCCATGCCTGTTGGAGTGGGAGGAGACTAGGGTAGACTCTATTCCCTTACCAAGGGGACGGCAGAGAATGCCGACGACGTGGTGACCGGTATGATCTCTATGTTGGATCTTTCCGTTTGCGCGTTGTTTGATTCGGGCTCGACCCATTCTTTTGTTTCTTAGAGATGCTTGAGTAGTTTGGGTGTTGTAGTTAGTAGTTTGGGGACTAGTTGGGGAGTCAGAACCCCTTTGGGTACTTCGGTTCGGGTAGATAGTGTGTAAAGAGGTTGTAAGGTGTTAGTGGGAGGTGTAGAGTTGCTAGCTGATCTGGTGGTGCTTCCTTTCAATGAGTTTGATGTTATCCTCGACATGGATTGGTTGGCTAGGCATGGGGCTTTGCTTGATTGTCAGAAAAAGGAGGTAATGCTTTAGGTAGAGGGCGTTGGTCAGGTGGTGTTCAAGGGTGTGAGGAAGAGGGATTAAGCACCGATGGGGTTAGTTTCGGTGATGCAAGCTTTCTCTTTCATCCAAGAAGGGTGTGAGGCTTTGTTAGTGCAAGTGTCAGTTGAGCAGAATGAGGAGTTAGAGAAGGTGCCGGTAGTTTGGGAGTTTGTCGATGTGTTTGAGGAGTTACCTAGTGCACCGATTGAGCGTGAGGTGGAGTTCAACATAGAGTTGGTTCCTGGAACCGCTCCAATCTCTATTCCACCTTATCAGATGGCACCGGCGGAATTGAAGGAGTTGAAAGAATAGTTGCAAGAGCTCTTGGATAAGGGATTCACCGGTGTTGTTTGTGAAGAAGAAGGATGCGACGATGAGAATGTGTATGATCGACATCCACGTGATTCTGAGGCTTGGAAGAGCTTTGATAGCTTGTACCGCGAGTTCGCTGAGGAGCTAAGAAATATACGTCTCGATCTCTCTACAGATGGATTCAATCCTTTTGGGGTTCAAAGTATCAGTCACAGCACATGGCCAGTTGTAGTAGTACCCTACAACTCTCCACCTTGGTTGTGCATGAAGCAAACTAGTCTTATTCTCTCGAGTATAATTCCTGGACCGAAACAACTTGGGAATGACATAGATGTTTACCTCTAACCAATTGTTGATGAGTTAAACACATTGTGGGAAGGAGTTGAGTACATATAATGCTGCAAGCAAAGAGACTTTCAAGATGAGAGCTTCGCTAATGTTGACAATAAGTGATTTCCCTGGGTTATGCTTGTTGTCAGGATGGAACACATATTCTAGTAAAGCATGTCCAGCATGTAATGTAGATACACTGCCTCGACGACTTAAAAATGGACGAAAGTTTTGTTTTTTGGTAGTCGTCGCTTCCTACCACAAGGTCACATATTGCGTTCAAAGGCAACACGATTTGATGGCACAACTGACCAACGTGAACCTCCAGTATATCCTTCCGAGACAGAGATTCTTGAGCAATTACAAGAAGTGCATGTTACATTTGGTAAACATGGAAAACATCCTAAAAAGAAAGGCAAGAAGAGAGCACGTGGTGACGACAATGATATCAGTGCATTTGGAAATGATTAGGAGTACTGGAAGAAGAAGAGCATCTTCTTCCAACTTCCTTATTGGAGGTTCAATTTGTCGCGACACAATCTTGATGTTATGCACATTGAGAAGAATGTATCCGACAATATACTGTTCACCTTGCTTAATGAAAAATGAAGTAGGGATAATTTAAAAGCAAGATTTGACTTAAAGGCAATGAAGATTTGAAAGGAATTGTGGCCAACTAAAGATGGAAAATGTCCTGCTGCGTTGTTCACGTTGAGCAGACAAGACATTACTTTAATGCTCGAGACTCTGAAATGTATAAAGTTCCCTGATGGATATGCTAGTAGCATTTCTAGGTGTATAGACCCAGTTAGGTGAAAACTGGCTGGATTGAAGACGCACGACTTGCATATAATATTGCATGATTTGTTGCCTTTAGCCATACGTGAGGTGATGCCACTAACTGTATCTAGGGTTCTTATTGAGTTATGTGCATGTTTGAAGCAATTTTGTGCAACTGTGCACTCTATCTCAGAACTTGACAAGTTGCAAGAACTAATTGTACTGGCCATATGTCATATGGAGATGATATTGCCTCCATCTTTCTTCACTTGCCAAGTTCATCTTCTGTTACATCTTGTTGAAGAAGTGAAGCGAGGAGGTCCAGTTAAATATCGTTGGATTTACCCTATTGAAAGGTAAACCACAATTAACTTCGTACGTACTTACTGATTAGTAAGTTGTTATGAACCCTATTTTCCCTTATTGTTGTAGATTTTTGGGAAAACATAAATCAATGGTTGGGAATAAAGCACACCCTGAGGGTTCTATTGCGGAGAGCTAGATTGCTAAAGAACTTTTCACATTTGCATCTGCTTATTTTGATGGTAACGTTGAAGCACGATTCAATCGGGATAAGCGCGTGATAACACTCGATTTGACGTGATTTTCAGCCTCATTTAAGCGAATTTCCTTGCTTGAAACGTGGTTTTAGGAGTAAAATAGCGAATATTCACTGAACTACTCTATTTCCTACCGATTTGGTTACTTTGGCCCTTTTTGGGTCTACTTGATGGTTTTCTAGTGTTTTTGTGATAGCACAAGTTTTTGCCATCATTTACGTAGCCACAGACGTATTCAAGACCTCAAGGAGTGAACCAGAATCGAACCAGAAATCAAACTGGAGTCATAACCGAGGATCCAACTGCCCAGCATAATGTTTTCGCTGAAAATACTACATAGTTTTCGGCGAAAATACCTTAAGAAACTCACAGGCGAAGACAGCAGCTTTACACTGAATATTTCGGCGAAAACTTTCATAGTTTTCGGCGAAAATCCAAGAAGAAACCCAACGCAGATTCAGCTAATGTTTTTGGCGAAAAGTCAAAGTCTTCGCCGAAAACTATTGAAGAAATAGAGACAGGAGGATTCAACTGAAGTTTTTGGCGAAACTTCATAAGTTTTTGCCGAAAACTCCTTCCTTTTCCGCGGCAGAATTGGCAAACCCTAATCAATTCCTATTTAAACAAAGAAGCGGCAGCCAAGGAAGGGGATTCATTATTAGCATCATTATTCCAACAACTATTCACACATTAGACTTTTGAGAGTCAGCCAACTCTAGGGTCGATAGATAGAGTTTAGAGAGTTTGAAGATTCGCATTCCACCTCGGAGAGCTCGGAGCTTAAAGTTGAAGATCCAGGAGATCAAAGCTTCGCTGGAATCGTCAAAATTAGGTTTTTTAGTTCTTAACTGTTCTTCCTCTGTATGATGATTTCCTTTGTTGCCTTTGATTCTTCTGTTATCGTTATGGGTAGTTGAACTTGTAGAGCTTAGATTAGATGAACCCTAAGTGACCCAGGGCTTTAAAGCGGTCACAGATTGGCGGTAATTAGATTCAAAGTTCAATCAGTTTCTCTTTGCATGGTTGTTTTGTTCTTCATTGTTTATGTTTCTCTTCTGGTTGGTCGCCTAGATTAGGTTTATGCAAGCTAGGGTTAGTCGCCAGACAGCTTCCCTGCTTTGGCGCATAAACTTGTCTTCCTTGATCACCTAGTTTAGATTCTTGTTAAGATAAGGATAGAGCGAACGTTCACCTTACTTTAGAACATCAGTTCAACCAATTAACCTATTTATTGGAGTGTGCCTTTCGTAGGAACCAGTTAGGGTTAATCCGCTTCAAGAGTAACTCATTAATCATTAGTAATTCCACCAGTTAGTTTAGTCATTGCGAGAGGCGACCGTACCGGGCGACTAATTAATCTTGGTAGCTAGATCGGATAGAGCGAACTTTTGCTAGTCTTAAACCTAAGGGTCAGGAGTTATGGTGGTGTCTTAGAATTGATTGAACGAGAATTTAAATCCGCTGGTCTTGTGATCACCAATGCTGTGGTAAACTTAGGGGGATTCGAAATCTAGCTCGTCTATCTTCCTGTTAGTCAACCTTTTTAGTCTTTCTGTCTTTTATTTCCTTTGTTTATTAGATTAGAAGTCGTGGAACTCACACCACGCACAACTTGTTTAAATCGGGTAATTTGCCAACATATTTGAGTAGACAAGAAGAAGAGACCTCGAGTAGAATACGGTCTAGTCTGCCTTGGTAGATTAGTTTTTTGATACCGCTAAAACTGCAGACATCAAATTGACGCCGTTGCTGGGGACTCTTCTAATTGTTTGAAAGAAGAGTTGGCAAATTATTCTTCTACCTTTCCGCCTTACCATTTATTTTTCCTCAATATTTCCATGATTTACCTGGGTAGTGCTATTGAGTTTTGATTATGCAGGATTACAGGCGGGATGACCAATACCAAGGGTGGTACATCAATGAAGCACCATATATTGAAGACTCCCAAGAGATGGATTTACACACTTATGAGTATCAACAATGGATGGCAAGCACCCAAGCCGCCGTGGACAACCTCCAGTCAATGAACGATGCTGTTGATGCAATGAACGCAGAGGTCAAGCGACAAGTGCAATTGATGGGAGAAGATGCTCAAGAGCATTTCGAAGAAGAGCCAGAAGCTACACACGACCAGCAAATTCACCAAGAGGTGTATATACCGGCTCATCAGCATCGACAACAGACGGCAAGAGTAGAATCCGCCTTGGATGATCTCATTTTGATTATACAAGCTGGTAACGTGGTGGATGTCGAGCTCGAGCAACCAAATCCACTAATGGAAGAAGATGCTCAAGAGCCGTACGAAGATGAACATGACAATCTCACCCATGACTATTGCGAACTAGAAGCATTTGATGAAGAATCCTTGGCGGTGGTGGTTGATGAAGACATAGAGGCAATCCATCCTGAAGTTGAAGCCGAAGAGGAGCAGGTAGAGATTAAGGAGATACCCTCACCTACACTTCCACCGAGTCAACCTGTAGATGAAGCCAGAGATGAGCACGTGGAAAGCAACAAGGTGATGGATTTAGAAGTTTACATACTCCATCCCGAGAGACCTCTAGATGATCATCAGGTGGAGAAAATGGAGCTCATTGACCACTGATGAACCCGTCGTTGTGCTGGTTCAAACAAATAACTAACAAAGCTAACAAAAGCTAGGGTAGATCGTATTCCACGGGCCTTCTAATGATCGACTACTCAAATAAGCTAGCAAATTACTCAGATTAAACACTTTGTGCGTGGTGTGAGTTCCACGACTTCTAATTCTAAGAAATGCAGAGAAATTAAAAATTGAAACTAAAAACATATTGGAAATTAGGGTTGAAAACAGAGATGACAGACGAACTTAGACTTCGAATCCCCTTCGTTCACCAGAGCATAGGCAATCAACAGATCAGCCGATTTCAATTCTCATTCAATCAATTCTAAGACACCACCATAACTCCTAACCCTTAGGTTTAAGACCGGCGAACGTTCGCTCTATCCGTTCTAGCTACCAAGATTAATTAGCCGCCCGGGTATGGTCGCTTCTCGCAATGACTTAACTTAACTGGTGGAATTACTAACGATTTATGAGTTACTCTTGCAGTGGATTAACCCTAACCGGTTCCTACGAAAGGCACACTCCAATTATAAGGTTAATTGTTCGATTTGATGTTTTAAAGTAAGGCGAGCGTTCGCTTCTATCCTTAGCTTAACAAGAATCTCATCTAGGTGATCAATCCAGACAAGAAACATGAACAATGAAGAACAAATCAAACATGAAAGAGAAACTAACTGAACTTTGAATCTAATCACCGCCGATCCGTGACCGCTTTAAAGCCCTGGGTCACTTAGGGTTCATCTAGTCTAAGCTCTAAGAGTTTAGCTACTCATGTTCATCACAAAAGAATCAAAGACAAAGATAGGTTCATCATCCAAAGGAAGAACAGAAACGTATCTGAAAAACCTAATTAAGATGACTCCGGCAGAACTTCGATCTTCCGGTAGACTGCAATCCTAGCTCCGAGTCCTCCAGATGGAAGGGATGGTGTCACGATCTCTTTCCGGCTCTTCGAACTCTAAACTCTCCTTCAGAACTCTTGAGAATCCTTGAAGTATTTGGTATTAGTGGAAATTATGATTATGAAAAGTCTATTTTGATTTGGGCCGCCGGTTAAGTATTTATACTTAACCCTAATACCGCCGGATTTTAACTGAGATTTTCGGCGAAAATATGAAGGAATTTTCGCCGAAAATTCCTTTACAAAATAGGTTGTCCGCCGGCTGAATTCTCCTGTGTTTTTCGGACCGATGGTTTTCGGCAAAAACTTCATATTTTCGCCGAAAACTTCTTTGGTTGAGCTCCAGTGGATTTGTTCATGTATTTTCGCCAAAAACCCTAGGTGTTTTCGCTGAAAATTCCTTTGTAAAACTGGGCAGGATTTGGTTTGATTTGGTTGGCTCCTTGGATCGATTCCGGTGCGATTCCTCGAGGTTCCAACGCCTTAGACACGTCCTTGGCTACTTATTTGACGGCAAAAACCTGTGCTAACATAGAAACACTAGAAAACCATCAAATAGACCCGAAGCAGGCCAAGGTAACACAAATGGCACGAGATAGGGCAATTGATTGAATATTCGTTATTCTACCCTAAAAACCATGTCTTAAGCAAGGAAATGTCGCTTAAATGAGGCTGATAATCACGTCAAATCGAGTGTCATCAAAATACCCCACACTTAAGCTTTTACTTGTCCTCAAGCAAACTGAATAGAAACGCTCATGTTCACAAATGATAAGATCGATTAAATTGGAGCTCAATCAAACACAACGAATTACTAGACAGATAGATCCTAGAACAAGAAACCTAACATGCATACAGATCAACCAAACCACCTGGTCTGACTAATAAACTGCACACGACAAGTAATCGTAACCAATTATGCACGAATTTGACCTGACCGACCAGACTCCTCACACAGGAAATATTTAGTAAATTGGGAACTCTCACTCTCCGTGTTTAAGGACGTGTTTTTGCTCTCAATCATTTTCTGTTTCTGAATTCTGTCATAAGTTTGCATTTCGACCACATCTCCACCACTGTGACAACACGAGTAACCAGTCAAGAAGGACTTCCCTGCTAGGACTGTAACGAATTCTACACTACAAGGGTTTATGATGAGATGGATGATGGGAAGGTATGATGATGGCTTTGGTGCGGTGTAGCTTTCGACTAACTTCCCTCGAATCTAATCTGTGGCTTCCTACCATCTAACCAGACACGGGTGGAATAGTGAACGCTCGTCCTAAGATACCCTCAAGCAACCTAGCACTTTTTATTTTCTTTTAACACATTTTTTTTCTTTTCTGACTTTTCTTTTGACTTCGTTCTTCCATATGTAGAGAGAAGAACGTTTATTGAACTTAAAACTTTTTGGCTTTTCTGATTTTTCTTCTTTCTCTTTTTTCTTTTGAAACTTGCTTCTTTTCTTCTTTTTCTATTTTTTTTCTTTTGTGCCGATTCTTTCTTTTAGTTGCTAGAGGGGTTTACACGTCTGGACATAATAGCTAAAACCACCTGTTTAATGGCTATAGGCAGGTTACCACAAACCGACTTCCGGTAGGTCAATCTAGAACTACAACCACAGGGGATCAACGGGGAATGAAAGAATGGGAAATGGCTTGTAATGTATTATCGAACCGAAAGAACAGGCCAAGCTCAAGGGTTTAAACCTAATGGATTTTTTCGTTGGGTAGGCTATCTGGCTTAGTAGCTGAATCTGGGTGCCCCTATCATTCTAGAACCACTACAAGAAAAAAAACAAAAAGTGGCACATATGTAATTGGCGGTTGTGCAACCGCCAATATTAAAATTATACAGTGGCGGTTGTATTGTGGCGGTTAAACCCGCCACAAATATTATATCCATTTGTGGCGGTTAAAACCGCCACAATACAACCGCCACTGTATAAAATATATAAATCCCCTGAACCCTCTCTCACCTCACTGTCGACATTGCCATTCTCTCCCAAAAGTCGACACCCACTCACCGGACGCCCCAGCCGCGCTGACGCGACGCCCGCCGATCGCCGCACCTCCGACGCTCGCCGCTCGCCGCACCGCCGACGCCCGCCGCTCGCGCAGCTCCGACGCCCGCCGCAGCTCCAACGCCCGCCGCACCTCAGACACCAGCCGCACCTCAAACGCCAGCCACTACCTCCAGCTGCTCTCTACACCTCGCATCACCTCCAGCTGCTCTCTACTACAGGTAAGGCTTTCACCTCCCCTATTTCTTACGGTATTATTTCAGAATTATCACCATTGAATATAGATTGGAGGTGCTGAATCTGAATTGGGTGTTCTTGACTCGAACCCTAATTTTTTGAATTTGGGGTTTCTTGAAATTTAGTTGATAGTCATGAAATTTGTAGTATATTGAGACCACATTTTGAATTTGGGATTGTTTTGATGTCATTTGCCTCTTTAATTGTGCATTTTTATAGACTTTTTTCTACCGAAATTGCACGAAATTGTGTGTTTTTGCATATGGTCGAATTTGGATGATTTGTTGGTTCGAGAATTATGTTGTTAATTGTTTTCTTTGCGTAGCACATTTACCTTCTTATAGAGCTCTATGTTTTCCTGGCGGAGTAGGTTACCCTCTAAGACTCATCTCTAATTGGTTTTCTAAGTTCTGTAAATCCTTTATGGATTAGGTTGAATTTGGTTCCTTCTTTATATTATTGTGTTTGGCTCATATAACCAAGTCATTTTGATGTGACCATGAAATCTTCAAATAAGCATAGGATACTTAAAAGGTAGGGATTCTTAAACGATTCGTTGTTTGATTGTGTTGCAGGTTGGGTTGACTCTGACTGGGAATCACAGAGTTGTTTCAGTCTTTTGATCTTAGTGTGTGACATTGATCAGGTTGGTTTTTTATCCTATTGGACCGCTCAAAATTGTTCTACCTTTTTTGTTTATATTTGAATATTAGATTAATGTTAGTTGTTTTTATATCAGGATTGAGGAAGGCTTTTGGCTGGATCCGACCTTTCGACCGAACATTCCAAGTTAGTGATTCTTTAAATTATTAGTACAATACTAAATGTAATATTGAGTATAATATGATCATTACCATGTAATCAGCTAAGCATTAAAAATGGTGTAGTATAATTTTCCAAAAAATGCATATTCAACCATGTTCATATAGTATACTAATTTGTATGTAAATTTAATTCAAATGTGTTATTCAATGTCAAATAAAAACTTTAATTGCATATCAAAGCTCAATTAGACTAATATATATGTTTTGAATAATAATGCTAATATGTTTTGTATAGGTTGAATAATAATTTAGCTTAGACTAACTAATTAACTTCTGCCATTGAATTCTAATTTCAATTTGCATTTACTAATAAGGTTTCAATAGGTAGAGCTAGTAATTATGGACAAATCTTGGATTACACAACCTCGCTACACTCGAGATTATATTGTGGGAGTTGAACAATTTCTTGACTTTGCTTTCAACAACTCCGGGGATGGGGAGCATATCATTTGCCCTTGTTCAAAGTGTGGAATGAGAAAGTTCCAAACGAGATATGAAGTACGATGTCATCTGTTAGCAAAACCATTTCCTGAAGGCTACACCGTGTGGACTCGTCATGGAGAAACAGTGGATGATGTAAGAATTCCTTTAGCATTGGATGATAGACCTCGTTTAGAAGAAAGAGAGGTCCCAAGTGTAGCTCATGAGATTAACTCGATTCGTCATCTTGTTAGAGATGCTTTCGGTCAGGGTGGGGAACATGACGCTTCCGCTGGGGTTGACCACATTGTAGAAGAGAGAGATGAACTAGTAATGAATGAGGAGACCGAACTCCCTGCTCATGATGCAGCAGCTGGACCTAGTGTGGAGGGTAATGATGCTTTCATCAAACTCATGAAAGAAGGAGGAGAACCGTTGTATGAAGGTTGTTTGAAGTTCTCTAGGTTGTCATTTTTGCTACGCTTGTACCATATCAAGTACATGCATAAAATTAGCTACAACGTAATGGAGAAGATATTGGAGTTGTTGAGAGATGCTTTCGGGTTCGCAAAGTTGCCACAATCTTGTTATGAAGCGAAGAAGGACATAAAGTTGTTGGGATTGAATTACGTCAAGATTGACGCATGTAAGAACGATTGTATGTTGTACACTGGTGTTAATGCAGATAAGTTGGAGTGTACGACGTGTAAATTGCCTAGATACAAGCCTAGCAATGTTGTTACTAAGACTAGTACAAAGAAGCGTAAGCCACAACCAGAGAAGGTATTTCGCTACTTTCCATTGATACCGCGTCTTCAACGGTTATTTGCTTCTCCAAGCTCTGTAGAAAACATGGTTTGGCACGCCACTAGTCAAAGCTCTGATGGTATGATAAGACATCCACGTGATTCTGAGGCTTGGAAGAGCTTTGATAGCTTATACCCCGAGTTTGCCGAGGAGCCAAGAAATATACGTCTCGGTCTCTCTACAGATGGATTCAATCCTTTTGGGGTTCAAAGTATCAGTCACAACACATGGCCGGTTGTAGTAGTACCCTACAACTCTCCGCCTTGGTTGTGTATGAAACAAACTAGTCTTATTCTCTCGAGTATAATTCCTGGGCCGAAACAACCTGGGAATGACATAGATGTTTACCACCAACCACTTGTTGATGAGTTAAACATCTTGTGGGAAGGAGTTGAGACATATGATGCTGCAAGCAAAGAGACTTTCAAGATGAGAGCTTCGCTAATGTGGACGATAAGTGATTTTCCTGGGTTATGCTTGTTGTCAGGATGGAACACATATTCTAGTAAAGCATGTCCAGCATGTAATGTAGATACACTGCCTCGGCGACTTAAAAATGGAGGAAAATTTTGTTTTCTTGGTAGTCGTCGCTTTCTGCCACAAGGTCACATATTGCGTTCAAAGGCAACACGGTTTGATGGCACGACTGACCAACGTGAACCTCCAGTATATCCTTCCGGGACAGAGATTCTTGAGCAATTACAAGAAGTGCATGTGACATTTGGGAAACATGGACAACATCCTAAAAAGAAAGGCAAGAAGAGAGCACGTGGTGACGACAATGATATCAGTGCATTTGCAAATGAAGAGGAGTACTGGAAGAAGAAGAGCATCTTCTTCCAACTTCCTTATTGGAGGTTCAATTTGTTGCGACACAATCTTGATGTGATGCACATCGAGAAAAATGTGTCCGACAATATACTGTGCACTTTGCTTAATGAAAAAGGAAGTAAGGATAATTTAAAAGCAAGACTTGACTTAAAGGCAATGAAGATTCGAAAGGAATTGTGGCCAACGAAAGATGGGAAATGTCCTGCTGCGTTGTTCACGTTGAGCAGACAAGACATTACTTTAATGCTTGAGACTCTGAAAGGTATTAAGTTCCCTGATGGATATGCTAGTAACATTTCTAGGTCTGTAGACCCAGTTAAGCGGAAAATGGCTGGATTGAAGACGCACGACTTGCATATAATATTGCATGATTTGTTGCCTTTAGCCATACGTGAGGTGATGCCACTAACTGTGTCTAGGGTTCTTGTTGAGTTCTGTGCATGTTTGAAGCAATTGTGTGCAACTGTGCACTCTATCTCAAAACTTGACAAGTTGCAAGAACGAATTGTACTGGCCATATGTCATATGGAGATGATATTCCCTCCATCTTTCTTCACTTGTCAAGTTCATCTGCTGTTACATCTTGTTGAAGAAGTGAAGCGAGGAGGTCCAGTTCAATATCGTTGGATGTACCCTATTGAAAGGTAAACCATAATAAATTTCGTACGTACTTATTGATTAGTAAGTTGTTATGAACTCTATTTTCCCTTATTGTTGTAGATTTTTGGGAAAACTTAAATCAATGGTTGGGAATAAAGCACACCCTGAGGGTTCTATTGCGGAGAGCTGGATTGCTGAAGAACTTTTCACATTTGCATCTGCTTATCTCGATGATAATGTTGAAACACGATTCAATCGGGATAAGCGCATTTCAGAAGCTCCAGACAACTCGAATAGTGATTCAGAAGTGATTTTCTCTGTTGGGACACCAATTGCTGGTGAGAAAGAATTCACTCTCTCGCAAATGGAAATGTTACAAGCTCATCGCCATGTGTTGGTGAATTGCCCGTTGGTGGAACCTTACATTCAGTAAGTACATTTTGTGTACTATTTGTGCATGAAACACCATCTTCATTTAGGTGAACTCATTGAATACTAAATGTGCAGGGAGTATAAACGAGAATTAAAGAGAAAATACAAGGGAAGGAAGAAGACGACAACTGATATCAACAAAGAAGTTCACCTTTCATTTCCCGAATGGTTTAAGGATCGAATTGATAAGGCTGTTGAAGGGTATGATCATCCTGATATTGTGATGCTAGCTCGAGGTCCAAAGTGGGAAGCCAAACGGTATACAGTGTATGACATCAACGGTCTCCATTTTCGTACACTGGACCGTGAGCAGTTAAGGAAAACACAAAATAGTGGAGTTTGTGGAACCTTTGACATCGCTAGTGTGTCAAGTGCAGGAGACACAAATCCCATTCGTAGTGATATGTATTACTATGGCAAATTGGTTGATATTGTGGAGTTGAATTACTACGGTAGATACACCACATTATTCAAATGCAAATGGGCAGATACAATGAACCCATCATGGAGGAAGACAGATGCTTTGGGATTCACAAAAATTAACTTCAGTCACACTCGTGATGAAGGTGATAGAGACGCACATGAACCATACATCAGTGCAGGAGATGCAAGAATGGTATATTACGTTGAAGACAAGACCGATAATGGGTGGTGCATACCAGTCCATTTCAAACCAAGAGACACGTACAATTTTCCAAAAGAAGATGTTAGCAACTCAGTAGATGATTGGTTGTTGTCTACAGTTCAAAATCTTGGTGTAACAGATGAAATTCCTAATTTTGTGTATCAGACATTGGCTAGGGAGAATCTTATGGCAGAGTTACGAGAGTCCGATGAGTAGATTGAAATTAATAGTTTATCCCTATGTTTCATAATGTGTTTAGATTCTGTGGAGTATGGATATGAATGAGCTAGTTGCTGGTGGTGGCGGTGATGGTCGTGGTTGTGGTCGTGGTGGCGGACGTGGTCGTGGTCGTACTAGTGGTCGTACTGGTGGTAGTCTTCCCGACAAGGAACCTGGGAAATGGAACTGTGAGGTTGTAGGTAAGTTTCTTCTATCTTAATAGTAATGTTAAAATGTTAAGAGTTGTGTTCTTCAACCCATGTACATTCAAAAATTTCAGATGCTAGTGGGAACTTCAAAGTTATGGGTTTGAAGGTGAAAGAGGCAGAAGCAACGTTGGGGCCAAACTTAAGAGTAGTGGTGCGATTGCTTGATGGAGTACTTCCAGAGGGAGGCCATACATATGAGTTTCTCATACTTTACATTGGTATTATTGCTGGAGACTTCACTGCACTGCCACTTAGATTCGGTGAGTGGAGAGATCACGGGTTGAAGCCGTATAAAGCTCTTGTATGGAGAAATATGTTTGAGGTAATAATTTTCATAATTTGTTGTTCTAGTTGATGGTATATGTGTATTGTTACTAACCTCTTGTTTGAATGTAATCAGCCAAAGTTTGCTATCATGCCCCATGATTTATGGCCTCTTAAGAGTTACATCATGAAACAAATGGGTAGAGCTTGGTCAAGAAAAAGAAATTTGGCATACAATGAAGCGGTCGAGAGAGCAACAGGCGCGGATGGGCGTGTTGATAGGAGTTTGCTCTCATCGTTAGGCCCAAGAGGAGCTAGCAACCTTGATTGGTGTGAATTCCTATCCATACGCGGAGAAGCCCGGAGAAGAGTAAGTGAATTCCTATCCATCTTGTTGCATGTTTGTTAGTTGGAATTAACAACATATTTGTTTTGAATTGATAGGAAATTGTGGCGAAAAATAAAACCAATAAAGCAAAGCAAGTTAGAAAAAACAGGGGAGGGGCTAGACCATATAATACAGCGCAAGCACAATTGACAGCTGAGCTTGGGTATACGCCATCCAGAGGTATCATTTGGCTGCATGCACACAGATTAGCAGATGGAACATTCTTCTCTGATGTTGCAGAGTTAGCGGTACTTATCTTTATTAAGTAATTAGATTGCTACTAAAGTGGTTGGTTTTAAGTGTTCTTCTTGCTTTTGTAGCGATTGATTCAACATTATGAGGACCAGCCAGAAGTTCCTAAACAGCATGGACCGGGTGACTCTTTGGATTTGGCGCACATAGCATTAGATGCTGCATATGGAGGAGAGCACTCTGGAAGAGTACGTGGGAAGAGTTTTGGCTATTACCCACGAGTGGTAAGAATCTCATCTAATATATGCATTATTAGTTCATATAGTGATTACATTATTGATGAAATCCATTTTGTAGTTTGAAGCTGCTTCTGGTTCTTCTGCACAATCAATGGCTCCATTTCAACATAATGTTGATACCTCTACGATTGCGCGTGTGAGAGAGGAGATGGATCGAGCGTACGCGGAGAGGATGCAAGCTGAAATCGATCGTAAAGTTAAGGAAGCGGAGGAGAATATCGGGAAGAAAATGGAAGGAAAATTCAAGAGGTTCTTGGCTAAATTGAAGGGTAAGAAGAAAGGTTCTTCATCAACTGAGAAAATGAGAAAGGTAATCTTGATAACTTGATTTTATATGTAAGTATCTTAGTTAGTCGAGATAACTTGATATTATTAAGTTTTTATGATACTATTTTACTTTCTGCAGGTGAGTGGAGATGATACTAGATCGGGTGATTATGACAATCCCGATGATTACATAGCCACACCCTTGGATAGGCATAGAGGTAGCTCTACAGTTGCCGGTAAAGGTAAAAATGTTGCGAGTAATGACGATGATGAGGAGCTTGGAAGTGACGATGATGAGGAGCTTGGAAGTGCCGATGATGAGGAGGAGGAGGAGGAGGACGATGACATTGTAGGTGAGGAGGTCGAAAACGTTGGTCAGGGTAATGAGGATGATGATGATGATGATGAATTGATCCCCTACTATGACAATTCAACTTCGGATGATGATAGTTAGGAGGTGATGTGTTACTTGTATCTCACTGTATTGTCTAGTATGTTATATGGTACTTGCATTCTAGTGTCTTAATTTGAGCTTCAGATGATGATGATCATAGTTAAATTGTGTAATGGTACATTTGGATGATGATGATGATATTAATTAAATGGTGATTTGGTACTTGCATTATGTGGTGTTAGTAGTGTTTATTTGAGCTGATGTGCAGGTGCCATTTAATGGACGAATTGGTGAGCTGAATTTGCAGCAAAAAAACTGCAAAATTAATAGCAACATTGGCGGTTATAACCCCCAATATAGCTGCCCAGAACCGCCAATCTGATTGTGCTTCAGCTGCCCATAACCGCCAAAAATATGATATGTGGCGGTTAAAACTGCCAAAAATATAATTACAATTGTGGCGGTTATAACCGCCAATAATTTAAAAACAATTGTGGCGGTTATAACCGCCACAATACAACCGCCAATATATTATATTTGTGGCGGTTCCTGACCGCCACTTTTGTTCGTTTGTGTCGGACACTTTTATGGCGGTTTTTCTCCACTATTGTGGCGGTTGTGCAACCGCCACGGTTAATACAACTGTGGCGGTTATAACCTCCACAATTGTGGAAAATAACCGCCACTAATACTCCGTTTTGTTGTAGTGAACTCGTGTCATCGTGTGGTCTCGAGTAGGTCTCATGCAAATTCTAACTCATTCAAGCAAACAAAAAATCACTCAGAAAGAATTGAAATTGCAAGTTACGTGCAATGGATCAAAAGCTCACATTTGGTTTGCTAGTCGGATTCGGTCATTTCATGCAAAGGCTACAAACTACAAGTGTGATTTTAAAAATTCTGTTCTGACCAGGCAATTTAGCATCAAAGTAGACACGTTGGTTCTCAAGTTCTAGGTTAAGCAGTCTAAGCATCATTATGAAAGTTTGAACAGCAACTTAACATCAAAGATCAAGAACTGAGCCATTCTAATGCTAGAGAGATTGGACAGGAATCACGAGGCACACAAAAACACAATCTAGGGCAATCAAGTTCATGCAAGGTTCTCTTGCATCCTACCCCACACATAAATCGTACTGTGTTCTCACCGGACTAAATCTAGAGTTCAGAGTGAAGTAGAAGAACCTGGACCGAGATGGTTGGCGTAGGGGATGAGCACGGATCCTCGGAGCGGAGGGAATCTACCAAAGCGAAGCAAAGGGAATCTCCCTACTGCCTACAAAACAAAAACAAATGAAACATAAAAAGGAAGCCGGGACAAGTGTCCCGGATCCACACAGAAAAAAGTTGGATCGAAATCCGAAAAGAATAAATAAAAAGAAGGGACAAGAAAGAGGATACAACCGATCACTGCTCGTCAGGCGCGTCGGGAGGTGGAAAGTGGAGGAAGTCGCCGAGCTGAAGTTGCCACGCCAGCTGTGCCTCATACCGCTCGTTGGAGCGGTGCATATGTTGCTGCATAATAGTCCATCTCGCCTCTTGAGTGGCGTTGTCGGTGATGCGCCACTCCTGCAGTCGCTCATACAGCTCTCCAACATCCGCGGGGTGCGGGTGGTGCTGCGGGTGAGGTGCTTGATATGGATCTGGAATGAGCGGCGGCGACTGGTGTGCATACCCTGCCTGATGGTGTGGCGAGGGTGTATGATCATGAAATTCTGGCTCGAACTGAGGCTGAGACTCCTCAGAATCATCTTCTTCCTCCGACTCATCCTCGTCCTGGGGAGAGGATCTGCTGCTACCTTGGGGCTGAGGTCCAGCTCGAGGTTGTACTCGACCGCCAAATGCTACCTGGGATGTTCGGGCCATATTCGTGGCTGAGGCCGAAGGAGATGATGAGTCGGCCTACAAAGTTGCCTCCCAGGAGTGAGCGAGGTTGCTTTGACTCTGAGTCTTCTTGCGGAGTAGTCGAGCAAGCACCCATCCGGGATGAAGAGGGTAGCTCTCCCGGATGGCGCGATGAAGAAGAAGCTCCTCTCGGCTGATGTGGTGGCGGTCCTTCTCTGGAGCATACAAAAGAGAACGACGCCAAACCATGTGAATGAATTTATAGAGAGGGTGAGAGAGAGACTAAACTTAATTATGCTTCGTGAGACGATCGTCGGGCACTCCAGTCATGTGGCTCCAGAGTGCATGGTACTCCTCTCCGTCGTCATCGTCGTTCTCCAAGCCGAGGTAATGACCATTGTAGTGCTCGTGGGGAATGCCTAGATGAGCTGCAAACTCATCATAGGTGAGTGTCCTGTGCACCCCGCCCAGATAGAAGGAAACGACCTTCTTGTGATGCCTCCTCTTGTGCTCGTCTAGATCGAACGTCGCCCAAAACTTCTGTAGAGCAACTTCTGGAGAGTCGGCGGCTAGCGTGGTCAGCTCCAGCAAGCCAGCATGCGTCAGTGCATCGAGCATGTTCTGGTGCCAGTCCTCATCGTGATCGAAGAGCGACTCCATGGAAAGGGGGCGAACAGCAACTCCAGGGATATGCTCGAGCTTCTGGTAGCACTCGAAGTAGTACGGGGGTAGGCGAGCAACGGTGTGGTGGTACCCAACACGACCAGGGAAAGCTGGGGGAGGTCCATGGATGGTAGGTGTGACGGGAGCGGGAGCTCGAAAGCTGGAGGCGGTGTCAAGTCTCTGCTTGGTTCTGCGCTCATGAGTTACGTTCCTAAGCAAGAAAACAAACCAGATTAGTCAAACTAAAACCCTACCCCACACTTAGTCGAAAAACTCAATTTCACAAAGAAATGAGGAAAACCGAGTGGGGATAAGCAAAGCATATTAACCGGTAATCCCAAACAATTAAAATACACGCTTAGGACACAGCCAGAATGGAATTATCACAATCAGAGTTCAGAAGTCAAAACGACATTCAAACAGTCAACATAATCGAACATTGAACCCTAATCATGGCAAGACTATCACAAAGCGGGAAATGACGGCATAATATGATCTCAGATGGCAAGCACAAGAATATGAAAGTAAATGAGCACATAAGGCAGCCAACTGATCATAAACAGTTCATGGTCAACCCGACATTTCTCAAAAGTCAACACCACAAAGAATAGGTCTTATGCAAAGCAACACATGATCAAACGATATAAAAATTAAGTACAATACTCCATAATCATGCTAGATCAGTCCAAAGAGTTCAGCTAACCTAGTTCACACGAAATCAGTCGGTACGCAAATCAAGGTAAACCGAAAAGTCAACTGAAAGTCAACCCCGACGAAATTCAGCATTCAATATGTCAAAAGATTTGTAATGAAAAGTTCTACAACTTACCTTGAAGCCATGGGTGCTAAAAACGAACGGAGAAAGAGAAATCGGAGAAAACTGAAAATTTTAGGGTTTGGCTGAACGGGAGCTCTAGAGCTCCGATTCGACTGTTCTAGGGCTCGGGTTGATCGGAAATGGAAGGGGAGACGTGCGGCGGCGGAATGGTGGCGGCGGTCGGCAACGGGCGGCGGCGACGGAATGGTGGTGGCGGCGGTTTTGGTTATAAACTGGGGGAGGGTTTTGCAATTTTTTCGAAAATGAAGTGAGGAGAGAGGGAAGAAGTGACCGGATTTTAAAACGAAAAATTGGTTGATTTTCACACAACTTTTCGGCGAAAATAGGTGCAAGTTTTCGCCGAAAATGTTAGTTAAAAAGTACTGCCGGTGTTTCAAAAGGATTTTCACCGAAAAGTTTAAATAGTTTTCGCCGAAAATGTTAACAAAAATCTCCTGGAAACACAGTGGGATTTCAAAGGGAATTTTTGCCGAAAACAGGGTATATTTTCGTCAAAAATTTTGAACTCTACGATTGAAAATATTTTCGTAATCCCGGCAAACTTCAGAAAATCACAGTTAAATCCACAAAAATCGAAAAAACCTCAAACAACTTGTAATTGACACTACGACACACAGACTACCCACTAAAAATAAGACATCAAACAAACTGACACTTTTGGCTCCCCCAAACCGACTCTGAAACACTAAGTCTAACACAAATGAAAAACTGACTCCAGCCGTGGGTTGCCTCCTACGAAGCGCTCTAGATTAACGTCCTTGAGCTGGACGATACCTGGACGGTATTAGGAGACATCCCAACTCAGGTTCTCCTTAACGCTAGCATCAGAGTTCATGAAGTAGAGCTTCGGGGTATCTCCGGTGAGCGTGAATTTCATCCCGTTAGCGTGTGTAAGCTTGGTACGTCCGTCGGGAAGGTGCTCAGTGATCTTGAACGGACCAAAGAGCACTATCAAGGGATCATCTTCTACGAGGAAGACGGTAGAGGGAATGAGAATGATTGGCTTCGTCTTCTTATTAACCTCCGGCTTTGTATCACCAAGATCGGTGATCGTAGGTATTTCCTTAGGAGATGCTTTAGGCTCCTCCTTCAATACTTGTTCCGGCGCCGGTATCTCGGAACGAATTGGCGGTGTAGCTGGCTCGGTAGAAGGTGGCGGCACAACTGGTCTCCAGACCATTTGAGTCTTCGTCTTCTTGTCCTTCCCCCGGGATCTACCAGGTTCTTTGCTCGATGGCTTAGAAGAGGCTTGCAGTTCCTTCTTCTTTGGCGGCTTCTGAGGAACAGATTTCGGTTTCCGCTTGGTAATCTGTCTAGCACCTGCAGTTACAATTGAGCTAGGATCACTAGAAGAGACGTCAGTGACGGAGTTGACCGAAATCAACTCCACAGTTTCAACAGCTAGACAATGAAATTCTTCACTCTTAGGATTATATTTCATTCCGTCTGTAAGGCGGAATGTTATCGTTTCTTTACCAACCCTCAAAGTTAAAGAACCATTTGAAACGTTAATTTTCATTCCAATAGTAGCCATGAAAGGTCGTCCTATGAGAATGGTAGAATCATCTTTACTAGTATCAATAATAACAAAGTCAGCTAAGAACGTGAAAGGACCACACTTAGTAACAACATCTTTTATCTCTCCCCTAGGGGTTTTAAGTGATCTATCAGCAAAGACAAGTTGCATGCTAGGCGGTTCAAGTTCTCCTAGGTTGAAATTTCATACAGACTCATAGGCATAACATTAACGGACGTGCCAAGATCAACCAAACAACGTTCTATCTCAACATCATTAATGACAAGAGGTAGAGTGAAAGAACCAGGATCAGAACACTTAGCTGGATATGGAGAGGAGGGTTTCGTGCTACGAGCATCAGGATATCCTTTTTTATTCCCCTTCATGCCAGTCTCGATCCTTGCATTTGGCAGCAATGCTCTTGGAAATGGAGGCTTCACATAGTACGGTGCAAGAGGAGGATCATCCTCCGTAGGCGCCACTTTCGTGTTCTTCTTCATTGAGTTCATGATCCTGCGTAAAACTGAAGAAGCGTCAGCAGATAAGCATGTAAACTTTTTAAAAGATACCATCTTAGCTTGTTCCTTTCTCGGATTCGGCTTTGTCTGGCTCGGAAGTTGGCCAAATGGTCGACCAGATGCTAGCATGCTCGAGATGTTGTTCACAGCCTGCTCAATTCTTTGATCGGCTGCTATTTGTTCTTGATTGAGAAGAGCTTGAGCTTTGAACTGACTGTCATGATCGTCGAGTCTGGTGATGATCTGACTAAGCTTCTTGTCCAGGTCACTGACGTTGTTTTCCTTCTGGTACTGCTGACCTGTATAGGTGTTATTCAAATATTGATTCTGGCGATTGCCAGGAGCAGTTCCATAGTTACCCGGATTATGGTGTGGCGGCTGATAGACACCTCCCGGTGGATGGCTAGGCTTCTGATCCTGAGCTGGACCAGCTGGGCGGTTATTCTGGTTCTGGTTATGGTTGGCGCCATTATTGTAGGGAGGTCTGTCTTGATAGTTCCCTTGCTGCCTGAAGTTGCGGTAGCCAGCATAACCATTTTGATTGTTAACGAAGCCTTGTTGAACGAAATTTACCTCTTCGGCGGACCAGACTTCCGTCTTACCAAAATTCTGGCAACGGCCTCCATTATGCGCACAAGCTCCACACCATTCGCAATCAGCAACATAGACAGAAGCTGCCGGCGGTTTGATTGGTGTAGAAGACTTCTTCAGATGCTTCTCTACTTATGCCTTGATAGTAGCTTCGAGATCGAGCTTGCTCCTTGATCCTTCTGATTGTCGCTCCCAGTTCCTCGACTTGGAAGCACAGTTTGCGAAATGAAGAAGAGCAGCTTCAGGTGTGAGCGTAGTGCAATCCCCTTCAGCTAGAGAATTGACCCACTTGGCAGATTTTTCTTGAAGACCTCGAGCAAAGATTTTGGCTAACTGCCTCTACTCGAATCTGTGATGAGGACAGTTGTAGAGAAGTTCTTGGAATCGATTCCAAGTATCGTACAAGCTTTCGCCTTCTTTTTGGGAGAATCTGGCGATGCTGTCTTTGATGGCTGTTGTTCTGGCAGGAGGGAAGTATTCTTCAACGAAGTCCCGAGCCAGAGTATCCCAGTCAGTGTAATATCCGGGTAGTTTGCCAATAAGCCACCTCTTGGTTGCGCCTTTCAGAGAGAACAGGAAAGCTCTCAAGCAAAGAGTGTTCTTGTCGAGGTTTCCGTTCTTGAAAGTGCTGTAGAGATCAAGGAAATCCGCCAGATGTGTGCACGGATTGTCTAGTGGCCTGCCTTCAAACTGTAGATCCCTAGAGATCATAGTCAAGAATGGAATCTTGATCTCATAGTGAGGATCTCCTTCAACGCGCGGCATGGCAATGGCAGATCAAACGCTAGTCGCGCTCGGCTTGTTGTAGTCAACTAGACTCTTCTGTGCAGGTGGCGGTGGTGGATTTCCGTCTGGTGGTGGTGGTGGTGGTAACTGATCAGACATGGTAGGAGATGGAGGAGGTGAAAGTGACTCGGTGTATGAAACGGATGAAGATGACGGTAAAGGTGAAGATGAGGAACTCTCCTTCAGTTCCTCGATCTTAATCGGAGTGACTGATGGAGGTGGATTGGTTCTGCTTCTCCTTGGAATCTCTAATTGTCGAGGTGGAGCAGAACTGATTGGTCTCTCTATACTCTTAGCCTTGTCGATTTGGGAGCGAGTCCAAGGGCGGCGATGCATACACCTGTGAACAACCTACAAATAACAAAAACAAACAAAAACCAGTGTAAAATTGAAGTGGGTGGAAAAGTGAAAGATGGAAAGTAGAAGAATAAATTGCCAGTTCTTCTTTCAAACAATCAAAAGAAGTTCCCCGGCAACGGCGCAAATTTGATGAACCCGTCGTTGTGCTGGTTCAAACAAATAACTAACAAAGCTAACAAAAGCTAGGGTAGATCGTATTCCACGGCCTTCTAAGGATCGACTACTAAATAAGCTAGCAAATTACTTAGATTAAACACTTTGTGCATGGTGTGAGTTCCACGACTTCTAATTCTAAGAAATACAGAGAAATTAAAAATTGAAACTAAAAATAGATTGGAAATTAGGGTTGAAAACAGAGATGACAGACGAACTTAAGACTGGCGAACGTTCGCTCTATCCGTTCTAGCTACCAAGATTAATTAGCCGCCCGGGTACGGTCGCCTCTCGCAACGACTTAACTTAACTGGTGGAATTACTAATGATTTATGAGTTACTCTTGCAGTGGATTAACCCTAACCGGTTCCTACGAAAGGCACACTCCAATTATAAGGTTAATTGTTCGATTTGATGTTTTAAAGTAAGGCGAGCGTTCGCTTCTATCCTTAGCTTAACAAGAATCTAATCTAGGTGATCAATCCAGACAAGAAACATGAACAATGAAGAACAAATCAAACAAGAAACATAAACTGATTGAACTTTGAATCTAATCACCGCCGATCCGTGACCGCTTTAAAGCCCTGGGTCACTTAGGGTTCATCTAGTCTAACCTCTAAGAGTTTAGCTACTCATGTTCATCACAAAAGAATCAAAGACAAAGATAGAGCTCATCATCCAAAGGAAGAACAGAAAAGTATCTGAAAAACCTAATTAAGACGACTCCGGCAGAATTTCGATCTTCCGGTAGACTGCAATCCTAGCTCCGAGTCCTCCAGATGGAAGAGATGGTGTCACGATCTCTTTCCGGCTCTTCAAACTCTAAACTCTCCTTCAGAACTCTTGAGAATCCTTGAAGTATTTGGTATTAGTTGGAAATTATGATTATGAAAAGTCTATTTTGATTTGGGCCGCCGGGTTAAGTATTTATACTTAACCGTAATACCGCCGGATTTTAACTGAGATATTCGGCGAAATATAGATTTTTGAAAATTCCTTTACAAAATAGGTTTCTGCCGGCTGAATTCTCCTGTGTTTTTCGGACCGATGGTTTTCGGCGAAAACTTCATATTTTCGCCGAAAACTTCTTTGGTTGAGCTCCAGTGGATTTGTTCATGTATTTTCGCTGAAAACCCTAGGTGTTTTCGCCGAAAATTCCTTTGTAAAACGGGGCAGGATTTGGTTTGATTTGGTTGGCTCCTTGGATCGATTCCGGTGTGATTCCTCGAGGTTCCAACGCCTTAGACACGTCCTTGGCTACTTATTTGACGGCAAAAACCTGTGCTAACATAGAAACACTAGAAAACCATCAAATAGACCCGAAACGGGCCAAGGTAACACAAATGGCACGAGATAGGGCAATTGATTGAATATTCGTTATTCTACCTTAAAAACCATGTCTTAAGCAAGGAAATGTCGCTTAAATGAGGCTGATAATCACGTCAAATCGAATGTCATCAACCACGCCATGCCGTACTACCTCTCTCCTCCTCTAGTAGGTTAATTCGAGAAGAACTGGTCATCCAACCAAGACCGCGATCTACTGGAGCACTACCGGCTGCATCACCCTTCTGGAATGCTACATGGCACTCAACCGCTGGCCTTGGAGAAGACAATTGACTTCAAGGAACTCCTAAGTTGGGGTCCCTAACAAGTACCGTCCGGCTCAAGGACGTTAATCAAAGAGCGCTTCGTGGGAGGCAACCCACGGCTGGAGTCCATTTTTTTTAGTCAGTCTTTTTCGTCGTTCGAGTCGGTTTCGGGAGAGCCAAAGTGTCAGTTTTTTTTCTTATTTTATTTTTGTCTGTTTTAATTTTATGTGTCAGGTCAGAGTTTTCGCCGAAAACTTCCAATGTTTTCGGTGGAAACTTTAGTTTGTTCGAGTCTGTTTTTCAGTGGGTTTTCAAAGTAGTTTTCGCCGAAAACTTCTAACATTTTCGGCGAAAACTTTAGTTGGGTCAGAAAATTTTAGAAAACTTTTCAAAAACAGAGTCAAAATAATTTCAAAAATTCCCCTAAGCCTTCTTCATTCGACTTTTATTCTGTGTGGATCCGGGACACTTGTCCCAGTATCCTTTTGATCTTTTTGTTGTTTTTGTTTTTGTAGGAACTTGAGTAGCTACTTCGCTCTACTCCGGACGCTCCGTGCTCATCCCCTACACCGACCATCACCTTCTAGGTTCTTCGTATTTCTCTACTCTAGTTTAGTCCTGTGAGGACACAGAACCGTTTAAGTGTGGGGTAGGATTCTAGGATTATGCATGGTGTTTGATGAACGCGTTTTTCACGCGCGTGTAGTCAAATAACTAATCTACGAAGGTAGACTAGATCGTATTCTACTCGAGGTCTCTTCTTCTTGTCTACTCAAATATGTTGGCAAATTACTCAGGTTTAAACACTTTGTGCGTGGTGTGAGTTCCACGACTTCTAATCTAATAAACAAAGGAAAATAAAAGACAGAAAGATTAAAAAGGTTGACTAACAGGAAGATAGACGAGCTTAGATTTCGAATCCCCCTTAGATCACCAAGGCAACGGCAATCACAAGACCAGCGGTTTTCAATTCTAATTCAATCAATTTCTAAACACCACCATAACTCCTGACCCTTAGGTTTAAGACCGTCAAACGTTCGTTCTATCCGTTCTAACTACCAAGATTAATTAGCCGCCCGGGTACGGTCGCCTCTCGCAACGACTTAACTAACTGGTGGAATTACTAGTGATTAATGAGTTACTCTTGAAGCGGATTAACCCTAATTGGTTCCTACGAAAGGCACACTCCAATGAATAGGTTAATTGGTTGAATTGATGTTTTAAAGAGAGGCGAGCGTTCGCTTCTATCCTTAGCTTAACAAGAATCTAAACTAGGTGATCAAGGAAGACAGGTTTAAGCGCCAAAGCAGGGAACTGTCTAGCGACTACGTCTATCGACTACGTCTGGTGACTAACCCTAACTTGCAAAAACCTAATCTAGGCGATCAACTAGAGAAGAAACATAAACAGTGAAGAACAAAACAACCATGCAAAGAGAAACTGATTGAACTTCGAATCTAATTACCGCCAATTCGTGACCGCTTTAAAGCCCTGGGTCACTTAGGGTTCATCTAATCTAAGCTCTACAAGTTCAGCTACTCATAACGATAACAGAAGAATCAAAGGCAACAAAGGAAATCATCATACAGAGGAAGAACAGAGAAGAACTAAAAAACCTAATTATGACGACTCCGGTGAAGCTTCGACTCCTGGATCTTCAACTTTAAGCTCCAAGCTCTCCGAGATGGAAGGATGGCGTCACGATCTCTCCACGGATCTTCGAACTCTCTAAATTCTATCTATCGACCCTAGAGTCGTGGCTAATCAGCCAAAATTACTGTATATCTAATCTGGCTTCAAAAAGTCTATATATAACCCTAGAAACCCTTTACAAGTTGGAAAGGCTGAAAATTAGGGTTTCTGCCGCGGTTTTCAAATGAATTTTCGCCGAAAACTTCACCAGTTTTTCGCCGAAAACTTTAGTTAAAAACCCCTAATTAGAGCTCCAACTTGTTTCGATGATTCCCGCTCCGTTTGAACTCCGATTTGGTCCCCGTTTGAAGCGCTGGACTCGTGAGAGAGTCCTCTATAATGTGGTAACCTGGAGGCTCCACATAAAAGCTCACAAAAAGGGTAAAAATAGCCAATAAATGGACAATGTATGCACTAGGAGCCTAGAATTACATAATAAACACATTTTCACCAAATACTCATCAAAATGGCATCAAAGGGGCATGAAATGTCGCTTAAATGGGGCTGAAAATCACGTCAAATCGAGTGTCAATGGTGTTGCTTGATTTTCTATGATTCTATGGTTCATTTTTGAATTTCTCTAGCATAGAATTGCTCAATTCTTGACTTTTGATGTTAAATTGACTTCAGTTTTGAACAATGTCGTCTAGACTGTTCCACTTAGAACCTGTAACCAGCATGTCGACACTGATATTAAACAAGTCTAGGTCAGAACAGATCATAAATCACTCTTGTAGTTGAAACTTGAATGAATTAAATTGTTTTTCTTGTTAATAACAAAGCTCGATAATACCATTCTAATATGATAAATGCTAGCTTCTTCCATGTTTTTCACTCCATATTTGATCACATGTGACTGTGGCTTAAGATTAGATGGAAATCTAATTAGAAATCTTGTGTAAAAAGTTATAACTAGCTAGGATCAAGTAGCTAAATGGTTAAATCAAGTAATTAAGTTGTGCAAATCAATGTTAAGTTCTTTGAAGTGCTGAAAATAAAGCTATGCAAGCCCGACACCTAAGTGAAGTGTTCGGATTGAGCACTAGCATAGGCACAAATACTGTGAGCTAGGCAGGTCCAACACCTAAGAGAAGTGTTTGGTATCGAGCACTAGTATGCAGTAAATAAATTAAAGGAAGTTTGAAACTTGTTAGAAATTGTTGTTAAAATCGGTACTAGCTAGAACATGTAACGTACAGATCTAGAGGCGGATGAAGTCGAGTCGATAGCCACGTCACTTTTCCTACCTCCACATCCACATCATGGATAGAGTTTAAAGTCTTTTTGATTAGAATTGGTGTTATCGTAGTCGGTTAATTATAATTAATTGTTTTGCCAAAAAACGTGCTTTGTTAAAACTACTACTTGAAGTGTGCAGAAATTAGTGAGATCGAAAACTTTTTTTGGTTGATGTTCTTGCATGTGTAGGTCAATTTTTCTACATGGAACAGTCTAAACCAAATCGTTAGAATTGAATCTCAGTTTAATCTCATGTCATTTGTGAATTTGAGTGTGTTCTAGTTCAGTTTGCTTGAGGACAAGCAAAAGCTTAAGTGTGAGGTATTTTGATGACACTCAATTTGACGTGATTTTCAGCCTATTTAAGTGACATTTCCTTGCTTGAAACGTGGTTTTAGGAGTAAAATAGCGAATATTCACTCAACTACTCTATTTCCTACCGATTTGGTTACTTTGGCCCTTTTTGGGTCTATATGATGGTTTTCTAGTGTTTTTGTGATAGCACAGGTTTTTGCCATCATTTACGTAGCCACGGACGTATTCAAGACCTCAAGGAGTGAACCAGAATCGAACCAGAAATCAAACCGGGGTCATAACCAAAGATCCAACTGCCCAGCACAATGTTTTCACCGAAAATACTACACAGTTTTCGGCGAAAATACCTTAAGAAACTCACAGGCGAAGTCAGCAGCTTTACAGTGAATATTTCGGCAAAAACTTTCATAGTTTTCAGAGAAAATCCAAGAAGAAACCCGACGCAGATTCAGCTGATGTTTTCGGCGATAAGTCAAAGTCTTCACCGAAAACTATATAAGAAATATACACAGGAGGATTCAACTAAAGTTTTTGGCAAAAACTTCTTAAGTTTTTGCCGAAAACTCCTTCCTTTTCCGCGACAGAATTGGCAAACCCTAATCAACTCCTATTTAAACAAAGAAGCGGCAGCCAAGGAAGGGGATCCATTATTAGCATCATTATTCCAACAACTATTCACACATTAGACTTTTGAGAGTCAGCCGACTCTAGGGTCGATAGATAGAGTTTAGAGAGTTTGAAGATCCGTGGAGAGATCGTGACGCCATCCTTCCACTTCGGACAGCTTGGAGCTTAAAGTTGAAGGTCTAGGAGATCGAAGCTTCGCTGGAGTCGTCAGAATTAGGTTTTTCAGTTCTTATCTGTTCTTCCTCTGTATGATGATTTCCTTTGTTGCCTTTGATTCTTCTGTTATCGTTATGGGTAGCTGAACTTGTAGAGCTTAGATTAGATGAAACCTAAGTGACCCAAGGCTTTAAAGCGGTCACGGATTAGCGGTAATTAGATTCAAAGTTCAATCAGTTTCTCTTTGCATGGTTGTTTTGTTCTTCATTCTTTATGTTTCTCGTCTGGTTGGCTCCTAGATTAGGTTTATGCAAGCTAGGGTTAGTCGCCAGACAGCTTCCCTGCTTTGGCGCATAAACTTGTCTTCCTTGATCACCTAGTTTTCATTCTTGTTAAGATAAGGATAGAGCGAACGTTCACCTAACTTTAGAACATCAATTCAACAAATTAACCTATTCATTGGAGTGTGCCTTTCGTAGGAACCAGTTAGGGTTAATCCGCTTCAAGAGTAACTCATTAATCATTAGTAATTCCACCAGTTAGTTTAGTCGTTGCGAGAGGCGACCGTACCCGGGCGACTAATTAATCTTGGTAGCTAGATCGGATAGAGCGAACATTCGCCAGTCTTAAACCTAAGGGTCAGGAGTTATGGTGGTGTCTTAGAATTGATTGAACGAGAATTGAAATCCGCTGGTCTTGTGATCGCCAATGCTGTGGTAATCTTAGGGGGATTCGAAATCTAGCTCGTCTATCTTCCTATTAGTCAACCTTTTTACTCTTTCTGTCTTTTATTTCCATTGTTTATTAGATTAGAAGTCGTGGAACTCACACCACACACAACTTGTTTAAATCGGGTAATTTGCAAACATATTTGAGTAGACAAGAAGAAGAGACCTCGAGTAGAATATGATCTAGTCTGCCTTGGTAGATTAGTTATTTGATACCGCTAAAACTGTATACATCAACGCGTTTTGGAAGTTCCAGATGACCCGAATGGTGATTCAAAAGTGATTTTCTCTGTTGGGACACCAATTGCTGGTGAGAAAGAATTCACTCTCTCGCAAATGGAAATGTTACAAGCTCATTGCCATGTGTTGGTGAATTGCCCGTTGGTGGAACCTTACATTCAGTAAGTAGATTTTGTGTACTATTTGTGCATGAAACACCATCCTTATTTAGGTGAACTCATTGAATACTAAATGTGCAGAGAGTATAAACGAGTATTAAAGAGAAATGGAAGGGAAGAAAGAAGACCGCAACTAATATTGACAAAGAAGTTCACCTTTCATTTCCCGAATGGTTTAAGGATCAAATTGATAAGGCTGCTGAAGGGTATGATCATGTTGATATTGTGATGCTATCTCGAGGTCCAAAGTGGGAAGCCAAACGATATACAGTGTACGACATCAACGGTCTCCGTTTTCGTATATTGGACCGTGAGCAGTTAAGGAAATCACAAAATAGTGGAGTTTGTGGAACCTTCAACATCGCTAGTGTGTCTAGTGCAGGAGACACAAATCCCATTCATAGTGATATGTATTACTATGGAAAATTGGTTGATATTGTGGAGTTGAATTACTACGGTAGATACACTACATTGTTCAAATGCAAATGGGCAGATATAATGAATCCATCATGGAGGAAGACAGATGTTTTTGGCTTCACAAAAATTAACTTTAGTCACACTCGTGATGAAGGTGATAGAGATGCACATGAAACCATACATCAGTGTAGGAGATGCAAGAATGGTACATGATGACACTCGATTTGACGTGATTATCAGCCTCATTTAAGCGACATTTCTTTGCTTAAGACATGGTTTTTAGGGTAGAATGACGAATATTCAATCAATTGCCCTATCTCGTGCCATTTGTGTTACCTTGGCCCTTTTCGGGTCTATTTGATGGTTTTCTAGTGTTTTTGCGTAAGCACAGGTTTTTGCCGTCAAATAAAGTAGCCATGGACGTGTCTAAGGCATAGGAACATCGAGGAACTGAACCGGAATCGATCAAAGGAACCAATCAAAGTCCAACCAAAATCCTGCCCGATTACAAAGACACTTTCGCCGAAAATGTCCTATGGATTTCGGCGAAAATATTAGTGCATTCAGACTGGTGCCAAGACAAAGGAGATTTCGCCGAAACTAAGTATATGTTTTCGGCGAAAACATTAGTGCAAACCGGCTGATGTCAAGTGAAGAAAGTTTTCGCCGAAAACTTTGAGTTTTCGGATCGAAAAGGATGAACAGAAGGATCAGTCGGCGGACGTCCATTCACACAAGAGTTTTCGCCGAAACTACCCCTATGGTTTCGGCGAAAATACCATCTCAGCCCGGCCCAACTAGGGTTAAGTATTTATACTTAACCCGGCGGCCAATATAGAGGATACAATTCATAATTCGAAAAACACAACTTTTCGAGATCAGATTTCTCTGAAGTTCTGGAGCGAAGAGTTGGAGTTCGAAGAGCCGGAAAGAGATCGTGACGCCATCCCTTCCATCTCGGAGAACCGGAGCTAGGAGTGTAACTTACTGAAGATCGGAGTCTGTCAGAGTCGTCCGAATTAGGTTTTTCAGATCCTTTACTGTTCTTCCTTTGAATGATGAACTCTTTCTTTGTCTTTGTTTCTTTTGTAATGATCATGAGTAGCTAAACTCGTCAGAGCTTAGACTAGATGAACCCTAAGTGACCCAAGGCTTTAAAGCGGTCACGGATCGGCGGTGATTAGATTCGAAATTCAATCAGTTCTTTTTCATGTTTGATTCGTTCTTCATTGTTCATGTTTCTTGTCTGGATTGATCACCTAGATTAGATTCTTGTTAAGCTAAGGATAGAAGCGAACGCTCGCCTTACTTTAGAACATCGAATTGAAAATTAACCTTATAATTGGAGTGTGCCTTTCGTAGGAACCGGTTAGGGTTAATCCACTGCAAGAGTAACTCATTAATCACTAGTAATTACGCCAGTTAGCTAAGTCGTTGCGAGAGGCGACCGTACCCGGGCGGCTAGTTAATCTTGGTAGTTAGAACGGATAGAGCCAACGTTCGCCAGTCTTAAACCTAAGGGTAAGGGGTTATGGTGGTGTTTTAGTAATTGGTTGAATAAGAATCGAAATCCGCTGATCTGTTGATTGCCAATGCTCTGGGGAACGAAGGGGGATTCAAAGTCTAAGTTCGTCTGCCATTCTTGTTTCCAAACCCTAATTCTCAATCTGCTTTAGCTTAATTTGTTTTAATTTTCCTGCATTCCTTAGAATTAGAAGTCGTGGAACTCACACCACGCACAACGTGTTTCCCTTGAGTAATTTGTTAGTTCTGAAGTAGCCAATCAATTGAAGGCCCGTGGAATACGATCTATCCTAGCTCTTGAGCTTGATAGTTATTTGATAGAACCAGCTCATCACAACGACGGTTCTCATCAAATTGGCACTGTTGTCGGGGACTTCTTTTGATTGTTGAAAGAAGATCTGGCAATTTATTCTTCTATTTTCCATCTTTCATTTTTCCATCCACTTTGATTTTACACTGGTTTTGTTTGTCTTTGTTATCTGTAGGTTTACAGGTGTATGCCTCACCGTCCTGGGACTCGCTCTCAGACCGAACAGGCTAAGATTGCAGGGAATCCAGACAGTTCTGCTACACCTCTACGATCACAGATTCTGAAGGAAGGCAGATCCAATCCATTCATCACTCCGATCAAGATCGAGGAACCGAAGGAGAGTTCCTCATCTCCGTCTTCACCACACTCTTCATCCGCTTCATACACCGAGTCACTTTCACCGCCTCCATCTCCCACCATGACCGATAGATTACCACCAAATGGCGATCAACCGCAGCCACCCCCACCTGCACAGAAGAGTCTAGCAGACTATAACAAGCCGAGCGCGACTAGCGTTCGATCTGCCATTGCCGTTCCACGCATTGAAGGAGATCCTGACTATGAGATCAAAATTCCATTCTTGACCATGATCTCTAGGGATTTACAGTTTGAAGGCAGGCCCCTAGACAATCCGTGCATTCATCTTGCAGACTTCCTTGATCTCTGCAGTACTTTTAAAAACGAAAACCTCGACAAAAACACTCTTTGTCTGAGAGCTTTCCCGTTCTCTTTGAAAGGCGCTGCTAAGAGGTGGCTTACTGGCAACCCACCTGGCTACTACACTAACTGGGATACTCTGGCTCAGGACTTTGTTGAAGAATACTTCCCTCCGGCCAGAACGACCGCCATCAAGGACAGCATCGCCAGATTCTCCCAGAAAGAAGGAGAAAGTTTATATGATACTTGGAATCGTTTCCAAGAACTCCTCTACACCTGCCCTCATCATGGATTCGAGTAGAGGCAGTTAGCTGAAATCTTCTCTCGAGGACTTACAGAAGAATCTGCCAAGTGGGTCAATTCTCTAGCTGAAGGGGATTGCACTACACTCACCCCTGAAGCTGCTCTTCTGCACTTCGCAAACTGTGCCTCCAAGTCAAGGAACTGGGAGCGACAATATGAAGGGTCGAGGAGCAAGCTAGATTTCAAAGCAGCTATCAAGGCAGAGGTAGAGAAGCATTTGAAGAAGTCTACCACACCAATCAAGCCACCGGCAGCTTCTGTCTATGTTGCCTATTGCGAGTGGTGTGGAGCTTGCGCACATAACGGAGGCCGTTGTCAGAATTTTGGTAAAGCAGAAATCTGGTCTGCCGAAGAGGTAAATTTCATTCAACAAGGCTTCGTCAATAATCAGAACGGTTATGCTGGTTACCGTAACTTCAGATAGCAAGGGACCTATCAAGACAGACCTCCCTACAATGCTGGCGCCAATCATAACCAGAACCAGAACAACCGCCCGGCTGTTCCAGCTCAGGATCAGAAGCCTAATCATCCGCCGGCAGGTGTCTACCAGCCGCCGCATCACAATCCGGGTAACTATGGAACTGCTCCTGGCAATCGCCAGAACCAATACTTCAATAATACCTATCCAGGACAGCAGCAGCAAAGAGAGAACAATGTCAGTGACCTGGATAAGAAGCTCAACCAGATTATCACCAGACTCGATGATCACGATAGTCAGTTCAAGGCTCAAGCTCTTCTCAATCAAGAACAAATAGCATCTGGACAACGGATTGAGCAAGTCGTGAACAACATCTCGAGCATGCTAGCATCTGGTCGACCATTTGGCCAGCTTCCAAGCCAGACAGAGCCAAACCCGAGAAAAGAACAGGCTAAAATGGTAACTGCTTGAAAACTTCCAAACTTAATTGCTGATGCTTTTTCTGTTTTACGCAGGATCGCTGAAACGCCGGAAGAAGAAGAAGAAGAGGAGCGGGAACCAGCGCCGAAGGATGATCCTCCTCTTGCACCATACGTCGTGAAGCCTCCTTTTCCTAGAGCATTGCTGCCAAACGCAAGGATCGAGACTGGCATGAAGGGGAACAAGGAAGGATACCCTGACATTCGTGCTAAGAAACCCGTTTCTCCATATCCAGCTAAGTTATCTGATCCTGGTTCTTTTACTTTACCCTTGGTCATCAATGATGTTGAAATTGAACGTTGCTTAGTTGACCTAGGAGCATCTGTTAATGTCATGCCTGTGAGCTTGTTTAAAAAGTTAAACCTAGGAGAACTTGAACCACCTAGTATGCAACTTGTCTTTGCTGATAGATCGCTTAAAACCCCTAAGGGAGAAATCAAAGATGTTGTTACAAAATGTGGTCCGTTCACATTTCTAGCTGACTATGTGATTATGGATACTGGTACAGAAGATTCAATCATTCTTATAGGTCGACCGTTCATGGCTACTACTGGAATGAATATTAATGTTCCTAATGGTTCTTTGACTTTAAGAATTGGTAAAGAAACAAAAACGTTCCGTCTTAAAGATGACATGAAACATGACTTTAGGAATGAAGAATCTCACTGCCTTGCTGTTGAAACTGTTGAGTTGACTCCGGTCAACTCCGTTACTAATGCTTCTTCCAGTGTCTCTAGATCAGTTGTTGCTGCAGGTAATTAAGCAGGTTATAAGGAAGAAGCCAAAAGCCTTGGTTCAGAAGCCACAAAAGAAGAAGGAACTGCAAGCCTCTTCGAAACCGCCACGCAAGGAATCTGGTAGATCGAGGAGGAAGAATCACAAGGAGAAGCAAGCTCAAATGGTCTGGAGACCAAAAATTCCGCCGTCTTCCACCAAGCCAGCTGCACCACCAATTCGTTCCGAGAAACCGGCGCCGGAACAAGTATGGAGGGAGAAGCCGAAAGCGTCTCCTAAGGAAGTACTAACGATCACCGATCCTGGTGATACCAAGCCGAAGACTGAAGTTAAGAAGAAGCCGACAGTCCTCATTCCTTCCATCGTCATACTCAAGAAGGATGATCTCTCTAGAGAGCTGTTCGGACCATTCAAGTTCGTTGATCATCTTCCCGACGGACGTACCAAGCTTTTGCATGCAAACGGGAAGAAATTCACGTTTACCGGAGAAGTCCCGAAGCTGTACTTCATGAACTCCGACGCGAGTGTGAAGGAGAATCTTAGTTGGGATGTCTCCTAATACCATCCAGGTATCGTCCAGCTCAAGGACGTTAATAAAAGAGCGCTTCGTGGGAGGCAACCCACGGCTGGAGTCAGTTTTGTTTTGTTTCAACCTTGGTATTTTAGAGTCGGTTCGGGAGAGCCAAAAGTGTCAGTTTGTTTGACTTATTATTTTTCGTGTGTAGTCTGTGTGTCATAGAGTCAGTAGCAAGTTGATTGAGGTCGTTCCGATTTTTCTGGATTTAACTGTGATTTTCTGAAGTTGGCCTGATTTGCGAAAATATTTTAAACCCGAACAGTTCAAAATTTTCGGCGAAACTACCAGTGTTTTCAGCGAAACCGATTTTCAAACTTCGAACCTGTTTCTCCTGTTTCTCTTTTTCGGTTCAAAAACTTTATGATTTCGGCGAAACCACTTCAACCAAGATTTTCGGCGAAACCAAGCTTAAATTTTCGGCGAAACCAAGCTTAAATTTTCGGCGAAACCGCCAGTTCAAATCAGCCAATTCTTGTTAACCTGTAGTTTCGGCGAAACCACTGCCCTATTTTCGCCGAAACTGATTTGAAATTTTGCCTAATTATCCTTTAAAATTCGGACCAACTCCTCTCTCACCTTATCTCACTTTCGCTCATATCACCGAAACCCCCCCTTATCTGTTTAAAATCGACGCCGACCCTCCACTAAAACCCACCGTCGCCGCCGTTTCACCCGCCGCCACCGTCGCTGACCGCCGCCGCTCACTCCCCCTCCTCATTCCGATCCCACCAAGTCCTAGAACAACCAAATCGGAGCTTTGCAGCTCCAGTTCACCGAAAACCTAGTTTTCAACGTTTTTCACCGATTCCTCCCAACCCGTTCAGTTTTTGCTACCATGGCTTCAAGATAACATGCATAACTTTTCAATACGAATATTTTGACATATGGATTGCTGAATTTCGTTGGGGTTGACTTTCGGTTGACTTTTCGGTTTACCTCGTTTTGCGTGCCGACTGTTTCGTGTGAACTAGGACTGACTGAACTTATAGAACTGTTCCAGGATGCTTAGGGAGTTCCGTGCTTAATTTCCACATCATTTGGTCATGTGTTGCTATGCATACGATTGATTCGTTGTTTTGTTGACTTGTGAGATATACCGGTTTGCCGTTGACTTGTTATTGATCGTTTGGCTGTCATCAGTGTTTATTCTTGTTCATATTATCGTGCTGCCATTTGAAATCGTATGATGCCGTCAATTTCCAAGTTGTGATAGTCTTGCCATGATTAGGGTTCAATATGACTTAATGTTGACTTTCTAAAAATGTCGGTTTGAATTTTTGAACTCTGATTGCGCTTCCCTGATTATAGCTGTTCTTAAGACATGTGCTCTATTGTCTATGAGTACCGGTTACTCCGCTTTACTTACCCCACTTAGTTTCCCTCGTTTCCTTGTGAAATTGAGTTTTTCTACTAAGTGTGGGGTAGGATCTTAGTTGACTAATCTGGTTTCATTCTGGTTTTAGGAACACTTTTGAGCGCAGGACTAAGGCACGCCTTGATGGCGCCTCGAGCTCAGGAGCTGCCGCTCCCGTCACACCCGCCATTCTGGGTCCCCCACCTGCACTCCCTCACCATGCTGGATACCATCCCACCATCGCCCGTCTTCCGGACTTCTACTTTGAGAACTTCCAGAAGATCGCGCACATCCGGGGAGCTGACGTGCGTCCTTTATCCATGGAGTCGCTCCAGGAGCATGACGAGGATTCCTACCGGAACGTGCATGACGCCTTAGCACCGGCCGGTCTCCTAGAGCTGACCACCATAGCCGCCGAGTTCCCAGACATTGCTCTCCAGGAGTTCTGGGCGACATTTGACTTGGACGAGCATAAGAAGAGACGGGGCCAGAAGGTGATCACTTTCTTTCTTGGTGGGGTGTACAGGCAGCTCACTTACGATGAGTTTGCCGCTCATCTGGGCATCCCCTACGAGCACTATCACGATCACCACCTCGGTTGGGGCGAGGATGATGACGACGAGGCATTGCACGCCCTCTGGAGCCACATGACAGGCGTGCCTGGCGATCGCCTCAGGAAGAACAACTCAGTTAAGTCCCTCTCTCACCCGCTCTATAAGTTTATTCATATGGTTTGGCGGAGGTCACTTTTATATGTCAGAGACAAGGATCGCCACCATATCCTTAAAGAGGAGCTCGTGCTTCACCGAGCCATCCGAGAGAGCTACCCTCTCCACCCCGGCTGGGTGCTAGCTCACATCTTCAGTCAGAGGACCAAGAGAAAGAAGCAACCACGCAAACTCTTGGGAGGCAACTTCATAGGCCAGCTCCTTCGGCATCGGCCATGAATATGGTCCTCACATTCCACGACATCCAGTTCGGACCGTTGGAGGAGACTTGGCGGTCGAGTACGACTTAGAACTCGACCTCAGTCCCCATGTAGCAGCAGATCCTCCACTCCAACCTGCGGTCGAGTCGGAGGTACGACGATGATGCTGAGGAGCAGCAGCCGCAGCCGCCGCCCGAGTTTCAAGATTACATACCCTCGCCACACCATGAGGCAGGGTACATCCACCAGTCGCCGCCATACATTCCAGATCCATACCAGGCACAGCAGCCTCAGCCTCGACCGCATCCCGCGGACATTGGTGAGCTGTACGAGCGACTGCAGGAGTGGCGCATCACCGACAACGCCACTCAAGAGGCTAGGTGGACTATTATGCAACAACACATGCGCCGAGCCGACCGGCGATATGAGCGACAGCTGGAGTGGCAGCGACAGCTCGGCGATTACTTCCACTTCCCCCACCCTGACACCTCTAACCAGTGATGATCAGGTGGTGTCCTTTTCCTTATCCTTTCTTTTTATTTATTCTTTTCGGACTTCGGTCCAACTTTTTTCTGTGTGGATCCGGGGCATTTGTCCCGGTTTCCTTTTTATGTTTTATTTGTTTTTGTTTTGTAGGCAGTTGGGAGGTTCCCTTTGCTTCACTTGGGTAGATTACCTCCGCTCCGAGGATCCGTGCTCATCCACTACGCCAATCATCTCGGTCCAGGTTCTTCCATTCCACTCTGAACTCTAGAATTAGTCCTGTGAGGACACAGTCCGATTTAAGTGTGGGGTAGGATGCTAGAGAACCTTGCATGAACTTGATTGCCCTTGATTGTGTTTTATGTGCCTCGTGATTCCATTCCAGTCTCTCTAGCATTAGAATGGCTCAGTTCTTGATTTTTGATGTTAAGTTGTTGTTCAACCTTTCATAATGATGCTTAGACTGCTTAACCTAGAACTTGAGAACCAACCTGTATGCTTTGATGCTAAATTGCCTGGTCAGAACAGAATTTTAAAATCACACTTGTAGTTTGTAGCCTTGATTGCATGAAAATGACCGAATCCGACTAGCAAACCAACTGTGAGCTTTTGATCCATTGCACGTAACTTGCAATTTAAATTCTTTCTGAGTGGTTTTCTGTTTACTTGAATGAGTTAGAATTTGCATGAGACCTACTCGAGACCACACGATGACACGAGTTCTAGAAGGATAGGGGCACCTAGATTCAGCTACTAAGCCAGATAGCCTACCTTAACGATAAAATCCACTAGGTTTAGACCCTTGAGCTTGGCCTGTTCTTTCGGTTCGATAATACATTACAGCCATTTCCCATTTCTTTCATTCCCCGTTGATCCCATGTGGTTGTAGTTCTAGATTGACCTACCGGAAGTCGGTTTGTGGTAACCTGCCTATAGCCATTAAACAGGTGGTCTTAGCTATTATGTCCAGACGTGTAAACCCATCTAGCAAATAAAAGAAATCGGCACAAAAGAAAAAAATGTACAAAAGAAAAGAAAAAAAAAAAATTTTCGAAAAAAGAGAAAAGAAGAAAAATCAGAAAAAGTTCAAAGTTTAGTTCAAATAAAACGTTCTTCTCCCTACAAATGGAAGAACGAAGTCGTAAGAAAAGTTGAAAAGAAAAATGTATGCAAAAGAAAAAGAATAAGTGCTAGGTTGCTTGAGGGTATCATAGGACGAGCGTTCATCATTCCACCAGTGTTTGGTTAGACGGTAGGAAGCCATAGATTAGATTCGAGGGAAGTTAGTCGAAAGCTACACCGCACCAAGCCATCATCATTCATTCCCATCATCCATCTCATTATAAACCTGAGTAGTGTAGATTTCATTACGGTCCTAGCAGGGAAGTCCTTCTTGACTAGATACTCGTGTTGTCACAGTGGTGGAGATGTGGTCGAAATACAAACCTATGACAGAATTCGGTAACAGAAAATGATCGAGAGCAGAAACACGTCCTTAAACACAGAGAGTGAGAGTTCCCATTGTACTATATATATCCTGTGTGAGGAGTCTGGTCGGTCAGATCAAATTCGTGCATAATTGGTTGCTAATTACTTGTCGTGTGCAGTTTATTAGTGAGACCGGGTAATTTGGCTGATCTGTATGCATGTTAGGTTTCTTGTTCTAGGATCGATCTGTCTAATAATTCATTGTGTTTGATTGAGCTCTAATTTAATCTATCTTATCATTTATGAACATGAGCGTTTCTATTCAGTTTGCTTGAGGACAAGCAAAAGCTTAAGTGTGGGGTATTTGATGACACTCGATTTGACGTGATTATCAACCTCATTTAAGCGACATTGCTTTGCTTAAGACATGGTTTTTAGGGTAGAATGACGAATATTCAATCAATTTCCCTATCTCGTGCCATTTGTGTTACCTTGGCCCTTTTCGGGTCTATTTGATGGTTTTCTAGTGTTTTTGCGTAAGCACAGGTTTTTGCCGTCAAATAAAGTAGCCATGGACGTGTCTAAGGCATAGGAACATCAAGGAACTGAACCGGAATCGATCAAAGGAACCAATCAAAGTCCAACCAAAATCCTGCCCGATTACAAAGACACTTTCGCCGAAAATGTCCTATGGATTTCGGCGAAAATATTAGTGCATTCAGACTGGTGCCAAGACAAAGGAGATTTCGCCGAAACTAAGTATATGTTTTCGGCGAAAACATTAGTGCAAACCGGCTGATGTCAAGTGAAGAAAGTTTTCGGACCGAAAAGGATGAACAGAAGGATCAGTCGGCGGACGTCCATTCACACAAGAGTTTTCGCCGAAACTACCCCTATGGTTTCGGCGAAAATATCATCTCAGCCCGGCCCAACTAGGGTTAAGTATTTATACTTAACCCGGCGGCCAATATAGAGGATACAATTCATAATTCGAAAAACACAACTTTTCGAGATCAGATTTCTCTGAAGTTCTGGAGCGAAGAGTTGGAGTTCGAAGAGCCGGATAGAGATCGTGATGCCATCCCTTCCATCTCGGAGAACCGGAGCTAGGAGTGTAACTTACTGAAGATCGGAGTCTGTCAGAGTCGTCCGAATTAGGTTTTTCAGATCCTTTTCTGTTCTTCCTTTGAATGATGAACTCTTTCTTTGTCTTTGTTTCTTTTGTAATGATCATGAGTAGCTAAACTCGTCAGAGCTTAGACTAGATGAACCCTAAGTGACCCAGGGCTTTAAAGCGGTCACGGATCGGCGGTGATTAGATTCGAAATTCAATCAGTTCTTTTTCATGTTTGATTCGTTCTTCATTGTTCATGTTTCTTGTCTGGATTGATCACCTAGATTAGATTCTTGTTAAGCTAAGGATAGAAGCGAACGCTCGCCTTACTTTAGAACATCGAATTGAACAATTAACCTTATAATTGGAGTGTGCCTTTCGTAGGAACCGGTTAGGGTTAATCCACTGCAAGAGTAACTCATTAATCACTAGTAATTACGCTAGTTAGCTAAGTCGTTGCGAGAGGCGACCGTACCCGGGCGGCTAGTTAATCTTGGTAGTTAGAACGGATAGAGCGAACGTTCGCCGGTCTTAAACCTAAGGGTAAGGGGTTATGGTGGTGTTTTAGTAATTGATTGAATAAGAATCGAAATCCGCTGATCTGTTGATTGCCAATGCTCTGGGGAACGAAGGGGGATTCAAAGTCTAAGTTCGTCTGCCATTCTTGTTTCCAAACCCTAATTCTCAATCTGCTTTAGCTTAATTTGTTTTAATTTTCCTGCATTCCTTAGAATTAGAAGTCGTGGAACTCACACCACGCACAACGTGTTTTCCTTGAGTAATTTGTTAGTTCTGAAGTAGCCAATCAATTGAAGGCCCGTGGAATACGATCTATCCTAGCTCTTGAGCTTGATAGTTATTTGATAGAACCAGCTCATCACAACGACGGTTCTCATCAGTACATTACGTTGAAGATAATGGGTGGTGCATACCAGTCCATTTTAAACCAAGAGACACGTACAATTTGCCGGAAGAAGATCTTAGCAACTCAGTAGATGATTGGTTGTTGTCTACAGTTCAAAATGCTGATGTAACAAATGACATTCCTGATTTTGTGTATGAGACATTGGCTAGGGAGAATCTTATGGCAGAGTTACGAGAGTCTGATGAGTAGATTGAAATTAGTAGTTTATCCTTTTAGCGTCGGTCAAAACGTCGGAGCTTAGCGTCGGTCGGTGACAGACCGACGCTAAACAGCTGACTTCGCATTTTAGCGTCGGTTGTTTGCCGATCGACGCTAAAATGGGCCTAAGAGTCGATGCTATTACCCGTTCCTGGTTCGATTTTTGGTTGACCGGACGGGTAGATCGGCGTCGGTCGTCAGAAACGGATTAGCGTTGGTCATTGACCGACACTAAAACGCGTGCATATAGCGTCGGTTGAGACGCATTTTAGCGTCAGTCATTGACCGACGCTAAAACACGTAAGTATTTAAACTCTCATCCGAACCCTAATCTCAAATTCTCACCTCTCTCAATCCTCTCCTCTCTCTTCTGAAACTCTCCCAACCACCACCCTCCTCCTCTTCCTCCTTTTCCTCCTCCTCCTCCTCCTCCTCCAAACTCTCCTCCTCCTCCTCCTCCTCCTCTTCAAACTCTCCTCCCCCCCTCTCAGCCGCCACCCTCAACTCTCCTCCCACATCCGCCGTCCGCCGGCCACATCCCAGCCGCCGTCCTCCTTCACTTTCTCCTCCAGCCGCCGCATCCCAGCCGCTACCACAACTCTGCCGCCGTTCCACCGCCGTCCGCCTTCACTTCCTCCTCCAGCCGCCGCATCCCAGCCGCCATCCGCCAGACGACGAAGCCAACGGATGGCGGTGGAGAAGAGAAACGAGATCTGGGAAAAAAACCCAAATCTGGAAAAAAACCCAGATTACAAAAAAATAAAAATAAAAATGAAAATAATAAATGAAAAATAAAAATGAAAACAAAAAATGAAAAAATTGGGTTGGTCAGCCACCCATTCGGTCAACCCATTTTTTAACGTTGGTCGTGTTTTATTTTATCGTCGGTTGACCAAACGACCGACGCTAACGTTTAGCGTCACCGAATCTGGTGTCGGTCTTGCTGATCGACGCTATATATTTTGGCGTCGGTCAGTGACCGATGCTAAAACGCGTGTCCGACCGACGCCAAATGGTGTTTTTTTTGTAGTGTCATTCAAGTGAAATAAATTTGAGTATTGTTTCGTAATTTGTTTAGATTTTGTGGAGTATGAATATGGATGAGCTAGTTGTTGGTGGTGACGATGATGGTGATGGTGGTGGTGGTGGTGGTGGACGTGGAAGTGGACGTGTTCGTGGTCGTACTGGTGGTAGTCTTGCAGGCAAGGAACTTGGGAAATGGAACTGTGAGGTTGTAGGTAAGTTTCTTCTAACTTACTTGTAATGTTAAAATGTTAAGAGTTGTGTTCTTTCACCTATGTGCATTCAAAAATTTCAGATGCTAGTGGAAACTTCTCTGTTATGGGGTTGAAGGTAAAAGAGGCAGAAGCAACGTTGGGGCCAAACTTGAAAGTAGTGGTGCGTTTGCTTGATGGAGTACTTCCTGAGGGAGGCCATACATATGAGTTTCTCATTCGGTACATTGGAATTATTGATGGCGAATTCACTGCACTGCCCATCAGATTCGTTGAGTGGAGAGATCACGGGTTGAAGCCGTATAAAGATCATGTATGGAGAAATATGTTTGAGGTAATGATTTTCATAATTTGTTGTTATAGTTGATGGTATATGTGTATTGTTACTAACCTCTTGTTTGAATTTAATCAGCCAAATTTTGCTTACTTGCCCAACGATTTCTTACCTCTTAAGGCTTACATCCTGAAACAATTGGGTAGAGCTTGGTCAAGAAAAAGGAATTTTGCATACAATCAAGCGGTCAAGAGAGCAACAGGCGCGGATGGGCGTGTTGATAGGAATTTGCTCTCGTCGTTAGGCCCAAAAGGAGCTAGCAACCTTGATTGGTGTGAATTCATATCCATACGCGGAGAAGCCCGGAGAAGAGTACGTAACTTTCAAACTCGTTATGATCTTGTTGCATGTTTGCCATTTGGAATTAACAACATATTTGTTTTGAATTGATAGGAAATTGTGGCAAAAAAAATGCAAACAAAGCAAAATAGGGGAGGAGCTAGGCCATATAATACAATGCAAGCACAACTGACTGTTGAGCTTGGTTATACGCCATCCAGATGTTTCATTTGGCTGCATGCACACAGATTAGAAGATGGAACATTCTCCTCTGATGTTGCAGAGTTAGCGGTAATTTTATTTATGAATTAATTGGTTTGCTACTAAAATGGTTAGTTTTAAGTGTTTTCCTACTTTTGTAGCGAATGATTCAACATTATGAGAACCAGCCAGAAGTTCCTAAGCATCATGGACCTGGTGACTCTTTGGATTTGGGCACCAAGCTTTAGATGCTGCATATGGAGGAGAGCACTCTGGAAGAGTACGTGGAAAGAGTTTTGGCTATTACCCACGAGTGGTAAGAATCTAATCTAATCTAATCTGCATTATTAGTTCAGATAGTGATTACATTATTGATTAAAACTATTCTGTAGTTTGATGCTGCTTCTGGTTCTTCTGGACAATCGATGGCTCCAACTCAACATAATGTCGATGACTCTATGATTGCGCGTGTGAGAGAGGAGATGGATCGAGCGTATGCGGAGAGGATGCAAGCTGAACTCAACCATAAAGTCAAGGAAGTAGAGAAGAATATCGAGAAGAAAATGGAAGGAAAATTGAAGAAGTTCATGGCAAGATTAAAGGGTAAGAAGAAAGGTTCTTCATCAACTGAGAAAATGAGAAAGGTAATCCCGATAACTTGATTTTATATATAAGTATCTTAGGTAGTTGAGATAACTTGATTTTATAAAGTTTACATGATATTTTTTTACTTTCTACGGGTGAGTGGAGACAATACTGGATCGGGTGGTGATGACAATCCCAATGATTACATAGTCACACCAGCTACAGGTAAAGGTGTTGCGAATGATGACGATGAGGATTCTGATGATGACGATGATGAGGACGATATTGCAGTTGAGGAGGACGGAGAACTTGGTGGGGGTGAAGATGATGATGATGATGATGAATTAATCCCCTACTGGGACAATTCAATTTCGGATGATTATAGTTAGGTGGTGATATGGTACTTGTATCTCACTATATTGTCTAGTATGTTATATAGTACTTGCATTCTAGTGTGTTAATTTAAGCTTCGGATGATAATGATGATAGTTAAATGGTGATATGGTACCTTCGGATGATGATGATGATGAAAGTTAAATGGTGATATGGTATTTGCATTATTATATGGTGTTAGTAGTAGTTTCTTTGAGCTGGTGTGACTTGCAGGTGCCATTTACTGGACGAATCAGTGAGCTGAATTGGCAGCTGCAAATTCGAAAATTCATAGCAATATTGGCGGTTATAACCCCCAATATAGCTGCCCAAAACTACCAAAAAATAAAAACATGTGGCGTTTTTAACCGCCACAAAAATAATTAAATTAGTGGCAATTTAAACCGCTAGTAATTTATTTACAATAGTGGCGGTTAAAACCGCCACAAAATAATTGCCACAGTTCATTATTTGTGGCGGTTCCTGACCGCCACTATTATTTGTTTGTGTCGGACCGTTTTGTGGCGGTTTTACTTCCCTATTGTGGCGGTTGTACAACCGCCACAGTTATTACAATTGTAGTGGTTATAACCTCCACAATTGTGGAAAATAACCGCCACAAAAACTCCATTTTGTTGTAGTGATAGGCGGTTGAATAAGGCAACGATCAAGAATCGTTATCCACTTCTAAGGATAGACGATCTCTTTGATCAATTGCGAGGGATTGAAGTGTTCTCGAAGATAGATTTGAGGTCGGGTTACCACCAGTTGAAGGTGGAAGAAGGATCAGTGCCGATGACAGCTTTCAGAACTCGTTATGGACACTATGAGTTTCTGGTGATGCCTTTTGGACTCACCAATGCTCTGGCGGTGTTCATGGCTCTCATGAACAAAGTCTTCCACGAATACTTGGATAAGTTCGTGCTAGTGTTCATTGATGATATTCTCATCTACTCCAAGAATGAGAAAGAACATGAAGAGCATTTGAGGATCGTCGAGGGAGTAGCAGCTTTTTGCGAAGTTTTTGAAGTGTGCTTTTTGGTTGGAGGAGGTGTTGTTTCTTGGTCATGTGGTTTCTAAGAGGGGTGTTGAGGTTGATCTGAAGAAGATCGAAGAGGTGGTCAATTGGTCCCCACCCAAGGATGTGTCGCCTCGGTTTAGCTGGTTATTACTGAAGGTTTGTTGAAGGATTCTCCACCATTGCATCACCTCTGCATAAGTTGTTGAGGAAAGAGTCGAAATATGAGTGGAGTGAGGCATGTCAGGAGAGTTTCGAGGTGTTGAAGAAGTGGTTGACTTTGGCTCAGGTGTTGACCTTGCCGGTGGAAGGTGGTGAGTATGTGGTATTTAGTGATGCGTCTTTACAAGGTTTGGGGTGTGTGCTCATGCAGGATGGGAAGGTGGTTGTGTATGCCTCACGTCAACTTAGGGTGCATGAGGTGAATTATCAGACTCGTTATTTGGAACTAGCGGCGGTGGTGTTCGCCTTGAAGTTATGGAGATACTATATGTACGATGAGACGTTCAAGATCATGACCGATCATAAGAGCCTTAAGAACCTTATGGATCAGAAGGTGCTGAATAGTAGGCAGAGGCGTTGGATAGAGCTCTTGAAAGACTACGATTGCACCACTGACTACCATCCTGGTAAGGCCAATGTTGTAGCTGATGCCTGGAGTCGGAAAGAGTTGGTTGACCTTAGATCCTTGAGGGTGGAGATGCAAATGGATGATGTGGGAGGTTTGCTTGCTAAGCTTAGCATTCAACCATGTTGGTGAGGAGTAGCATAAGGATGCTACTCTGGTGACTATTCGGGAGGAAGTTGAGAAGGGTTTGGATAATGGGTTTTAGGTGGCCAAGGGGTTGTTCAAATGCAAGGGCCGAGTGTGTGTGCCGGAAGTGGAAGAGTTGAGGAGGGAGATCCTAGAAGAGGCTCATTCCTTGATGTATGCCATGCATCCTGGTATGACTAAGATGTACCAGGATCTGAAGTTGAATTTTTGGTGGTCGGGAATGAAGAAGGATGTGGCTCGTTTTGTGTCGACCTGCTTAATTTGCCAAAAGATGAAGGTGGACCATAGAACTCCGGGTGGTTTACTGCAATCTCTACCGATCCCGGAGTGGAAGTTTGCGGACATCACCATGGACTTTGTGTCAGGTTTTCCGCCGACTAGGGAGGGGAAGGATGCCATGTGGATTATAGTCGATCACTTGACGAAAGTTGCTCATTTCATACCCATTCGGTTTAAGCCAAGTGTGAAGAAGTTAGCCAAGTTCTATATAGAGGAGGTGGTAAGGTTGTATGGGGTTCCCCAATCCATTGTCTCTGATCGGGATCCGAGTTTCACTTCTCATTTTTGGGAAGGATTGCATACGGCGTTGGGAACTAAGCTCAAATCCTCGACGGCGTATCATCCTCAGACGGATGGACAATCGGAGAGGACGATCCTTACCTTGGAGCAGTTGTTGAGAAGTTGTGCCATGGAATTTCAAGCTCCTTGGACTGATTTGCTACCTTTGGTTGAGTTCGCCTATCGTATCATAGTAGTTTGAAGTCCGCACCTTTTCAGGCTTTGTATCGGAGGAAGTGTAGGGCGCCTTTGTGTTGGGATGAGGAGGGGGCTAGAGTGTTGTCGGGTCCTCAAGTGGTTCAAGAGATGGCTGACCATGTTAAGGTTATGAAGGATAAGTTGAGAGCGGCTCAAGATAGGCAGAAGTCTTATGCCGATGGTCGTGCTAGAGAGCTGAATTTTGATGTTGGGGAGAAGGTATTTCTGAAAGTGTCGCCATGGTAGGGGCTGATGCATTTTGGTAGGAAGGGGAAGTTGGCACCTTGTTATATTGGTCCTTACGAGGTCCTAGCTAAGTCGGGTCTGGTTGCTTATGTGTTGGCCTTGCCAAGTGAGCTTGAGAGGATACATAATGTGTTCCACGTGAGTATGCTTAAGCGGTATCATGGGGATCCCTCACATGTAATTCAGACGGAGGAGGTGGAAATTGAGCAAGATTTGACGTATGAAGAGAAGCCGGTGGCGATAGTGGATAGTCAAGTTCAGGTCTTAAGGAATAAGAAAATTCCTCAGCTCAAGGTGGCGTGGAGGAACCACGAGAGCGAGTCAGCTACTTGGCAGACTGAGGAGAGTATGAGGAGACGGTACCCGGAGCTGGTGGAAGCTTACGTTTCAGGTATTACCTCTCTTTAGTGTCTTCTTGAGATTGTTCGTTGAGCGTTTCGTTTTAGGTGAGTGTAGGGTGTGCTTGGTGGTGGCTTTGTGTTGAGTAGAGTGGGTGTTGGTGTGTATTTGGTGGGTAGTTTCGAAGGTAGGGTGCTGGAGTTGTTGTTAGGATTTTTTTAGGGTCAATGTGTGATGACACTCGATTTGACGTGATTATCAGCCTCATTTAAGCGACATTTCTTTGCTTAAGACATGGTTTTTAGGGTAGAATAACGAATATTCAATCGATTGCCCTATCTCGTGCCATTTGTGTTACCTTGGCCCGTTTCGGGTCTATTTGATGGTTTTCTAGTGTTTTTGTGTTAGCACAGGTTTTTGCCGTCAAATAAAGTAGCCATGGACGTGTCTAAGGCATAGGAACCTCGAGGAATCAAACCGGAATCGATCCAAGGAGCCAGTCAAAGTCAAATAAAATCCTGCCCGAGTACAAAGAGATTTTCGCCGAAATTGAGCTTGCATATTCGGCGAAAATATTAGTGCATTCAACTGGTGCCGAGTCAAAGGACATCTTCGGCAAAAACATTGTACTCTTCGGACCGAAAATACAAGGCAGAGAAAGCACTCCCGAACACAAAGGAATTTTCGCTGAAATTCTTAAGGAATTTTCGGCGAAAATAATACACTAATCCGGATCAGTTAGGGTTAAGTATAAATACTTAACCCGGCGGCGGGAGGCATAGGAGACAATCATAATTTACAAACACACAACTTTTCGAATCAGAATTCTCTGAAGTTCTGGAGCGAAGAGCTGGAGTTCGAAGAGCCGGATAGAGATCGTGACGCCATCCCTTCCACCTCGACGAACCGGAGCTAGGAGTGTAACTTACCGAAGATCGAAGTCTGCCGGAGTCGTCTAAATTAGGTTTTTCAGATTCTTTTCTGTTCTTCCTCTGAATGATGAACTCTTTCCTTGTCTTTGTTTCTTTTGTAATAATCATGAGTAGCTAAACCCTTTAGAGCTTAGACTAGATGAACCCTAAGTGACCCAGGGCTTTAAAGCAGTCACGGATTGGCGGTGATTAGATTCGAAATTCAATCAGTTCTTTTTCATGTTTGATTCGTTCTTCATTGTTCATGTTTCTTGTCTGGATTGATCACCTAGATTAGATTCTTGTTAAGCTAAGGATAGAAGCGAACGCTCGCCTTACTTTAGAACATCGAATTGAACAATTAACCTTATAATTGGAGTGTGCCTTTCGTAGGAACCGGTTAGGGTTAATTCACTGCAAAAGTAACTCATTAATCACTAGTAATTGCACCAATTAATTAAGTCGTTGCGAGAGGCGACCGTACCCGAGCGGCTAGTTAATCTTGGTAGTTAGAACGGATAGAGCGAACGTTCGCCGGTCTTAAACCTAAGGGTAATGAGTTATGGTGGTGTCTTAGTAATTGATTGAGTGAGAATCGAAATCCGCTGATCTGTTGATTGCCAATGCTCTGGGGAACGAAGGGGGATTCAAAGTCTAAGTTCGTCTGTCATCCTTGTTTTCAAACCCTAATTCCCAATCTGCTTTAGTTTAATCTTTTTAATTTTTCTGCATTCCTTAGAAGTAGAAGTCGTGGAACTCACACCACGCACAACGTGTTTACCTTTGAGTATTTTGCTAGTTCTGAAGTAACCAATCATAGAAAGCCCTCGGAATACGATCTGCTATACGCTTTTTAGCTTTAGTAGTTTTTATTTGGTTGAACCCCGAACAACGACCGGGCGGTTCACCAATGTGATTCTTGAGTTGTTGCATGATGACACTCGATTTGACGTGATTATCAGCCTCATTTAAGCAACATTTCTTGACTTAAGACATGGTTTTTAGGGTAGAATAGCGAATAATCACTCAACTACCCTATCTCGTGCCATTTGTGTTACTTTGGCCCGTTTCGGGTCTATTTGATGGTTTTCTAGTGTTTTCATGTTAGCACAAGTTTTTGCCGTCAAATATAGTAGCCAAGGACGTGTCTAAGGCATTGGAACCTCGAAGAATCGCACCGGAACCAATCAAAGAAGTCAATCGAGTCAACCAAAATCCTGCCTCAATTTACACTTGAGTTTTCGGCGAAAACCTTTAGGGGTTGTTTGGTATGGGTGCTATTGATATTAATAGCACCCAATACCTAGCTAAGTGTGAATATCATTGTTTTTCTTAATTGATTTAGATAGCTAAGTGGTGTTTATGTGGGGGTGTTTAGAAATCACCCTAAAGAGGAGGAATTCTAAATTGGGAAGGGGATATTCAAAATTTCGGACAAAATTACCCTTCTAATTCCTCTCTTATTACATGCCCCTCATAATTACTTCTCCCTCTCTCCAACAACTACTATCCACCACCCAAACAATTCTCTCCCCTGCATTTGCTACAACCAGCGGATATAGAAGCCACTACCGCCACTCTCCGCCTGAAATTGGCCGACTCGAAGCCAATCCTCACCGTCGTCGGGTCCATCCTCTCTCCCCTCTTCGAACTTCGCAACTCTATTTGTTCCATTTTGTGAGTTTCAGGTATGCGCTTAAACCCTATTTGTTCCATTTTGTGAAGTTACTGATATGCTATTTTCCAGGTATGCGAGGAACGATTGAAGGTTGGAGCAGCGACTAACCACGATTCAAGGTCTGATATACTATTTTCCAGGTATGCTATCTCTGTTCTGTTCTTCTCTTCTTTCTTCTACTATCGGAGCAATCTATATCTCTGTTAAGGAACCTGTATTTTGTGCCGACATTGTTTGGCCTGTGCTTAATTCCTTGTCTGTTTATAACCATGACTAAGAAACCACAGCACTTGGGGGGGGGGGGGTCTAGTATTATTTCTGCTGTTGCTGCTTTGCTTCCTATTGCTGCTTATTGCCTTTTACAAGCAATCCCGTGCCTCAAGTCCTTTTGATGACAATTGTTGATGTGATTCCCACTAGGCATAACCACCCCTGTGCCTCAGGTCCTTTTGTGCTTCTGTTGTGTTCTTTGATTTATGATGGTGTTCACAACTCTGAGTAAATGTATTGTCTATGCTTACTGTATGAACTTGGAAATTGAGATTTGGGCATGAGGGGGTTATATTAAACCTTATATTCTGTACAGAATCCAATTAAACCTTATATTCTGTACAGAATCCAATTAAACCTTATATTCTGTATAGAAGTTTGTCTTCTAATACAATAGGAATTAATCATGCTGAGGGGGTTATGAAGTAATTATACAATAGGAATCTCTTATATCTTCTTGTCGCTTCACCATTACAGGTTAAGCTAGAGGACCTGAGGCGACCCACCTGCTAGCGACACATATGCTGCTGAGACGACCCCCATGATGGAGGACTTCATCAATAACGGTTATGATATGAACGCTGAAGGGCTACAAGACATCGAGGAAGATACCGCCACAAACCAATCGACGGATAAGGGGAAGGGAACGTCATCCGCTGGCAGCAAGCGATCGCGCGCTCAGGTGACGAAGGAATACCTAGCGTCCATCAATGAGAACATGATGTCATTTCAGGAGCACATTTCGAGGACGACCACGAACATTGAGCGTCTCACCAACAACTGGTGCATGCCAGAGGACGTGGCCAGTAGGCGTGCATATATGATGGATGAGATCAAGCGACTTCCAGGTATAAGTTATCGACAAAGCTTACTAGCTATGCGGATACTCATGAAGGATCCGGCTGATTGGGAGACATTCTGCATGCTTCCAACAGATGAGACGAAGGCGGATTTCATCCTCACCATATTGGAGTAGGTACCCAACATGGGAGTTGGGACTGGAACCGATGTTGGCTATTCTTTTGGGTGGTGGAGATGTAGTATGTAAGATTATTAAATAGTAATTTATATTCGGTTCTAGCTTGAAGTTAGCTATTGTAAACCATCATGAATCGTTAGTTTGGCAAACATAAGCTTTAACATAAATGTCCTGGTTAACGAAACTGCTGCATTGAGAATGAAGACGAGAAAGGTTCGTCAAAGTAGTAGTACAAAGCGTTCAGCATGTGGCAAGTACCATAAACGCGAAACTAAAGCGACATAAAGTGAATGCAGAACTTAACCCTGAAACCCAGTACTACATCTACGAACTGTAACCGTCGCCTGAATCACCGTCCAACTCGAAGCGCCGAATCTTATAGCGGAGCCTCTCGATTTCTTGCTCGAGGACAACGTTCCACATAATCATTTCGGCATATGTCTTGACGTACTCATCGCCGTCTTCGGATGGAATTAGGTTAGAGCTTCGCCACTCGGCCTCACGCGGACATTGGCACCACGCCCATAGTCTTCGTACCTGCGAGTGGAATGGTAGGTAAGCATCGACAACACAACCTGTAAACAAACCCAATCACCTAAACCCCTAACTGGCTGCCAGGACTGATTCGTTCTGCTTAATTCATCTGCGAATGAGTATTACGAACAAAGGAGACTCTAAATTTAAAGCAATGCAAAATCGAATCCGCTAAATGCTAAATCGTCAGGCGATTGGAAACGAAATGCAAGAAGGGCATAGAAGAGAAGGCCCGATTTATGGGTTCGTGTGTTAAGAAAGCTTACCTGGGAAAAGGAGCAGCCACGGAAGAGTACGAAGAGGTCGGCGTCCAGCTTACTTGATAGCGGCGGCGGTCGGCTGTCGACGAAGAGGTTGGAGATTCGAGTTATTTGTGCAGAGTGCTAAGAGAATGAGGATGGAGTTTTTTCCGCGGAGAAAGGGAGAGTTATATAGTACATGGGGACAAATTTGAGGGCAAGATGGTCATTGCAGAACACATATCTCCTAGCAAATTACACTCCAAACAAACAATGTTATTGTTATATTTTCAGCCTAAATGTCATTACACCCCTAATAACTAGCTATCTCGAATATCATGGTATTCGAGATAGCACTTACCAAACGACCCTAGGGGTTATTTGGTATGGGTGCTATTGATATTAATAGCACCCAATAGCTAGTTATTCGAGATATCGTCATTTTTCATTGTTCAGAATAGCTAGCTATTGGGTGATATTTTGGATATCAATAACACCCAAAACATATTCACTAAATTAGGTGAATTTCTTGCAACCCATCCAATATCATTTTCCATGCCCAATCTACCACCAAACTTTTATGGAATTTACATGCCATTGGTCCCACATATCTCTCCAAGTCCCATCTACTTTTCCATCAAACCAAGCCAACTTCTTCACTTTCACGGAGACTTTCTCTCTCCATGTTCTTGCCTTTAATCCACAGTTCTATTCGAAGCTCATCGGTCGATCTGATAGAAGTGAGCGATTGGTTAGTGCATCAATGACGAACGACCAGAGGTTTCGACGAACGGAAAGACTGTGAGAAGGTTAGTCTCTGGTAACAACCTCTCACCGACGAACAAACCGTACCATATCCTCCGATGGTGTTGTCTTCTTCCTCGGAGTCTGCAACAACCAACTCCACCGCCGGCTACTGCTTCGGAATCTGGTCACAGCCAAACAGGGGAACCCCTCAAAGAATCAAGAATCCCAATTTGCTCTGAATTAAGAGAGAAGGGTTTATGGGACCGGATAGATTCTTTGAACTAGGAGGCGGTGAGACTGCTGTGGCTGCGGCTGTTCCTGTTCCTATTCCCGGTGATGAAGCTAGATTCGTCTTCAATTTGGCCGGTTCGAGAGGACATCGCAAAGGGATTGCTTACTCAGATTTGGCAATGATCCCAAATTCATTGAAATTGGAGATGGTAATGGTGTTATTAGGAGCTATTATCGTTTCCGAAAAGCTGTAACACTGCAAATTGGAGGCTTGCTGCTAAAACTTGACGGTGACTAAGTTGATATTGATTTTAATTCAATTTGTAAGTATGTGATTACTTCATCATGGCTAAGTTAATGCGCCATCATTCCTGTCCAATTGCAGTTTTTTCATGTAATTGCAATTTATTTGGCTTTAGTTCCCGATTATTTGGTTGCTAGTGATTATTTCTAGAGCTGAGAAGTAATGAGGTCATGATGCGGCTTTGTAAAAAAAGGACAATTAAGTAATTTCATAACAGAAATTATTTTCCCAAATATCTCATACCAAACCATAATTTTTACTCCATATCAATATCATTTAATATCTAGCTATCTCGAATATCTAGCTATTCGAGATATCACACACTACAAGAAAAAAAGCAAAAAGTGGCGCATATGTAATTGGCGGTTGTGCAACCGCCAATATTAAAATTATACAGTGGCAGTTGTATTGTGGCGGTTAAAACCGCCACAAATATTATATCCATTTGTGGCGGTTAAAACCGCCACAATACAACCGCCACTGTATAAAATATATAAATCCCCTGAACCCTCTCTCACCTCACTGTCGACATCGCCATTCTCTCCCAAAAGTCGACACCCACTCACCGGACGCCCCAGCCGCGCTGACGCGACGCCCGCCGATCGCCGCACCTCCGACGCCCGCCGCTCGCCGCACCGCCGACGCCCGCCGCTCGCCGCACCTCCGACGCCCGCCGCAGCTCCAACACCCGCCGCACCTCAGACACCAGCCACTACCTCCAGCTGCTCTCTACACCTCACATCACCTCCAGCTGCTCTCTACTACAGGTAAGGCTTTCACCTCCCCTATTTCTTACGGTATTATTTCAGAATTATCACCATTGAATATAGATTGGAGGTGCTGAATCTGAATTGGGTGTTCTTGACTCGAACCCTAATTTTTTGAATTTGGGGTTTCTTGAAATTTAGTTGATAGTCATGAAATTAGTAGTATATTGAGACCACATTTTGAATTTGGGATTGTTTTGATGTCATTTGCCTCTTTAATTGTGCATTTTTATAGACTTTTTTCTACTGAAATTGCACGAAATTGTGTGTTTTTGCATATGGTCGAATTTGGATGATTTGTTGGTTCGAGAATTATGTTGTTAATTGTTTTCTTTGCGTAGCACATTTACCTTCTTATAGAGCTCTATGTTTTCCTGGCGGAGTAGGTTACCCTCTAAGACTCATCTCCAATTGGTTTTCTAAGTTCTGTAAATCCTTTATGGATTAGGTTGAATTTGGTTGCTTCTTTATATTATTGTGTTTGGCTCATATAACCAAGTCATTTTGATGTGACCATGAAATCTTCAAATAAGCATAGGATACTTAAAAGGTAGGGATTCTTAAACGATTCGTTGTTTGATTGTGTTGCAGGTTGGGTTGACTCTGACTGGGAATCACAGAGTTGTTTCAGTCTTTTGATCTTAGTGTGTGACATTGATCAGGTTGGTTTTTTATCCTATTGGACCGCTCAAAATTGTTCTACCTTTTTTGTTTATATTTGAATATTAGATTAATGTTAGCTGTTTTTATATCAGGGTTGAGGAAGGCTTTTGGCTGGATCCGACCTTTCGACCGAACATTCCAAGTTAGTGATTCTTTAAATTATTAGTACAATACTAAATGTAATATTGAGTATAATATGATCATTACCATGTAATCAGCTAAGCATTAAAAATGGTGTAGTATAATTTTCCAAAATATGTACATACCAAACGACCCCTTAGAGTTTTCGGCGAAAATCCCAAGTTCTCGGCGAAAACTCTGAGTCCAAAAATCATAGGAGAAACAGCAGGGAGATCAGTCAATTTACAAAGAAGTTTTCGGCGAAAAACCTCTTAAGTTTTCGCCGAAAACTCCAGGCAAAATCCGGCAGTTTAGGGTTAAGTATAAATACTTAACCGGCGGCCCAAAAGAGAGGAGATCATAATTTTTAGAACTTTCACGAGTTTGAGACCGAAGAAGTTCGAGAGAACAAAGTTGAAGAGTTCGAAGAGCCAGAAAGAGATCGTGACGCCATCCCTTCACCTCGGAGACTCGGAGCTAGGATTGAAGATTACCGGAGAGCGAAGCTTCGCCGGAGTCGTCTTAATTAGGTTTTACAGTTTCTATGTGTTCTTCCTTTTCATGATGAACTCTGTCTTTGTCTTTGATTCTTTGGTTATGAACATGAGTAGCTAAACTCGTAGAGCTTAGACTAGATGAACCCTAAGTGACCCAGGACTTTAAAGCGGTCACGGATCGGCTGTGATTAGATTCAAAGTTCAATAAGTTTCTCTTTCATGTTTGATTTGTTCTTCGTTGTTTATGTTTCTTGTCTGGATTGATCACCTAGATTAGATTCTTGTTAAGCGAAGGATAGAAGCGAACGCTCGCCTTACTTTAAAACATCAAATCGAACAATTAACCTATTCATTGGAGTGTGCCTTTCGTAGGAACCAGTTAGGTTTAATCCACTGCAAGAGTAACCGTACTCGGGCGACTGATTAATCTTGGTAGCTAGATCGGATAGAGCGAACGTTCGCTAGTCTTAAACCTAAGGGTCAGGAGTTATGGTGGTGTCTTAGAATTGATTGAACAAGAATCGAAATCCGCTGATCTGTTGATTGCCAATGCTCTGGTGAACTAAGGGGATTCAAAGTCTAAGCTTGTATGTCGTCTTTGTTAAGTCAACCAATCTTTCAATCTGTCTTTCAGTTTAGTTTTTAATTTCCTTGCATTTTCTAGAATTATAAGTCGTGGAACTCACACCACGCACAACCTGTTAAACTTGAGTAATCTGCCTTTATATTTGAGTAAACGATTATTAGAAGACCTGTGAAATACAATCTACTTAGCTTTCCAGCTTGGTATTATTTGATATCGCTAAAACTGCAATCATCAATATCTTCTGAAATATATTATTGATCAACATAATTCTCTAAGTTTGAGATTGAGAGAGAAAACATTAACCCTTTATTAATAATTTCTTTACTTTATTTACCTCAACTAATTATTATCATTAACAAACCTTATTTCCAAATAATAGTCTAGCTTCTCTAGTTGAATATATGAATTTAGATAATTTAGACTAATATAACTTCTACGATCAGTATGTTTAATCCTAAGTGAATTGCCATCATATATTTTAGTTTAATTACTAAGGATAGAATAACAACTATATCTTCTATATTATTGAGCTCCAGTATTAAATTTATTATTAACTTTCTAAGTTTCATTATTAATATTAATCAACTCCATGTTATGAATCTCGTATCATACTTAACTTAATTTACTTAATCATACTTCAATATTAAATTTACCAAAGTTAATTACCAAACTATCTCACAAATTATTATCATGCTAATTCATACTTGAATTTTAAGTTATTTAATCCATTTATTCATGGTACGAATTTAGCTAATTAGTCGTACCTAAATTATGTATCCATGTCTCGGTCTAATAATTTTTTAAAGAAATATGTTATTACTTATAGCCTAATTTTCGTAGGGAAAAAGAGAATGAACCCCCTTTAAATCTTAAAATAACTTATTATTAATAATTGCTAATTCATATTTAGACTAACTTCTTTTTTTTATTAATACTACTTATATTACAACTTACCTAGGCATAATAAAATTAGATTATTAATCTAATATCAGTTTATTGCCATGTTGTTCCTTTTCAAACTCGATTAGATGTTTTAATAATCGACTGTTAATGAATTAACCGGATTCGTAACTAACTGGACTAAATTGAACTAACTGAAAAAGTTAGTTGGGTCACTTTTGACAAACTTCAAAAGTTACAGATTACTTAGGAAACACGATGTGACTGTTCCTGTTATTCCGAGGATGTCAGTGACTAATCCGGTGGTTACTTAAACTACGATGATTTACTTGTATTGATTCAAAACTTATAGATCCAACCAGAACTGGTCTGACCGAACTGATCAGGACCAGTTCGGTTGAACCATCATCTTCAACCCAAAACTTCCTCATAACACTACAATCTCGCCGGCGGAGCAACCCAGAAACCGGCGAGATCGAAAACTCGATTCAACCCACGAGACAAGTTGCTGACCTGAAAACGAGTCACTTCCAAGTCTGAAAGTGAGCTGGGTTCGGATGACACGATGGAATCGACAGTTCGGGTCTTCGGTGGGGACTGAAACTCGAGGTTATAGGGTGTAAGGAGTCCAGCCATGATTTATGAATGAAAAGAGAGAACCAAAATCGATGGAGGAACTTATAGGCTAGGATTATCGCATGGGAAGGCTCGGTCGATTTAACATAAGCTGCAGCCGGAGCTACCGCCGCTAACGTCGTTCAGGAACAGATCAAGACATAGAGCTCTTTGGTTCTTAGATTTTTGAAGAATCAAAAGGGGAAGAAGGATAGGGAACGAGTTTGGCACTTAAATCGTTACATCGTAACGACCGGAGAGGCTGGATCCATTGAATCGATTTAATGGCATTTCTAGGATTCGTAACCGCCGCCGGCGGCATAAATGGAAGGGAGAAGAATGGATTCGACGCAGGAAAATGATGATGAAGAAGGCTGCCAATATGGCGCCGTTTTGCTGAGGAGGGCCAGTGACAATCAACGTCGTTCATCTGTAGGGGGCGCATTTTAAATTTGACAACGCTGGGTTTTGAACCCGCGTCTGTAGGAGTTAAGAACAGCCCAATTACCATTGGGCCACAGCCTAATATCTGAACTAAACTAGCTTTGGCTCGAATTAGTATACTTACCTTAGCTGATTGTACCACCTTTTCTAATAACTAAATAAGTTTAATATAACACATCTAAATATTTTTGGACCATATTGGGACTAACATGTCATGATACTAAAACATTTCATAGCTATAATACTTAGTTAAGATATTTTGAAAAATTTTACGAAGGGTATTTTAGGGTTTTATACGAAAAAAATCTTCCTCTAGATTCGAGGTGTAACAGCCTGGTCCCAGGCAAACTTGGAAAAGGTAATATCGTTCGCCCCCGAGTTAGCCCTAAAAAGAGCATGAAAGAGAGAAGCACTGGGGTGTGAATATATTTCTTCTTACAAACGATGGTGAAGGCAGCAAAGGTGGCCCAAGCATGAGCTTGAAGCCACCCCGATACAGCATCCCAACCACTAGAGCACATCCACTTGCCAAGGCTCTAGCCATACCCCGTTGAATACTACAGGACAATTTCCGATGGTAGACAAATGCCCCGACCCAAAGTACTGATAGGATCGGGGAAAGATGGAAGAATTTCGAGTAAGAAACTCGGCGACTCGGTCGGGAGAGCAATAGGGAAAATAGGGCGGCCCCAAAATGGTTCATGCCGCTTGTTTCGCCTCGGTAGGTGTGAGGAACATGTCAGTCCAACCTTTTACAAAGAACCCGCAGAGTTCTGCTTTGGTCTCAGAAAGTTGGAAACGATGGACGGACAACTAGAAACTAGAGTCACAAGGTAAAAACTCTCGGGGCGTCCCGTCATCGTATTTGGACTTTAGAACCCTCTCTAGAGCGTCCGCAGACGGTGGTACAAGCCTAGGAGGCGAAGAGGCCTCAGTATACTTCACTTCATCAAAAAGGACATAGGTGGAAAGTTCAAAGACGAGAGGCGCCCTCCACCCTCTCTTACCGATTGATAGACCTATGGCTGGAGGATTGAACTGACCGCGCCGGACGTACGCTTCGACGGGTCGGCGCCTTCGCTTGAATCGGATCTTTCCCACATACGTCTACGGGAGGATACACATCAGAAGGAGGAGCGAGGGCATTCAGGAGCGTCCAACCTTCACGAAAAGCGCGGAGGATCAGAAAGAGAAAGACGGAGGAGAAACAAACTTATTTCCCCCCATCACAAAACCCAAAGACCGGTGAATCAACAAAAAAGAAAACCCCTAAGGCGACTAAACTGGAAAGGCGAGAGGGAGGGAAGAAGACACAAGAACAACCTCGTAGGTCCCAAGCATTGGACGACAAGAGAGTAAAAAGATGAAAATAAAAGCGTCAATCACAAAGTGACAGAACAAACTACTAGAAGAGACAAAGTTTGGAGCGAGTCACTTGAACTATCAAACATGATGAGAACACCAGCGGACAGTCAATCAGAAGGAGACATACGGACACCAGGGAACGGAGAGCACAATCTTCAGATAAAACTTGGGCAAAAAAGTGGAAGGCACAGATAAGAGTAAAAAGGGCTGAAGGGTGAGAATAGTAAGTATTTAAAGGGGACAAATGAAGATGGCGAAATGACGCCTAATAACTGCCCGACAGGCGCATTACAATAATCACAGAGGAAAATCACCCTTTGATGATACACCTAATAATGCCAAAGAAAGGCATGTGGCGGTCATGTAATGGGAAGAAGCCCTCCCAAAAGGAGTTATCCCCTTCTTCAAAAAAAATGGCAAGTGTCAGACACTAGCTAATGCAAATCCCGCCTAAGGGTGAAGGCATGCTCCTAGAGCGATGCATGGCGAACAGAGGTAACCGCTGCAAAAAAATGGGACTTACAAGTTGTCAATGATAATGGCTGGAAAACAAAAATACTTATGTGGAAGCGTCTGGCAGAAGCCACCAACTAAAGGGAAAAGAACCCACATGAATGACATTATAGTAGTGACTAACTCCCCTCAAATGCAATACATCCCGGCGTATAGAACGCCCACCTATTCTAAGCACGATAGAACCCTACAGCCAATTGTCGTCTAGGGTTCCCACGAAAGAAGCATGGGTCGCACGGACTCCTAGGACCACAAGAGGAATATAGAAACCCTAGCCGCCTAGGGTTCCGCCTCAAACATGGAGTACGACTCCCACAAGAGAAAGGACTTCCAAATAGACTCAGCCACCGAACAGTATAAATAAGGGTTCAACCCTCACAAGGGACACACTTAATATACTCACACAAGACACGCCTTAAGCTGTAGGCTCCAGCTAGTACGTTTAGGGATATGCACTCCCCAAAACCCTAAGGGATACCCCCCGATACTTCTCTGTATCTCTCTCATATGACCTTACCCTCACTCACAAATACATAACTATTCATCCTCTTACTACGGTATCCTGTACACCTTGCGAGGTGCACTCCTGATGACTAATAGTGAACAGGAATAAGGCGGATAGCTCCTCATCCCTCAACTCTCTAGGTTGAACCTCATTGCACGCCATTATCCTCGTGGACGGAACAATTCTTGAGACCAAAAGGCATTACGTTGTAGCATTAATTGTCGAAGGGTGCCATAAATGCTGTCTTCTCTTGGTCTTCCTTTGCTAGTGGGATTTGGTGATAGTCGGAGAACATATCTAAGAAGGAGAGCGTCTCGTGATTGGCAGTTGAGTCTACCAAGAAGTCTATTCTTGGCAAAGGGTATGGATCTCTATCCCCTATCTGGCGCGCCAATTGTTTCGTCATAGAGAGTCTAGGTTGGTCCAATGAGTTAGTTCGAGTGTAAGATTGCTGAGATGGATCGTCTGACTCCTTACGCTGAGGGTACCTCATAGTTAGCCTTACAAGAAGGTAGTAACAGGGTGATTGAGTAAGGGTAAGCTCATATGGAAGGTGATGTGGGAAGCAGAGAAGTACTAGGAGGTGCGCGATGGCATTTTTTGGGTTTCATGGGCGTACGACCAGAGGAGTGAGTATGGTGGAGGTCTTTTGTGTTGTGTCCCCTTTCTACGATGGGGTCCAGTGCTACTTATATCCTTGTGGTGAGACACACGGACATCATGTGATGCTTCCGAGTTGGCGAGTAGAGTTGATGGTGGCCTTGACCTCCTCCATGTGGCTAAACCCTTGTCCTTAGTGGGTCTCAGCGTCTGGCGAGTCAGGTCTACGGTGTTTTTCTTCCTCTAGGTCTGACCCAAAGGGGTTTGTCCCCGTCAAGATATGAGCAACCAGATGAAATTAGAGCTAGTGCACACAATTTTTTGCAAGTATTTTACATACATGCTTCATATCTTGTTTAGTGTGGGAACTTCTTTCATTGTTCAAATCACAAGAGTTGTAACCCGACAAGTTTGTATCAAAAACAAAACATTATTTTTTTATTTCACCGTCTGTCAAAAGACTAATCGAACCAGAATGGCGGAGCAAGCAAACTTAACATACTCTTAAGAAGAATTAAAGACAAGGGAGGAGGTTGGGGTATTTGCTCTTAAGCTGTCCTCCACCACCACTAACTAGCAACTAGTAACTAGTTTTTCAATTATAATCTCACTTAGTCACTCATTTGAAAACTCGAAAATCATGGTATGTTGGTACTTGTGACCTGGGTGAACAATCACAGATGGGAAATTGGGTTGATTCACTGCGTTTGGAAACCCTTGTGTCTCCAAACAAACTCCCGAGTACTTACCATATTTTGCCCCTCCTTTCCCTACCACACCATTCACATTGTTCCCTGTGTAGAACTGCATTCCAGGAGCATTCGTCCATAATGCCAACGCCCTTGACCCAGATGGATCCTTGAGCCTTGCCGCCAGTTTTAATCCCGGATACTTGTCGTCCTTATCTTCCTGTTGCAGAACGTAGTTGTGGTCGTAGCCTGAACCCTCGACCTCAAGGATCGACTCATTGATCTTCTTTTCTTTGGTGAAATCGAAAGGCGTTCCTTTCACATCAATGATTTCACCTGTTGGAACCGTGTGTTGGTCGATCGGTGTGATGTGAGAACCCCATATCTGAATTGAGTGGTCCAATATGGTCCCTGAGTCATGACCTGCTAAGTTCCAGTATGTATGTTGTGCTAAGCTCACTGGAGTTGCTTTCTTGTTTGGAACACCTTCCATTTCAAGTCTCATTGTTGTCTTTGATATTAGTGAATAAGTTGCAGTTACATCAAGCTCCCCTGGGTATCCTGTATGTACATTATATATCACCAAAATAAAAGATGATTGTGAATTTGAAAATGGAATTTATAAGTTATTATAAGGTTGCATGCGCGTAGTGTACCTTCCTCTCCTTCTCTGCTGTGATACTTAAACGTTATGGATGGAATTTGACCTTGAATGTGTTGTGCAACCTCCCATACCTTTTTGTCAAAGCCCACATTCCCACCTATACTATAAAATAGAGTAATGATTATCCTATAAAGTAGCAGCAACTAAAGGGAGGGTTTTTATCGTAGATGTACCATGGAGACTGTTTGGAGGCCTATTAAGAGGCAGCGTGTAATCAACTCCGTCTAAGCTAAATTTTCCGTCCCTTATCCTATTTGCAACTCGACCCACTATGCATCCAAAGTATGGTGCTGCACCTTTCTGCATTTGTTAGTGTATACTATCATCATTTAAATGCAAAGCTAAGTGAAAAGCATTACTAGCGTCAATTGCTTTTGTTTCCTTTTTTTTCATGGCGGACAAATTGAAAACTAAACATTGATCGATCAAGTTCTTCATTAACAATTAGATAGATCGCATAACTAGAAGAATGTTATTTGTTCTAAAGGAAAATATAAACCTGGTATGGCTCAATGGAATCAAACCCAAGGACGACATCAGCTTTATTTCCTACGAAAGTTACAAGGACCAACAAACATAACATCAATTACGATTTGGAAGACAAGACAAGATGAAGCTATAACAATAAAGATCAATCTTTAGCCTATGGTACACATCTATGTGCTAGATCTGGATTTACCGCTAACAAACAAATTTGTAATTACAAATGGCAAATTACAGGTGACTGCATTTCATTCATCACATAAAAAAATCACTAATCAAAGAAAGGAATTAAGTAGGGAATTGTCATATGAACAAATTGTTACCATTTTTATCAGGTATCTCCAAGGATGTAATGGTGCAACCCAAGTTGGTGATCTTAACCTTGATGTATCCGTTGTTGAGCTCAAATAACTCTGGTTGTTTGGTTGGATTTTCCATTATAACGCTAAGACACTAATGTTCTTTGTCTACGATCTCACTTGTTTAATTTATATACGACATTACAAAACTGAAATGATATTTTTCTTTAATTTCTCACCTGTCTCTTCTTAACTACTATATGAAACGTTTTATTATCTTCAAAAAAATCTCCTTAGGTGTCATTTATTCCTATGATTTTCTTATCTTTTCGGAAGCTTCAAATTTTATTTTGTGTAAAAATCTTAGAAATTGTTAATGACATATATGTTGAAAAGGTAAATCAGATCAGAAAAACACGGGAAATAATATTTTTAACTTAATGCATTCCTCCAAAATGGCAAAAACTAATTAAAGGGAAGATTTTTTATTTTGTTACTTTGGGATTATTTGGTTGAGGGAATATGAATTTTGGCGAAAATTGGGGTGCATTATTGGAAAGGATAAGTGAGTCATAGAGAGATCATCACAACCATTGATTTGCTAGCAAAAAAAAAAAAATTTGGCGATCGCCCATCAACACAAAAACTGAATTAATTGATATCTTTTTGGTATCAAAATGGGAATCGAAGTTATTTTCTCTCATATGAGAGTTTCTTACCCCTTTTGAGGGTTTAGGTTTTCTTCCTATCTTCCACATTTGAACTTCAACCGCCGCCGCTCCCAGACTCTCTGTCAGCTTGTTTCACATTAGGGTTTCCTCCCTGCTCGTCGGTTGTCTCTGTCTGACGGCATACCACGAAGCCTCCATTGTTTTCGAGTGCTTCTGCATTCAAAGTCCTGGAGCTAGGGTTGAGGTTAGGCTTTCGTGATTCAAGCTAGGCGTGAGCATTGAACATGGCGGATCTTGCTGGCAATATGGAAGAGCAACTTCGACAGCTTGCGCTACTGGAAGAGGACGATGACTTCGATGTACCGGAGCTTCTGGTAGATGCGCCGCAAGAGGATCTCTCAATGTGCTTAATTGGCACATTCATCACTGATAAGAGCTATAACTTCAACGCTATGCGTACCATGCTGGCCAATCTCTGGAAACCAGGGAGAGGTATCTCAATTGAAGATAGGGGAGATGGCCTAATTTTGTTTCGATTCTTTCATCCCATTGATCTACGGATGGTGATGGATGGGGGGCCATGGTCGTTTGATAACAACCTACTTACCTTGCATGAGCTGAACCCGGGGGAGGATTTACATGAAGTCCCACTCTTTTACGTGGCCTTCTGGGTGCAAATCAGCAATCTCACAGCTGAATTTTACTCGGAGGTTGTCGGTCGAGCAATTGGGAATTGGATGGGGGAATTTCTGGAGTACGACGAGTACAATCAATTCACGAGAGAAAACCCTTGCATGAGAATCAAGGTAAAACTGGATGTACGTCGATAATTGAAAAGAGAGAAGCTTGTGCGGAAACCGAGCAAGGAGTTATTGGTGAAGTTCAAATATGAACGGCTACCGACCTTCTGCTTTATTTGCGGGAGGATTGGGCATATCGACAGGTTCTGCGAGATTCGTTTCAGGATTCAAGAGGAACAAATAGTGAAACTTTGGGACATTGAGTTAAAGGCCCCTCCGAGAAGAAGAAAGGCTGAACCGACGAGCAGATGGTTGGTACCACTACCTCATGATGTAATGAAGGAAGGTGAGCTTCCAAGCAGGTTGCCGCTCGTAGAAATAGGGAATCGTAGACCAGCAAACCTACGAGCCCTTTCCTCCAATCTTCGGGCCAGCCTGGAGAATAAGAATGTTGAGATATCCTTTGGCCATAACGCTATAGAAGATGAGAAACAAGCAATGGTGGTGGCCGAGGATAGGAAAAGAAGACGGGGCGATAATGCTTCGTCAATGGATGTAGACAAGGAAAATGAGGGTGCATCTACTTATGATGGATGCCAAGTACCAGAAAACATGGTTCAGGCAGGCTCGGGTACCGAGACCTGCCCACCGCAATGATCATCATGAGTTGGAACTGTCGAGGGCTCCGTCAACCTCGTGCAGTTCAAGTTCTAAATGAGCTCGTGAGAGTTCATAGACCGGATGTGATTTTCCTCATTGAGACGTTGGTGCAGAAACAACGAATGGAGGAAATTCGCGTCAAGTTGAAAATGGAAGGGTGCTTTGCGGTTGACGCCATTGGAACTAGTGGCGGGCTTTGCGTGTTATGGAGAAGTGGTATACAATTGGATGTTATTAATTACTCTTTGCACAACATCAATATGATGGTGCATGGAGAGAGAGAGAGACGAGAAATTCAGAATGACGAATTACTACGGTCAACCCGACCGATCGAGACGAGCTAAAACTTGGGATTTGCTGAAATCGTTGTCAGGTCCGGATGCGTGGTGTGTCATAGGAGACTTCAATGACCTCTTGCACGCCTCGGAGAAGAAAGGTATTCATCCACATCCGCAAAATCTTATTGATGGGTTTTGTGGCACTACCTTGGAATGCATGTTGGTTGATATGGCAGCCAACAGCAGTAGAGGAACGGTTGGACCAGGCAATGGTTAATGAGGCGTGGCAGCACATGTTTTCGGACGCCTCCCTATCCAACTTGACCGCTACGGTCTCTGACCACTCGCCTATTTTATTACGTACTCATGAGGAAGTTGACCATGGCAGACGTAGACGTTTCCGCTTTGAAAACGCCTGGTTAACAATTGTAGAACTGAGACAGGTTGTGGAGGCTAGCTGGCATGGGGCAAATATTGAAGAAAAATTGGACAGGTGCATCACAGCTCTGAAGAGTTGGGGGAACAAACAGCGTGTGCAATTTGGTAAAGAGATTGCCTCAGAAAGAAGGAATCTGGAAGGGCTGCGCCATTTGGATGACGCTAATTCGGTGATGTAGTTCGAGGCAAGCAAGGAGAAAATTAATAAGTTGCTTAGTCAGGAGGAAACATATTGGAGACAAAGAGCAAAGCAATTTTGGTATAAAGATGGAGATCTTAACACGAAATTCTTCCATCAAAGTGCTAACGGTAGAAGAAAGCATAAAGCTCTAACCCGCCTCCAGTGGGAGCACGGTGCGTGGGAGGAGGACGACTGTGGCATGGGTAGAGTGGCAGTGGATTACTTCACCAGACTATTTAGGACGGGGGATGGTGAAATTGAGTCGGTCATCAATGCAGTTCGGACAGTGGTGACTAGTGATCATAACGAGATGTTGGCATCCCCGTTCAGTGATGATGAGTTCAAGTCGGCATGCTTCTCTATGCACCAGGATAAAGCCCCGGGACCGGATGGGCTAAACCCAGCTTTCTACCAGAGATTTTGGGACGTGGTGGGTCAGGATGTGATTACTGATTGTAGGCGGTGGCTGAGTTCGATGCACATTCCGACGTCCGCACGTAACACATACATCATCCTACTGCCGAAGAAGGAGACTGTCGCAAGAATGGTTGACTTCCGACCCATCTCGCTTTGTAATGTCCGCTATCGTATTGTTGCTAAGGTTCTCGCGAACCGACTGCGACAGATCATGGCAGACATCATTCCGGAGGAGCAATCGGCTTTTGTGAGGGGTAGGTCAATTGTGGACAACGTTTTGATCGCGTTTGAGACTCTGCATACAATGAACATCAGTCGGAGGGCGAAAGACGGTGAGGTGGCGCTAAAAGTGGATATATATAAAGCTTACGATAGAGTGGAGTGGAGGTATTTGGAGGCAGTCATGGCCAAGATGGGTTTTGGGAGGAGCTGGATCGACCTTATGCTCATGAGTATTAAATCTGTGCAGTACTCGGTGATAATCAATTCGGCGAGATCAGAGCAGTTTGAACCTGAGAGAGGGTTAAGGCAAGGCTGCCCTTTGTCACCTTTCCTCTTCCTAATCTGTGCAGAAGAGTTGTCGGTATTGGTGAGGAAGGCTGCAGTTGAAAATCAGCTACACGGAGTTAGGGTGCGCTGGGGGGCACCAGTGGTGACACATCTGCTTTTCGCAAATGACAGTTTCTTTTTCTTTAGAGCGGACATCGACGAAGCTCGCAAAGTGAAAGAAATTTTTCAGAAGTATGGGGATGCCTCAGGTCAATTGATTAATTTCTCCAAGTCAGGCATTTTCTTCAGTAAAAGCACGAATGTTATGTTGCAAGAAGCAGTGAAAGCTATCCTGGGAGTCTCATACCCTTTTGACAGAGGGAAGTATCTTGGTATGTCGTCGTTTGTGGGGAGACGGAAGAAGGAGGCTTTTGGTTTTATTAAGGATCGGATTTGGGAGCGTATGCAAAGCTGGAAAGGGAGGCTACTATCAAGCGGGGTAAAGAAGTCCTAATTAAATCGGTACTTCAAGCTATCCCGATTTACAGTATGAATTATGATGCCAGTTACCCTCACGGCAGAATTGGAGCGTATGATGAACTCGTTCTGGTGGGGTACGAATTCCAATGGAGGAAGGGGAATGGCGTGGTTAAGATGGGAAAATTATGTGTTAAGAAGCTGAACGGCGATATCGGCTTCAAAGACCTGCATGCTTTCAACCTTGCAATGGTGGGTAAACAAGGATGGAAACTCATGACGAATCATGATGCTCTTGTCACGAAGATCTTCAAAGCCAAATATTTTCCTAAAGTGGATTTTTTGTCGGCTACTTTGAGAAGTAATCCGAGCTTTGTGTGGCATGGTATCCTGAAGACGCAGAGTTTGTTGCAGCAGGGTGTCAGGTGGCGGATTGGCACTGGCAGGTGGGTTAGAGTCTTGTTCGACCCATGGTTGAAGGAAGAAGGGAGACGTTTTATAATTTCTCTGGTAAGGGCAGGGCTGGAAGATCTGCGAGTTGAAGAATTATGGATCCCTGGAACAAATAGCTGGATGAGGAACTGCTCGAGGAGCGCTTCGTGGCCGAGGATGTGGAGGCTATCATGCGGGTTACTCCAACGGGAGGGAATAACGAAGATATCATGATCTGGAATCCGAGTTCGGATGGCACTTACTCAGTTAAATCCGCGTACAAAGAAGTCATGGAACAAGTGCTCGATCGCGAACAGCTCAAAGTGCAAGGTGAGTGGAAGAAAATTTGGGAAACTCATTTACCCCCCAAAACCCGGCATTTTGCGTGGAGGGTCGGCTGAGGGATCCTACCGTTGAGGAGAATCTTGCAGAGACGACATATAACAGTCCCCACAGAGTGTGGCATGTGCAACGGTGAGGAGGAGACCGAAATGCATCTCTTTGGTCATTGTGAGGTGGCGGAGGATTGCTGGAAACATGCGGGCTTGTGGGACGAGGTCAGGGTACTCCTGAATTCGCATGATGATTTTGCTAACTTAATGCAGGATGTGCTGATTAATTGGGCAACCGACAAGACGGAAACGTGGATCACTGTCCTGTGGAGCATCTGGTACGAAAGGAATCAGCGAGTTTGGAGAAGCGAGTCTCGACCGACGAACTTGGTAGTTGAAGCGGGTCTAGTTGTCATCTCGAAGTGGAGGGCAGCACGCAGTCGGCCCGAGATCCCAAACGGTAGCCCGTTGTGTGCAGATGGGGGGGTGCAATCACTGGCATCCACCACCGCCAGCATCATTTAAATGCAATGTAGATGCTGGCTTCCGCTTGCAAGACAGGAAATGGAGCTGGGGTGCAGCCGTTAGGAACCACGAGGGAAGTTGAATTGCCTACCGCACGGCTTGGGAGAGAGGCTTGCCGGCTGTGAAGGAGGGGGAAGCGAAAGGCCTGTTGGAGGCAATGAGATGGGTAGCGGAGTGCCAAATTGATAACACCATTTTTGAGGTTGACTGTCAGGAGGTTACTACAGCTTTGAGAAGTAATGAGGCGAATGCGACGGAGTTCGGCATGATTATATCTGAGTGTCGCAGGGTGCTTCAGTCAAATCCGGGATTTCATGTTAATTTTGTTAGGAGAAACGGGAATGTGGTCGCTCATGAGCTAGCTCAACGATCATTTTCCTTAACATCGCCTTTTACTGGCCATGTACCTCCTACTTGGCTCATGGATGCACTTGCTTTAACGTGCACCGATCCTGATCATTAATAATATGAGCTTGATATTTCTCTATAAAAAAAAAACAAATTGATATATTTTTGGTATGAATGAATTGGTTGATTTTAGTTTAGTCCACCCAAGAAACCCCTTGTCTGGGGTTTTTGAAGAAGTGATATTATTAGAATTCGAGATTTTGGCATTTACTATATGGTTTGGTAACTAAATTCCACCCTATACCATTGAATATACCTTAGTTGAGTGCGTAGTTTGAGTATTGGGGGAATTACTTATGCTGATCATATATAATTTTAACTTGTAGTTTTAAGATAGGTATGGTATGCGCGGCTTGTCCGGAATAGAGTAATTTGCTATGGACAGGTGGTTGATACTTGGTAAGTGGTGACGAATAATACGGGGTTCTTTCTAGATGGAGGGAAAACGACAATGACAACCCAGCTAGCTAGCGGGTCCAGCTTGGGATCAAGGAAGTGAGTTCCTTGATCCATCAAAGAAGGGTATTATAGGTATTTTCAAAAAAGGTGGCCAGCACCTTCAACTGTCGCCGGACCTCTGTCATCTCGTCGTCGCTCGTCGTCGCCGGACCTCCGCCGCCGTCGCCGGATCTCCGCCGCCATCGCCGGACCTTCGCCATCGCCGCTGCCGTCACCAGACCTCCGCCGCCGGACCTCCGCCGCCGTCGCCGCCCCGCCGCCGTCGCCAGACCTCCGGTATTATAGGTATTTTCAAAAAAGGTGGCCAGCACCTTCAACTGTCGCCGGACCTCTGCCATCTCGTCGTCGCTCGTCGTCGCCGGACCTCCGCCGCCGTCGCCGGATCTCCGCCGCCATCGCCGGACCTTCGCCATCGCCGCTGCCGTCACCAGACCTCCGCCACCGTCGCCCCCGCCGCCGTCGCCGACCTCTCCGCCGCCGTCGCCAGACCTCGCCGCCGCCCGCCTAGCCGCCGGACCTCCGCCGCCGGATCTCCGCCGTCCGCCGCCTCCGCCGTCCGCCGCCAGATCTCCGCCGCCGCCCTCCGGCGCCACCCTCCGCCACAGTCCGGACCTCCGCCGCCCCGCCGTCCCGCCGCCGCCGCCCCGCCGCCGCCGGATCTCCGCCGCCGTCCGACCTCCGCCGCCCCGCCGCCCCGCCGCCGCCGCTACCCCTAGTTAGATAATTTATATATTAAAAAAAGTGTTGTGATGTGATTCGAAATCATGACCTCTCAATTTAAATATTAAACTCCTACCACTATGCTACTAAGCACTTAATGATATTATATAATAATAAAATTATCTTATTAAATAGATGCACATAGTTTGTAAAAAAATGTGCACACGAGTACGAAATATGTGTACACTAGTATATAAAATAAGTGTGCACGTGTACGCGTTCACATGTACACACATTACATTATTAAGTAGTTGTGCACATGATTTATACAAAATATGTACACACGAGTACGAGTATGTGTACTAGTAAAAAATAAGTGTGCACGTGTACGAATAGGTGTACACATTTATAGATGTGTACAAGATAAGTGTACGTGTGTAAAAAATGTAAGTACATAAATGTGTACGTGTATAAAACGTGTACACATGATGTATACAAAATATGTGTACACTAGTGTAAAAAATAAGTGTGCACGTGTACAAATAGGTGTACACGTGTATAAAATGTGTGTATACGTATACATAAACAAAATGTAAGATATAGTGTACATGTGTACAAAGAGTGTGTGCACGTGTACACCGTGTGTACATATCTACAAGATAAGTGTACACATATACAAAAATGTAAGTACATAAACGTGTGCGTGTATAAAATGTGTACAAAACATGTATAGAAACATGTACACATGTGTGCGAAAAATCTTTGCAAATAAGTACACAGTTGTTCCAGCCTTGTCGCCTGGCCCAATAATGGAAGCCCAAGTCCGTTGGTCTTCCGGGAGTGGTGTACCTCGTAAGTAGCGCAGGGGGTAGTTAGTTCAAGGAAAAGGGGAGGCGATCAGTTTAAGGAATGGGAGAGGGAGGCGAGTAACGTACCGCGGAGCGTTTGTCCGCTGGGTCAAAGTGTTGTCCCCTGGTTAATAGAATGTGCGGGGGTATTTATAGTACCCCTGCCTTGGTCGCCAAGGCTGAATCTTAGCCACTCGTTCGTAGCTCCCGTAGGATGTTGACACGTGTCCGCTCTGTCTTGGAAACCTAAGTGTCGCCGAGTAACCCTAGGAGGCCGCCTAGTTGGGCCGTCGCTTTGGGCCTCACTCCACCTCCTGGGCCTGCCTGTTCGGCCCATCTGATTTACCGCCTGAGTCCGGGCCCCCTGCCCTAGCCGCTGTGTTCGGGCTACCATGTGGGTCGCCTCGTGGCCGTCGTGTGGGCCTTTGGACTTCGTCGGGCTAGGCCCATCAATTGCCCCCAAGCCCTGAGTCGAGCTTTGCTTGGCTGAGGGTTTACTTATGACTCGGATCGCTTACGTTGTGTCGCTTTATCGCTTTGCTGTCCTACCGCCTTGTTGCTTTGTTATTTTGTCGCTTTGGTGTCTTGGTTCTTATCGCCTTATCTCTTTTGTCGCTGCTTTCTATCGTGCCCCTTCTTTTCAGTTTTTCATGCACCTCTCTACCGCTCAGGGTACATGGTCTTTTACTCCCTATCTTGCTGGAGAAGTTGGGGAAGTCGGGGTATTTCAGTAATTGCCCAGAAAGCCATCATTACCTTATCCCTTCAGACGTCATCTCAGCCGCGCGTGCCCCCAATGAGCCGTCGCGACGGCTCAACTTCCCGCCAACACGTCCTTTTAACCGCGCGTGTGACTCACCCATTCACCGCGACGGTTCCGTTCCCGCTCATTGCACTCCTATATAAACCCCCTTCTTACCGTCTTCCTCCTTTTTTTTACTCCTTCTCTGCCACCTTGACTCCCTGTTTTTACAGTCTTCTTGCCTCCACTGCTTCCTTATTCCTTCCGGCGAGCCCTCCACTATCTTCTCCTTCCCCGTCGATCGGAAAACGTTCGTTTCTCCTTCTTCCGATCACCAGAAAACGTTCATCTCTTCCTGCCATTTTTCAGATGTCTGGAGCCCCCCAACGCCCACCTGGTACGTGACTCTTCCCCTCTTTCTCACTCCCATTGCCATCCTGCCGTGTGTTTCCTTCTCTTTTCTGCTTTTTGTTACTTTCTTTGAACCATGGATTCCGACTCCGATAGCCAAAACCAAAGTCATTCCTACTCCGCTGGTACCGATTCTTCACCCTCTCCTTCATCTTCTCCTTCGTCCTCTCCTTCCTCTTCCAGTCAGTCCCCTGAACGGGCACCCTTAAATCCTCCATCTATAGCCGAAACCTCGTCTGCCCAAATCTCCGACGTAGCAGAGGAGAATTTTGATGAATCTCCTGCCCTGCCTTTTTGGGGTCCCCACCAAAAAGGATTCGAGCGGGCCCGTCATGGGGTCGAGATTGACCCGGAGGCGACTAGAGTCACCGGCTCCTACTCCATTGGCAACTGGCGGTCTATGTGGGGAAGAGCTACTTGTGACGAGCGCACGGTCATCGGCCCGGGCTACTTTCCTTCAGGGTCGGTGGAGAAGATCGCCCGCGTTCTTCCATTCGCCATGCTGCCATCTACCTGGGAATTCGCCGTGGCCTCTCGGCTTTCCACTATTGGCAACTGCCCGCCAGGGTGGCACGGCGTCTGGACCGAGGCCTTCACCAATGGCCTTCGCCTTCCGCCATCCTCGTTCACGGTCGACCTGCTTAGGTGCTTTGGCGCTTCTCTTGGCGCTTTTAACGTCGGGTGTTGGGCTACGGCCTCTGCTTTTGAATGCAGCTGCGTGACTAAGAAAATCGCCCCCACTTTGCGGTTGTTTCAATTAATTCATTATGCCAAACACACCTCCAATGGCATCAGTTTCGTTCGCCGAGCTGATCTTACTCAAAAGGGCACTTACTCATCCCCGAAACCTCGCCCTACATGGTACCATTCATTTTTCTACTTCCGCCCCAGCGACACGGATCATCATTGGGCTTCGCTGCTCCCCTCATCCTGGTCTTCTGGTGACGTGAGTTCTTTCAACGCCGAGCTTGATCCTTCTCCCGATGAAATACTCCTTCGTCGCCGGATCCTTCTTGATTGCCATCATTTATCGACCACTTCTGGCCTGCGGACTGCCCAGGCGGGGATACGAGGAGGTATACTTTATGTCTCAGGCGGTGCTGATTGTTTTCTTCCCTTCCTAGCTGTCGCCGTTCATCTTGCGTAATTGAGTCGTCGTAGCCAAACTCTTAGGAATGTATAACCTTTATATTATCGCCTTTTTGTGCTCTCTTTTCTTTCCCCCTTTTTTTTATACTAATCTTTGGATGTACCTTTCCTAGGTGCCGTAAGCCTCGCTGGGTGCCTCCTTAGTACCACCGCGCGTGGTCCTGTCGCCGAGACTCGTCCCAGCCGCTCTGAGGCTGCCCCCGTCGCCCCTGCTTCTGCCCAACCTTCGCCCGAGAAATCTAAGGGGAAGAGGAAGGCGGCTGAGACGGATGAAAGCCTCCTTTCTTCAAAGAGGAAGAAAAAAGCTGGGGTTTCCAAGCCGAGGAGAAAGGCAGGTGAGGGCTCCAGCAATCCACCGCCGCCGCCTCCACCAGTGATAGAGGTGGAGGATGTCGATGCTGAGACTGAAACTCCCCTCCGCCGCTCTCGTCGCCAATCGCCTCTGGCACATGACAATCCTTCTGCGAGGGAGCCCTTAGAGCATCCTACTGACGAGAACGTCATCTCATATGACGACTCCTACCTTCCTGACGAACCTATTCCTCTTCCCCGGGATCCGGAGCGTCCCGAGTCTGCGCCGGCTGCGGAGCTTGATCTTCGTCCCACCGAGCCTGCTCGCGACCACTCTCGCCCACCTCCTGTCAACACCGACCGTGCCCGCCGGGCCAGCTGGACAGAGCGAGCTAACACCCTCTTTCATCGCCCTGCTCCTGCTGGTCGCGAGGGCGAGGGTCCCTTTCACCTTCCCTACTTCGTCGTCGTTCATCCGGTGGCATCCCACATATCGCCCCGGATGGCGAGTGACATCACGGAGGAGTTCTCTCGAGGTGTCTACGAGGGGGTGACCGCTCCTGGTGAGGGCTCGGAGATTTCGGACCTGCATGGGGCGACTTCCTGCCGCCTCCTTCAGGTATTTATGGAATACGAAATTTATTTGCTCTGTCCTGTTACCTTAGCTCTGCTCGCTGCTTCTTACTCCTTACATTTGTTTTGCTGCCTAGGCCGTGGCCGAGCTCGGCGATCTTTCCTTTGCATGTAAACACATGCAGGAGGAGAATCGGAGGCTGAAGGAGGATGTTGAGAATCTGCGCTCTTTGCGCATGGATCTCACCCGTTATCATAACGAGGAGAAGGTATTTACTCATCTGCCTCTTCTTTCTCCCCTTTTATATATACTATTTCTCGGCTTGTCACCCTACGATCCTTGCTAAACCCGCACGTTGTTGTTTGTTTTTTTTTTTATCCTAGCGACGGGCAGATGCAGCGACCTCTGCTGCTGAGTCTCTGAAGGAAAACCTGGCTGAGGCGACTGGGCGGATCTCCCAGATGGAGGGCGTCCAGGAGGACTTGCAATCTGCTAATAAGCACATTGTCGCCCTTGAAGCCGAGTTGGATGAGGCTCGTGTCAAGGTTGCTCAGGTGGAGGAGATAGCCGCCGAAAGGGACAGAGCTAAGGAGCTGCTGAATGACTCTCTGGCGGCTGAATCGGCGGCGGATCGTGATCTTGCCGCTGCCAAGGCTCAGTATGATGACACTGTGGCTTATTACACTCATGCTCTCGGCGAGAGTATGCGCGTAGTAATGCGCAGCTGTCGTAATGAGTTCTACGAGCTGTTTCCCAACAAGGGCTGGCCAGGGCGAAAAATGGTTCGAGCCGTCCTCCGAGGTCTCAATCGCTATAACTTTGGGGTTCCTGACCTTCCCGATGCCGAGGAGGAGACTTATTTTCGAGATGCTGCTCGCTTGGAGCGGGAGATAGTGGCGGCAGATGCCGAATATGTGACGGCCACTCGCCGCAGCCGTGGCCTGCCTGCTCTGAATCTCGATGGATCAGAGGTTCAGCCGCCATCATCTGATCAAGCCCCCTCAACCAGCGGCAAGGACTTCGATTCCGCCGCTGATTCTTCCAAGGCTGGCGAGAAGGGCTCCGGCGCTAAAGACCCATGATCCCGCTTTCAACCTTTTATTATTGCTATCTTTTCAGACAATGACCATGTTTCTGCGTGCTGTTGCTGTTTTCCTTTCTTTCTCCTCTTTTTTTTTGTAAAAACTGCCTTACTAAACTCTTCCTCACGAATTTTCAATCTTTGGTTTTTTATCTTATTACACCTTTCTTGATCGCTTTGCTTCTTTTCATCATTAACTAGATGTTATACCGATAACTTTGATGCCCTTAGGTCTTACATAGCGATCCAAATGCCCTTAGGTCTTACATGATAAATTTGATGCCCTTAGGTCTTACACAGCGATTTGTTAATGGCCGTAGGTCTTACATAGCGATCCCAATGCCCTTAGGTCTTACATGATAAATTTGATGCCCTTAGGTCTTACACAGTGATTCCACTGCCCTTAGGTCTTACATGATAAATTTGATGCCCTTAGGTCTTACACAGCGATTCCAATGCCCTTAGGTCTTACATGATAAATTTGATGCCCTTAGGTCTTACAAGCGATTTGTTAATGCCCGTAGGTCTTACATAGCGATCCCAATGCCCTTAGGTCTTACATGATAAATTTGATGCCCTTAGGTCTTACACAGCGATTGTAATGCCGTAGGTCTTACATAGCATCCCAATGCCCTTAGGTCTTACATGATAAATTTGATGCCCTTAGGTCTTACACAGCGATTCCATGCCCTTAGGTCTTACATGATAAATTTGATGCCCTTAGGTCTTACACAGCGATTCCACTGCCCTTAGGTCTTACATGATAAATTTGATGCCCTTAGGTCTTACACAGCGATTATGCCTTAGCTATGCCATTTAGGTCTTACTGATAAATTTGATGCCCTTAGGTCTTACACAGCGATTCCAATGCCCTTAGGTCTTACATGATAAATTTGATGCCCTTAGGTCTTACACAGCGATTCCAATGCCCTTAGGTCTTACATGATAAATTTGATGCCCTTAGGTCTTACACAGCGATTCCAATGCCCTTAGGTCTTACATGATAAATTTGATGGCGGGGAAACATATATTAGATTCAACCATTAGGCCCTTAGTTGCCTGAAAAAACTAGCCTTGGTTAAAGTGTTTTTTTAATCATAATATCGCCTGAGATGCATGGAGTTCCAAGTTTTGGGATCTTTGCTCCATCTAACTTGCTAGTTTGAGGTGTTGGCCTACCACTCGCCGTACTCTGTATGGGCCCTTCCATCCGGGGTTGAGCTATGGCCGCCCCGACCGGCCGGCCTGAAGATCTTTCGCAGCACTAAGTCATTGAGCGCGATGTGATGTGGTCGGAGCTTTAAATTGTACCGCCTGGCTAATTGCTCCTTTTCAGCGATCAGCCGCATCTGTGCCTTTTCTCTTTTTTCCTCAATCATATCTACGTTAAGCATCAATTCTTGTTCATTGACCTCATCCTTGTATTCCTGTATTCGGATAGATGGGATTGAGATTTCTACCGGAAGGACCGCCTCAGTCCCGTACGTCAATGTGTAGGGAGTCTCCCCTGTCGCCATTTTATAAGCCGTTCGGTGAGCCCATAGTACATGGTCAAGCTCCTCGACCCATACGCCTTTACAGCCATCCACTCTTTTCTTTAATCCTTGTAGAATAAGCTTATTAGCCGCCTCTGCTTGTCCATTAGCTTGTGGATAGGCGACCGAAGCGAATCTCAGATTTATCCTCAGGTCATCACAAAATTCTTTAAAGACCTGTGAGTCAAACTGAGTTCCATGGTCACATATGATACTTTCTGGTATACCAAATCTGGTGACGATACTTTTAAATGCAAACTTCTGTATCTGCTTGGCGGTGATACTTGCCACCGCTTCTGCCTCAACCCACTTGGTGAAATAATCAACTGCCACGATGAGGAACTTCCTTTTCCCCGAAGCTTCCGGAAATGGGCCTAGGATATCCATCCCCCACCTCGCGAATGGCCACGGGCTGACATTCGCCTGGAGCGCTGTTGCGGGCAACTTGTGATAACTTGCAAATTCCTGACATTTGTGGCATTTCTTCACCAGGTCGCCAGCCTCCTTTCTCATTGTTGGCCAATAGAAGCCCTGGTATATTAAGTTCCTTTCCAAACTTCTTGTTCCCAAGTGAGTACCACATACTCCTGAATGTACTTCCTCTAGGGCCCAAGCTGCATCCTCCTCTCCCAGGCATCGCAAGTACGGACCCATAGCTGATTTCCGATACAGCTCTCCCCCTATTATAGTACACCTCCCTGCTTTTCGCTGGAGCTTGGTCGCTTCTAACGGGTCACTTGGTACAGTGTCGTTATCCAAGTATTGAATAATAGGCGTTCGCCAGTCGCTTTTCCCAATTCCGTTAATCACGTGAAAACACTGCTTCCTCCTTGTTTCTTTTTCCACTGTGACCATTCGCCCTTCTTCAAAATCTGTCGCCGTTGCTAGTTTCGATAATGCGTCCGCGTGGCAATTCTCCTCCCTAGCAATCTGGGATATAACCACCTTCTTGAATTCCGAGATAAGCAGTTTTACCTCATCAAAATAAGGGAGGAGCGACTCCTCCTTTACCTCAAAGCTCCCATTAACTTGGTTGACTACTATCGCCGAGTCTGAGAAAACTCTGATGTTAGTAACTCCCATACTCTTAGCAATTCGCTAGCCAGCCTCCAATGCCCCATACTCAGCTGCATTGTTGGTTCGATTAGTTGCAAATCGCAATGCGACCTCATGGAGGATCCCCCCAGGAGACCTTAGGACTATCCCTGCGCCTGAACCTCCTTTACTCGAAGCGCCGTCTGTAAATAACGTCCATTCATCGCCTTCCTCGGTATTTTCTTGTACTGCACCTTCGACTACAAAGTCAGCAAGGACATGGGCCTTGATCGCCGTTCGCGGTTGGTATCGAATGTCATACTCGCTTAGCTCGATCGCCCACTTAGCTAATCGCCCTGCCATGCTCATAGATCTTAACGCATTCTTAATCGGAAGATTCGTGAGCACATGTATTGTGTGTGCCTGAAAATATGGTCGCAACTTTCTGGCCGCGCAGACCACAGCGTATGCCATTTTTTCTATCGCCGGGTACCTTGTTTCAGCATCGACCAAGGTTTTACTTGTATAAAAAACAGGGTGTTCGGCTTTGTCCTCTCTTCGAACTAAGACCGCACTAACTGCCTTTGGAGAGATCGCAATATAGAGAAATAAATCTTCATTTGATTTTGGAGATGCAAGTACAGGAGGGGTAATTAAAAATTGCTTCAGCTCTTCAAAAGCCTTGTTACATTTGTCATTCCATGCAAACTTTGATGCATTCTTTAAAGTCGCAAAGAACGGAGCGCATCGGTCGGCGATCCTGGGAATGAATCGATTGATTGCCGTCAGTCTTCCAGATAGAACCTGAACCTCCTTCACAGTCTTTGGAGGGGCCATCGCTGTAATCGCCGCGATCTGCGCTGGATTAGCTTCAATTCCTCTCCTGGTTATGAGGTATCCCAGGAACTTTCCTGATGTTGCCCCGAACACACACTTCAAAGGGTTCAACCTGAGCGAATACTCCTGCAGTGTATTGAAGGTTTCCCTTAAGTCGCCAAGATGGTCATTAGATCTCTTACTTTTGACCAGCAGGTCATCCACATACGCCTCCAAGTTTCGGCCGAGCTGCTTGACAAAGACTTTGTCGATCATTCTCTGGTAAGTCGCGCCAGCATTCTTGAGCCCAAATGGCATCACTCGATAGCAGTAGTTCGCCGTGGGCGTCATGAAAGCCGTTTTCTCTTGATCTTGCTTGCTTAAAGGTATTTGATGATATCCCGAGAACATGTCCAGAAAGGACAGCATTTCATTGTTCGCCGTTGCGTCTACCAGCTGCTCTATGTTGGGCAAGGGGTACGGATCCTTGGGGCAAGCATCGTTAAGGTTGGTGAAGTCGACGCACATTCGCCATGCTCCTGACGATTTCTTGACAAGAACTACATTAGCCAACCACTCAGGATACTGTACCTCTTTGATAAACCCTGCCTTCAAAAGTTTGTCTACTTCATTTGCCACTGCTTGCTGCCTTTCTCTGCAGATGTTCCGCCGCTTTTGCTGGACTGGGCGACTCCCGGGCTCGATCGCTAGAGAGTGTTTTATGATGTCTGGAGCAATTCCTGGCATGTCACTTGGTGACCATGCGAACAGGTGCGAGAATTCTTGGAGCAACCTGACCAACTCCTGTTTCTTGTTATCGCTCAGGTAGGACGAAACTCGAACTGTCTTACTTTCATCTTCTTCGAACAGCGGTATTGGGACGTTCGATTCTGCCGGAACGACTCTTTCTCCATCATTCCCCGCCTCCAAGCTTATGGTGAGGCACGTGCTTTTAGTCGCCGCCCTGTAACACCTTCTGGCGATGTCCGGGTATCCCCAGGCGAAACCTATCCCTTCATTAGTAGCGAACTTCAGTACTTGGTGCACTGGGGAGGAGATTGCTTGGAAGGCGGCGAGTGCAGGTCGCCCTAGGATCATGTTGTACGTGGATTGACAATCCATGACATGGAAGTCGATGGATCGGGTGACCTGCAAGTCTCCATCCCCAATGGTTATTGCCATCGTGGCTATCCCCTTGATGGGAACTGTGTGTCCTGAAAATCCTGAGATGGTAGTTTTTGTCTGCCTGAGCAAGCTAGCTGGCAGGTTCATCTTTTTGTACAGCTCCCAGAAAATAATGTCCGCAGAGCTCCCTTCGTCAACCATCACTCGCTCCACTCGGCTATTGTGTGTGATTACTTGAATCACCATCGCTTCCAAACTTGGGCCTCCTACCCTGGCCATGTCTTCTTCCGAGAATCCCAACGTTGGGCGACTGACTTGGTTTATCATCATCACCTCCTTTGTTTCCTCCTTTCTGACTTTCTTTGTCGGGCAACTTTCCCCACCGAAAATGGTTTGATAAACGTGGTTTACCTCAGGTCGAGGCTTTTTCTTGCTATCTCCATTGTCCACAGGCTCCTTAAGTCGGGTGAAAACATCACCCTTCTTGTCTTGTGATTCTCCTTGTCCACGGCGATCATCCTCTTGCGGCTTGTTTTTCCGCTTTGAGCTGACAATGAAATCCCTGAGACGTCCTTCGTTTATCCACCTTTCGATTTCATTTTTCAATTCCCTGCAGTCTTCAGTGGTATGGCCATGAGAGTCGTGGAAATCGCAGAACTTTTGGCGACTTCGTTGATCCGCCGGGGTGAACATTGGCCCCGGCCAGTTGATGGGATGTCCCTTATGCTGCATATACAGCAGAATCTTTCTTCGCGATTCTGAGAGGGGTGTATAATCTGCCCTCTCCTCTTGATATCCTCTCTCCTGATAACCCCTTTGCTCTCCAGGGTATCCTCTCTCTTGGTAACGCCTTTGCTCCCCTGGGCGATATTTCTCGTATGGCCGTGTCTCGGAGGGCTGCCCTTTGGCCTGCTTGTTCCCTGTAACGGGCTTTTCTTCCATCTTCGCCGCTCCATGTAAAGGCTCTGCTAACTGCTCCTCAATCAAAATAATTTTGTGTACTCTGGTTTCCAAGTCGAATATCGACTTCGGAGCCACCTGTAGCAGCGACTCCCGCAGCCTGCCGTTATGAGTCGACTGGAATAAACTTGCCGCAGCGATTTCATGATCTACCCTCTTGATGGATTGGACGACCCCAGTCCATTCATCAAAGAACTCCTTCAGCGACTGGTTCGGCTTTTGCCTCAGGCTCACCAGTGTTTGCAACGGGACCGTCCTTGTTTTCTTGCACTCATACTTCTGTGAGAAGATCCTTGCAAAGCCCTCCCACGATGTTATGATGCCCTCTGGCAGATTCATGTACCACTCCCTGGCTCGCCCTCCCAATGTCGCCGGAAAAGCTCTGCAATATGCGGCGTCGCCAGCCTGCTGCATTTGCATGGCGATCTGGAAGGCTTGCAAGTGCTCGTCCGGGTCGCCAGTACCTACATACCTATCTAGGTTGGGCGGAACCAACCCCTTAGGTAGTGGCTCGGCGAGTATCGCCCTGGACAGAGGTTGGCGAACCGCCATCTGTGCAGGGGAGATTTGAGTAGCAGGGAGGAATTGCTGTAACACTTCCAAATGGGAGTCCTGTGGCGATTGCCTGTCCTGAGTGTTGGCCCTGAGAGCTTGAGCTTGCTGGCCGATCACCGTTTTCAACATCTGTGTGAGCTCAGCATTCTGTTGCTCAAGGGACCGAAATCGCTGCTCCAACAGCTCATAGGCATCGCCGGTCGGAATAGTACTCTGAGACTCCGAGTCGCCTTCGAATTCACGCTCCATGCTTCTAGTGAGGTTTGGGTCTGTTCGAGAACCTGGGTTGACATATTTGACAGGTGTTACTCCATCTCCTCTTTCGCCATCCTCGCCCATCAGAGTGGGAATCGCTGATGAAGCCATTCGCCTTGAAAAGTCGCCTGACCGCCCCCTATCTGGCGCGCCAATTGTTCCAGCCTTGTCGCCTGGCCCAATAATGGAAGCCCAAGTCCGTTGGTCTTCCGGGAGTGGTGTACCTCGTAAGTAGCGTAGGGGGTAGTTAGTTCAAGGAAAAGGGGAGGCGATCAGTTTAAGGAATGGGAGAGGGAGGCGAGTAACGTACCGCGGAGCGTTTGTCCGCTGGGTCAAAGTGTTGTCCCCTAGTTAATAGAATGTGCGGGGGTATTTATAGTACCCCTGCCTTGGTCGCCAAGGCTGAATCTTAGCCACTCGTTCGTAGCTCCCGTAGGATGTTGACACGTGTCCGCTCTGTCTTGGAAACCTAAGTGTCGCCGAGTAACCCTAGGAGGCCGCCTAGTTGGGCCGTCGCTTTGGGCCTCACTCCACCTCCTGGGCCTGCCTGTTCGGCCCATCTGATTTACCGCCTGAGTCCGGGCCCCCTGCCCTAGCCGCTGTGTTCGGGCTACCATGTGGGTCGCCTCGTGGGCCGTCGTGTGGGCCTTTGGACTTCGTCGGGCTAGGCCCATCAACAGTTTATGTACAAAAGTGTGTACACACGAACAAAAGTGTGTACACATTAAAAACGAGTACGAAGCGTCACCGAAAAAAATTTCCAGAAAAATAGGCCCGACGACGGTGGTCTGGTGGCCGAAAATTTTTTCAAAATCGGAGCTACGATCGTCCAAAAAATTCATCGGAGAAGTCACCGGAGCTCCGGCCGCCGGAGTTCTGGTCGCCGGAGCTCCGGTCACCGGAGTTCTGGTCGCCGGAGCTCCAGTCACCAGCTATTTTCACTTGAATTAAAAAAAAACATAAATTAAATTAAATTAAATAGGGAAATGACCATTTTATCCTTTTAATTTAAACCATTAGATCTGAAAAAATAAATCAATGGTTGAGATTGTTCCTTGACACTATCAAAGAAGCTAAATTTATTTGATGGTAAGCTGGACTCCTAGCTAGCTAGAATTTCTTCGATGCCGACCAAGTAAAATATCAACATTATAAAGACAAAATTGACAAGCGAGCCACTGACGTGAGGAAATATGTCACTTGGTGGTCAGGTTCCCCAAAATATAAATTGACCTCATATCATAATTATCGATTAAAGGTTCTCCTTAATCCTTATCCAGCAGGCAGCAGCAGCCTGCAGCTGCTACTCTTTCCTGATGATGATGATGATGATGATGATGATGTTTAGTAATTATAAATGGCAAGTACTGTTGAGCTCCGTTGTACTGGCTTTGGTGATAGTGGGAATTACGAGCTGGGTATGGAAGGTTATGAACTGGGTTTGGTTGAAACCCAAGAAGCTTGAGAGGCAGCTGAGAAATCAAGGGTTTCACGGCAGGTCGTACCGTTTTCTCAAGGGAGATCTCAATGAAAATATTGAGTTGAGAAAAGAAGCCATATCGATGCACTTGGACTTCTCCCAGGACCCTGCTTTGCGCATCCTTCCCTTGTCTTATCACACTGTCAAAACCTACGGTAGTACTGACTCTGCTTAGCTATCCTATCATTCTTGTTACTCGATGTTCGAAATCCAATCCTGTTACTCTACTGCATTTATGTATTATATCAATCACTTTTAATATCGGACTTATATAAGTAGCTAGTTTGTTAATTATCATCTGTGCTGTGAATTAATCAACGCACCTTTTTTGGTAAAATGTATCAAGGAAAGAATTCATTTACTTGGTTTGGACCAATCCCAAGGGTGCACATCATGAATCCTGAAGATATAAAAGAGGTAATGACAAAAACATACGAGTATACAAAGTCTGGAAGAAATCCGCTCGTTAAAATGTTAGCTTCTGGACTTGCAAACTACAACGGGGACAAATGGGCCCAACACAGGAGAATCATCAACCCTGCTTTCCATCAGGAGAAGTTGAAGGTACCCATTTTAATATATTCATTCCTCTTGTTGTTTCTTCAGATTTACGTTTAATTGATAACCTGTTTCTTTCTTTTAAGCGCAGCTGATGGTTCCAGTGTTCTATAAAAGCTGCAAGGAAACTATTGACGTTTGGGAACAGCTAGTTGTTTCAAATGGGGGATCATATGAACTAGACGTATGGCCATCTCTCCAGAGCATGACCTGTGATATAATTTCCAGAACAGCATTCGGAAGCAGTTACCAAGAAGGGAAAAGAATTTTTGATCTGCTCAAAGAACAATCCGTTCTTGTTATGCAGATAGTGCAACAAGTTTATATCCCTGGTTGGAGGTTCGTACCCACAAAACGTAACACTAGGATGAAACACGTCTCTATGGAAATACGAGAATCGCTCAAGGGCATCATTACTAAGCGGGAGAAGGCCATGAAAATAGGAAAAGTTGTTAACAACACTGACTTACTTGGGGTGATGATGGAAGCAAACCGAGGGACTACGAATAATGTTACAATGACACTGGAGGAACTGATTGAGGAATGCAAGTTGTTCTACTTTACAGGCCAAGAGACAACTTCTGTTCTTCTTGTTTGGACGATGATCCTTCTAAGCAAGTACCCGAATTGGCAAGAACGTGCTAGAGATGAGGTATTGCATGCCTTGGGTGATAATGATGTCCCTGATTACAGTGATCTTGGACACCTTAAAATCACAAGTATGATTTTGCATGAGGTTCTAAGGTTATATCCCCCTGTTGTGATGTTAAATCGGGCTGTTGAGAAAGATATGAAACTGGGTAATGTTGTTTTGCCTGCTGGGGTGCAGATTCTACTACCTGCAATCATGATACACAAGGACCCTCAACTTTGGGGGAATGATGCTTGTCAGTTCAATCCTGATAGATTCTCAGGAGGAGTTTCTCAAGCAACCAAGAACCAACAACAAGTTGCATACTTTCCATTTGGGTGGGGTCCTAGGATTTGCATTGGACAGAACTTTGCTCTTTTGGAAGCAAAGATGGCTTTGGCAATCATTTTGAAGAGGTTTTCCTTTCAACTTTCACCTTCCTATGTGCATGCTCCTTCGACGGAAGCTGTAACTCTTCAGCCACAATTTGGAGCACCACTTATCCTTCACAGACTTTAATGTTAAAGACCTCCTCTGTTGGGATCTTATATATGTAATGTCATTAAGTTTATAGTTGTATACTTGTGGTATTGTAATATCTTGTTCTGGAATAAATTCAATTGTACTGACTTCATATCGTTTTAAAGCCAAGAACACCACAACAACCTTATAAGAGTTAAAGACAGGTCCTAGTCAACTTTCCCCTCCAAGCAGAACAAGCAATATGAAACGCAACTATGATATAACCACTAAACTCAGGGAGTAAATCAAGTAAAACCCATCATCTACAATACGCACACTCAAAGAAAATACGAGCCTTGTCATCAATAGGGATGGCAATTGGGTTAGTATTTTTGGATACTTGACCCATTTTAAGTGAAATAGACCAGGTCAGGTATGGGTATATTTGTGAGTAGGTCAGACCAAATCTAATTATTTCTTTTAGGTCCATTTTAGACGCATGTAATATTAATTTAAATTTCTATTGGATCTTTTCAGACCCAACTAAAACTAAACATGCTTCATCTTTTTTCGATCTTCCATATTTTCTTCGTGGTTCTGCTTCTGCAGAACTCAATTACCATTAGGTCTCAATTCCAGCTTTCGAAGGCAAATCTAGGGTTTTAATCTTGGGTTTTAATCTTGGGGTCTCTTCTTCTTCTTCTCAGGTATTTTGCTCCCCTGCTTTCTCCGCTATTCGTCTACACTACTTTCGTTGTTCATTTGGCGTTCAATTCAGTTGTGATGTTCTTCGTTCGATATGCTGTTTGTATTGCTTCATTGTCGAATCCTACATCTAAGGTAGTAGATTCACCAAGAATACATAAAATCGACTAAATAGAGTTCTCTTGTTAACTCTTCTCGATAATCTGTTTTCGAATTGTGAATTCTGCTAGCTCCTGTCATTGATTGAAATCTCTCTCTGCTTCCTATGATGTTTCTGAATCAGGGTTATGGAGTTTGATGAGCTAGCTCCTGTCATTTAATTAATTGTATAAATACATAAAAACAGTTTAATTAATCAAAAAGGGTTTATTAGTATAGAAGGGAAGCTTTTGTACGAGTTCAACATGTTGGCCTCAGAAATTGAATTCCAGATGTAGAACATTCATATTTCACACCTGATATACACTTGAAGAATTTGAATTTGCTGGTAGTAATCAATTAGTTGTGATCTCGTTGCTTTGATTCATATTCCTAATAACCAACCCCTATTACATTGAGATGACCAAATGACCGATGATGAGGAACTACTGTGAATCTGCATACTGCAGCCTAAGCCACAGGCCTTTTCTGAGGAACACATCTGGAGAAAATGGTATGATGAGTGATCGAACTTCATGTAAGTTGCGCTCGAACAGAAGTAGATCATCTGAGGTTTGGTAATGGTGGTTTTATTTGGCAAATTCAATTGAAGGCTGCTGAGATTAGTGACAAGCTTGGCATCAACTCCTTCCATCAGCTTAACTGGTATAAACACTATTCCATCATGCATTATTCATTTCCATTTGGGTGTTCTTGAAGGCTAATGTTATCATAATGGTAATTTGCTGATTATCATAATGCACATCTCCAATGATTATTTCATTTTCCTATTTCCTCCATGATTCCAGTAGCATTCAGTTACCAATCACTTTGTTTTTAACATAACGAATTCTAGAGAAGTGAGTTGTAGATATCTTTTTCAGTTTTGTTTACAATTCAGTTGAAGATGTCTTCATTTGCTATGCAAGATTCATAAGTTGAACTGGATGATTCCTTATAAGTTGAATTTTGTGGTATGCATTCAGTAAGTAGTTTGTAGATATACCATTTGTGTGGGGGCTTTATTCTTCCCACTCGTTATTTGATGAATACAATTACGGATGATGAGTATGATGGTGATTTTGAAGAGGAAGTCGAGGATACCAACATTGATTTGTGAAAGGGTTAGTAAGATCATTGCTTCTAAAATCAATGGTCTGTTTACTGATGACAGTTCAATGCTCTGTTTGATTTTATTGTTAAGATGAAAGGACCTGATCAGTGGTTAGTAGTTTTTAACAATGACAGTTCATTTGCAGTCAAAATAGCCTGCATGGGCTTTATGCTTGTCAATATATTTTACTGATGCTTGGTTCCAATCTCTGGTGTTGGCGTGTTGCAGTGGTTTTGGGTTATGGTGATGTGGGAAAGGGATGTGTTGCTGCATTGAAACAGGTTGTTGTCTCTAATGCTGACATTTTCGTCACCACCACAGGGAACAAGGACCTTATCATGATTCATGGTGGACCACATGAGGAAGATGAAAAACAAGTGGAGTTTGAACTATGGGGTGTTTTTTTAGGCTTTGAACTAATGTAGTAATTGTTTAAGAGTTTTGGCAAGTGGAACTTGAACTATGGGGCAATGTCAAGTGTTTTAGGCTTTGAAGTTTGAAACTAATGTCATAAATGTTTAATATGCACGGCTACTGTAGTAAATGTTTAATATTGATTATGGATTTATGGTTTCTAGTTTGACATTTATTCAATGTATAGATGTGTTAGTGTAGACCCAAAGAGACTCAAATGGGTAATGCCCAAAATATGAGGTCCAAATGTGTTTGACCTATACCCAAACTTGATCCAAAAATGTATAGATTTTATTTGGGCCTATTTTGGGTTGACCAAAAAATCCATTGGGTCAATATCTTTGAGTCAAAATACCTGGTGGGTTGGCCCATTGCCATCCCTAGTCATCAACCCAAAGTCCCCAAGTAGTAATAACTTCTCTGATGACCAACTTGTTCTTAAAAAGCATCCAGGCAATCACACAGTTACTTTGAATTGACTCTCAAACAGAAGGAAATTCATATCTACTATAGCAAGACAGCATAATATATACCACCCACAGCAGTCGAGACATCAGATCTTGCAATAGCTTCAAAACTTCATCATTTTCGACGTCAATTCCAGGATCCATTCCCAACCTTGAACTATAACAGCGCTATAATGTGTGGGTCAATCCTAATTTATGAAGACGACAACAATGAAATTATAAATGGTGAAAAGTCCAATTATATTCATGTGCCTATTATGAAATTAGACTAGAATGAATTAGAATGTATAAGTTAAATGGTTTTGAATTTTTTCAAAAGGGAATTTTCTGTCGGCGAAAGAGGGTTCAAACCCTAGCCTAGTTTGGAAGAGCATCTGGTCATCTCAGGTTGTCGTTGAGCACGGAGCACGTTGGAAAATCGGGAATGGAAGTGATATAAATATTTGGTCGTAACCGTGTTTCGTGATGATGATGATTTTATGTTGACTACCACGAAGTCGATGGAGCTCGAAAATGTGATGGTCAGCGATTTATTGATTCCAGGTTGCATGGAGTGGGATGAGGAACATGTAGCTATGCTTTTTAATGACAAGGACGCAGCCTGCATACTCAGTACGCCTTTACCTCATCAAAGTGGGACGGGATTTGATGGTATGGCATTTTAGCAAGGATGGAAACTACTCAGTTCGCTCGGCTTATCGTGTGTATATGGATAGGGTGGTGAGGAGGACCTATTTGAATGTATCGGGAGAGTGGCCGTTGTTATGGAAGATGAAGATACCTCCGAAGGTGAAGCACTTCATATGGAACCTTGGTAGAGATGTGTTGTCTACTAAGGAGGCACTGCATAGAAGACACATCTTTGTGGCGGGAGAATGATGCTTTCTTTGAAACAGGCTGGCATCTTTTCTTTGAATGTCAGGTGGCGAGGGCGTGTTGGATGGAAGCTGGATTGTTAAGGGTGGTGGACAGCGCTTTGGTTGGCCGAACCAGTGTGGCAGAGGTGATTCTCCACATCCTCGGAACCCAAGAAGAATCGGTAGCCCAGAATTTTTGCATGGTGCTGTGGAGCGTATGGCATGAACGGAATGCAAGGGTTTGGACGATGAAAGCTTCGGAGGTGAGCTGGGTGGTTAGGATGGGCAGCTCGCTACTTTATGAATGGCTGAAGGTACGTGGTAACAACACCCAAGCTGATGAACGACAAAGGGGGAATGAATGCTGAAGATGGCACCCACCGAGACAGGGTGAGTTCAAATGTAATCTCGATGCAGCTATAATGGTAGCGAGAGAGCGGTCGGGGCCAGGCATGGCCATTCGAGGTAATGAGGGGGAGTTGCTCATGTACCGGATGGTGTCGTGGGGAGGTACGTGGAGAAGCAAGGAGGCAGATGGTCGTGCTCTACTGAAAGCACTTAGCTGGGTCGAACAGCAGGGGTACACAAAGATGAGCTTCGAATCGGATGCACAGGTCGTGGTTAATGCCATTGGAAGCGAGCAGGACGATGTAACTGAGTTCGGTGACATTATGCAGGGATGCAGAGCTATTCTGAGGAGAAATCCGGAGTTTGCTGTGAGTTTTGTTAGGAGAGGAGGTAATGGGGTGCTCATGCTTTAGCTAGACACGCCATTACCTTGTCCGAACCGGCTACCGGGGAGGAGGCTCCGTTTTGGTTACACGATGTACTCTTAGATGTTTGCTTGATTGACCATGAGTTGTAATAAATTACGTACTACACCTTAAAAAAAATTGTTGAGAAGATTTAATTGAAAATACTTGTTTATTATGCACCCGTCTAAGGGTTGTATATGAACTGAGTGCGACCCGCTCAGATTCGGGCTGGTATTTTTTCAAACAAGCTCGTTCGTGAGATCAGCTCATCGTAAGCGAGCTAGCTCATGAACAGGCTTGTCACCTAAATGAGCCGAGCTCGAGCCAGTACGTTGGCGAGTCGAGCTGGCTCAATTATAACTCGTATAATCCTAATCCTAAAATGGTAATTAAATATTCAACCATAATAGTGTAATAAACTAATACCGTAAAAGAAGTAATATGGTAATTACTAATTACCCTAATGACTAATGCTCCAGAATTACTCTAATCCCCACTCCGTGAGTCACGAGCCCACGACCAATGATACATCATTCTTCTTCTTCTCCTCTTTGGCGTTTTTTTATTTTTTAGGGTTGCTAATTTGTTTCTTGAGATGCACGTTGGAAACGTACAAATAGCTTGAAATTTATAATTTTTTATATTTTTGATATTTTGTAGGACTTATCTCATATTTTTGTAGAATGTTTTAATTTCTTATATTTCCAATATTTTTTTTATTTAAATAATTATTTGTACACCTTATCGTTGATTGAAATGTTCATAATCCAAAATTATTTAATTCAGAAAGAAAAAGAAAAATGAATACCACAAACACCTCTATACATAATGGTGATTATAATGTTTTTCCTTTTAATTTTTTTTTATTTAAATATTTTCCCCTTGTGGACATCCCGATCAGTGATGTTATGGACAAATAATATGACATAGCACAGATAATCAACTCATTAGACGAAAAATAGATGAAAAGATAAATGGAGGGGCATATTTGTTAAACTTTTCAAAGTAGAGGGTGTTAAATCGGTTAGAAAATAGTAAAATGGTATGTTTGTTAACTTTGCATAGTAGAGGGGCAAAAAAGTGTATTAACCCTTATTTTTATGATTGTGTTTAACATTTTACTGTTGGACCTAATAATGATGCAAATTTTGCACTCGAGGGAAAGAGGTTATGTTTAACATTTTACTGTTGGACCTAATAATGATGCAAATTTTGCACTCGCGGGAAAAAGGTTATGATTTTGAACCCCATCATCACCAAATTTTAATTATTTTTATTAGAGAGACTAGTGGATGGTGATATTAGTGACCGGATATAATAACAGAAGAGGACGTGTGACTTTCTTTGATAATAAGATAATTTTTGTAATCTCTATTTTATCCTTGCTATCTAAACTGTAAAATTAAAGTAACATAATCTAGTGGCTAAGATCGCTCAGATGAACTCTAGAAATGTTTTTTCTTAATGGCAAGAGACTCTGGAAACATGTAGTAGTCGAAATAAGAAAGTGAAAAGGTTTGATCACTAAAAGTTTCATTAGTGGAGTGGAGAAAGCCAAAGAGGACTAATACACGCCATACAAAAAAAAAAAAAAACAAAAAACAAAAAACAAAAGGGTAAATTGAAAGAAAGGAAAACTTTTGCCCAGCATTGGATTTCCTCACCGAAATGAATCAATCTGTCTGTCTGTCTGTCGGTGGTTGAAATCATGACATAACATTCATAATAATCGATCAAGCAACTAATAATGCAAGACATAGAGATTGTACTCAACACAAGCATCCCCAGAGGTTAGGTTGAAGTTATGAGTTGAAGCATGAGCATATCCTCTGGCGAATCGGAACAAACCACTTCCTCCTATAATAGGCATCTCCCTAACTTTGTTAAACACTTGGTTCCTACCAAGTATCGTTATTGAACTCCCGTTGTACTTCCCTTCAATGAACCAGAAATTCATCACCATCAATAGTGCTACTTCCTGCTGCGAAGCCACCCCGTACAGCCCTTGTGCCCTACCCACCAGCTTCGACCTTAGATCCGGTCCCATCGTGATCGGGTCATCGATCATAGTCACGGATCCGAACCCGGTTGAGGCAGACTTGGCTGACGGCGGTGGCTGGATTATTGGCATGGCGGTAGGATTAGGGGAACTGTAAATATCGTGCCAGTAGAACTTGAAATGGCTTAGCTTTTCCTTTTTCATACCCAGTTGCCTGCGATTTAGGCTTGTTACGAATTCTTGGGAACAACTGATTTGAAGGGATGAAAAGAAAATGATGAGGGTGAAAATGAGGTATTTCGCCATTGATGAACTGAAAATGAGCTTTTTCTTTCTCTTGGAGGGTAGCTAGTAGTAGCTACTAAATATCGAGAGTTTGCTCTCTGTTGCTGAGAATTGATCACATTCCAACCTCGATATATACAGTACACACACGTGGGAAGGGTTATTCCGATATTTCATCACTATCTTGTGGCCCGCGCTTTGCAGCGGGCAATACTTTTTTTAGGAAGAATAAAAATTAAATTGCATGAAAATTAATCGAGTCTCTCATAAGGGCATACCGCTCATAGTATTTAATTATGCTATTCGAACACTCTACTGTGTGTGTTACCAGTCAGCTCCATGACCCTTATTCGTCAGTGCGTCCTCGAAGTGGTTTGCCTCTCTATAGATGTGTTTTAAAGTAACCTTCCAGTTCCTCTCCAGCAGTCTTCTATATTGACAAACGATTGTTGCATGTTGGGGGTCCAGGTACGTGGTCGTTGATAAGAGTTTAACTGTACATATGAAGTCGATTTGCACTTCTAGGACTCTCACCCCCAACATTTCAAGCTCTCTCCATGCTTATGACAATGCTTGTGAGTTCTGCACAGGTTATTGAACATGTCCCAATATTGGTCATGAAGACATCTATAGTCTGTGTCTTATAGTCTCTTAGAACTCCTCCCAATGTCACCACTTTCGTTTGTTGCCACTGAACCGTCCGACCAGTGGCCATGTGTAGATAGATAATATTAACCTTAATAGCTAAAACCTCATAAAATACTATTAAAAAATAAGACATGATTAAAGATCGAGTATAATAGAGAATGAATTAAGGATGAAAAAGTTAAATGGAAAAGATAGTCTAAAATTAAACTAAATGTAAGTGAATTTTACTACATATTCAAAAATGTTATGGATGAATTAATTAAAAAGAGCAGGAAATAATATTTCTAGTATTTTTTTTTTTATTTTTAATGCATTTTTTCATTTTAGCCCATGGGGGGTTTTATTTAAATTATTGGTAATGGATCTCAATATCTTAGTGTATGTAAATATTGGTTATAGTTGGAGTTGCATCTTTTAGTGTCTGTAAATATTGGCTATAGTTGGAGTTGCACCTTTAATTTTTATGTAAGGTTGTGTGTAGTACTTGTTTATGTGTTTCTTTTGTGAACATGTTCCATACCAACTGTAGCTTGAAATTTTTCGAGATCATGTACTTGGATTTGATTTGATGTTTGTAGACTGACATTTCCTATGTTGTTGACATATATTTTCTATTTTGTTTTTCTAATTTTTCCATTGATTGTTAGATCATTATTTTTTTGTGTTTTATTTCATTATTAACATATCATGAACTTCTAAGTAACAATTTTTTTAAAAAAATCAAATATAGTTTTTTTTAATAAAGTAGAGTTATTGTAATAATTTTTTATCCAGGTAATTATTGTTAATGTAAACTCGATCAATATCATGTTTAATTAAAATCACGTGGATCGTATAAAATAAAATAAAATAAAATAAATGATGATTACATTCGTAATGAACATGATGAGAAATGTAGCTTGAAAAGAAAAGGTTATTACTATAAGTTTATGTTCATTTGTGGAATGATTATATATAAAAGGTTGGTCTATCCAAATAGGAAATGTGAACAAAATATTTACGACAAAACCTGTAATCATAAATTATTTCATGATAAAGACAAACCAAAAACTTATCTACTCCATTGAATATTTTATGAATAAAAAAACTCATTTTGCTTTAGCAAAATAAATTCTATTTATATAAATTGGAGAAGAAAATAAAAATATCATGAAACCTAATAGATATTTATCATATGCGTTATTTTAATGAAATGTGAAAAAATAGCTCATTACGATATTGGAGATTGTTGATTGTCTTGATCTATGTTTTTAGATGTTGGTTCTTAGTTATTCATCATGTCTTGCTAGATTAGTTATTCATTTATTATGCTCAACGAACTCTAAACACGTGATGCTGAATTTGGATTCTCGGACCCTTATAATATTGTTGTGTGTGATGCATTTGAACCAAACCCTTACTTATATTTTCTAATGGCCGTGTCCAATTGTTTATCCTAATGATCAACTCATTTTAATTAATTGTAGTGAAATAAAAAACAATAGATGACTGAATAAATTATTTCATAAATTTGTGGCTCGTAACTTCTCAAGAGAATAAGAAATTTATAAATTTGGGAGAGAGAAAATCTTGTTGTGGGCTAGAGAGTTGTGAAAGTGAAATTATAATAATTTTGTCTACATAAAATAGATTGAAAATGAACATTTCAATTTCATATGGAAGGAAAAATTATGAAATAATGTAAAATCATTTTTTTAAAAGGCTAATTTTCATTTGTTTTAAAGTCTAAAGTAAAGAGATAATGAATACAAATTCATCCATAAATATATATTATAATTTTATTGAAAATTTAATGTAATTTTATTTTAAACTCAATAAATATTTAAAATATTAATGTAAATATAAAAAAATAAATTTATGTTTTAAAAAATTATTTGTTCAAAGGGACAGTGTAATAAAAAGAATTTAAATGAAAATAAAATAAATAAACGTGGTTACTATCCCAAAAAGATGTGAGAGTTTAATAAAAAGAGAATATTGTTTTACTTATTATTTGTTTGTAACGTGTATTGTTGTGATTCGTTAATAGCAATTTTCTTTTATTGTTCATTCTGCACTCATGAGATCCAGGCGGTCCGGGAGGGACCACCATGGTTCCTCTCTTCTCGAGAATCCATATAGCCCTTATTAGTGTGTGGAGAATAACTGCTTATAGATTTTTCGTGGAATGGACAACCATTAAGCACAAGATTTAATTATAAATTAATTAATCCCCTTATCTTTTAGAAATTATGCATAAAAAGGTAACATATAATAATAATAAATACTAAAACAAATAAACCGTGGATAACATCACAAAAATGTGAGAATAACAGTTTATTTTTTATTTAAAATGTATTTAAACAGTGATTAATTAATGTGATAAAATTATGATTGATTAATTAGCTAGAGAAAGGATTAAAATAGTCTTCTAAATTTGCTTATATAATATAAATCTACAGAGAGAGATATCGGAGGTCGGAGACGAAAAGTTGGCCTGGAAGGAAAATTGGAGGAGGTATCGCGAATAATATGGTGAAATATGAAGAGTTATATAACCACATGTTTTATCCATCAATTTAATCATATGTAATTATATATATTTATATTCCCAATTAAAAACACTTAGTTAACTGATATGTGGTTATTGGAGCTGATGTGGTGTGCTGGATGTACGTTAATTAAGTGATAAGAAGACGAAAGTTGGAACGAAATGGCCCAAAAGGTAAAAACACTAAAGTAGGAGGGGGTAAAAAAACAATTTATAGTATATGAGGCTATATGTTAAGTTGACAAAGAGAGGTGGTCAAAGTGCTATTTTTCCTAAAAAATATTATAAGAAACATGGTAAAATATTCATGAATCTCAATAGATATATGATATACGTTTATTGAAATGTTAATAATATATGGTAGCTAGTCATTACTTATTATCGGTTTACTCAATTTAATGAAATATTAAAAATAAATCCAATATATATTTACAATAAGCTAATTATTTATTAACTTGTAAATGAAAAAAGTAAAAAAAAAGTTTAAATGAAACGAAAAAGAAAACCCACCAAAGTGGGTGGTAAAAAACGTGGGAGTGACATAGATTATTTTCTATTGTTATTTATTATTTAAAATTTATTCAAATAAGAATTAATTAATAAGAAAATTGTGATTGGTTAATTCCCTACACTTAAGGAGAGAAGGAATAAAAGGGAGTGTCTTTTATATTTGTTTATATATATACTAGCTTTTTTGCCCGCCCGTTGGCGGGTTTGAGCAAAACAATATTTTTATTATAAAACGGTCTCTCATATTCATAATCTATACCACTTTGATTCAATATCACTTACTTCGTTCAATTCACATAATATAGAAAATTATTGTGTTAACTTCAAGTAACACTCATGTATACCTAGACATTCAAATTAAACCAATTGCAAAGGTAACCAACTATTCATAAAATAAATTGTTCGAATTGTTAAAATCCATTAAGAGAACCATTCAAGTGTTTCATATAACCGCCAAATTTTAAGAGTTTAGAGACAGTTCAGGAGGGTCTTTGCATAAATTAAGTGACTACTTTAAAGTTTTTTAATCTTCTCGTCTAGCTCAATCAAATGATCGCCGATTTGCCAAGATGTCCAAGAGATAATGAAGAATTATGACAATATTTAATAATATGAATTTGACATTTATTTATTAATTAATATATTGAATTTAAAATATTATTAAATATAATAATAGAATTTCTATTGCACTAACTATTTTTAAGGAATTAATTTATTTTGAAATGGTATTATAAAGAAAATAATATATTAAGGTAGAAAAGTGAGGTAGTTTTTTGTATTTTTATTTGTAAAAAAAATTCTTTGGTTGGCTAGATTCCTCAAATTATTGGAAGGGGTAGGAAAGCTGATGTGACAAAAGGGTTGGCCCTAATTTGCTTTATATATAGTAGAGATTATTGTGCATTCATGTAGGAGATGAGTGGGTATAGTTGTACACCCTGATTCAATTTAACCAAAATATATAAATTGACTTAAAGCCAACATTTCAGAGCTAGCCCAATTTTAATATCTTAAAAATCTTCAAACTACGCAAATTGTGATACAATTTACCCTTGATATAATGAATAAATGACCCGATAAACCTCCAACTCGATGAGCCCGTCTGCCCGTTTGAGAGCTCCACACGTAGTTAGGTTTGATGAAGTCCATAAAGACTTAAAGTTGGAGAGCAACCTTTTTTAGAATAGGTTTTTTATGAATTTGTAGAATAACCTATTTTGTAGACTTTAAGTTTATTCGTAGTAGGAATATTATTATATAGTAAAAAAATGTATCCTTCTAGCTAAGATTTGCAACATCTCATTGAATAGTTTGAATTTTACACCAAAAAAATAGCTTATACTGCATATGGGAAGACATTATAAGGAGTTCATATCATTTTGATCCTCATTTCAAATATTAGAGTTAAAATAAATAGATTAATTTCATACTCATGACTTTATTAGCACTCAAACCACTAACTATTGCGGCAAATAAATTTTCTTTAAAAAGGAAAGTGAAATTGAGGTTAAAAGAAGGGTATATGTACTTGGGTTTGTATAGTGTGCGGTCACCTCATTATGTTTGATAAAGTAAAATAAAATTTAAGTTGCATAAGTGAAGTTTGAAAACCACCACTAATGAGGAATTATATTGGAAGACCAATTCTACTTGAATGGGAGTAGAATTGCAATCTAAGAAGGTTGGGGTGAGAGTCGAGTAAATTGGAGGAGTAGTCGAGGATTGGATGTTGAATAAATGGATTACAACTCATTCACCGGGTCTAGGACTTAAGGATAATTGAAAGCTCAAGTCGAAATACATTAGAGTAGATGTCAGGCAATTGTGCATAATTATAGAGTGAGATTTGTTTTTTTTCTAATGAACTATGTTGAGTATTATTTTAAAATTGTAAGAAATTAGGATAAATTTCTTAATTATTTTAAATCCCTAAAAATTATTATAAAGTCTATTATTGAAGTCTCTAATCGTCAAAAAAATTATTAATCAATAGAAAATTTAAATTTTAAAAGAATAAATAAAATAAAAATAGTTGATTGATTGATCCGCTAAAGTTATGAGAAGAGGTCAAATCTACTAAAGTTACATGAATGTTATAATTTTTTCACATTTGTTAATTAAAACTTCATTTATATTTTTATAATGATTCTAGTTCAATTTCTTTTTCCTAGTGACTAACTCATTTCAATTAATTGTCGGTGCAATAGGAAAAAATATATGACTCAATAAAAGATTTCATATATTTGTGATTCAAAACTTCTCAAAAGAGAATAAGAAATTTTATAAATTTGAGAGGAAATTTTTATTGTGGAAGAAAGATAGTTGTGAAAGAAAAATTAAGATTTTTTTTCCAGTTTATATATAATACGTAAAATAAACTGAAAATGACCTTTCATATCAAAGTGACAATTATCAAGAATGTTAAATGCGATTTTATTTATTAAAAACATACCTTTTAATTGGATTAGAGTCTAGATGAGGGAAATACTTAATTAAAATTAAAATCAATAAATAGTTATTATAAGTTAATTGAAATTTTAATGAAATTCTAAACTAAACTCAATACATATAAACGTGGGTAGTATTTTTTTGACAATAATAAACGTGTAGCATCCCATAAAACATGGGAAGCTATAGAAAGAGAATAAAAGGTAATTATTTTTTATTACTTATTATTTTAACAGGAAATGGGTGTTTGTTATATTTGCTTAATAATATATATGGACATATTTCATAATCGTAGAAGACAATCAAACCCGTAAGTCTAATTTTGGTGCAACCTCTCAAATTTCTATAATTTTTTGGCGAATCGTGATTAAACTATAATTTTATCAAAATTGCATTGATAAATGATTCATGATCTAACACATTAAACCATTTGTCATATATGAATTTGAAAACTCTTAATATTATTGTTGAAGTCTTAGTTGAAGATGTTTTTTACATATACTCGAAAAAAAAAGTTTGATTAGTCCTTATTGTAGAGGATAATATTAAAAGTAATCAATTAATTAATGATTAGATACATATTTAAGGTAATAGTTGCCGGAAAATATAGTTTATCATATTGTAATGGAACAATCTTGTCATGGTTGTTAATTGATCATCCAGATCAAAATAAAGAAAATAATAGTAAACCTAAAATATAAATAATACTACTAAAGTAACTAATACGTGATAAGAATTAAGAGTAAGTGATTAATGAATAAAAGAAGTTCAAATAAGAAGTTTATTTTTTCACATGAGTTAAAAACGTGGGAAAGAGAATGTTAAGGAAAATAGAAATTTTAAAGAAAATTAAATAAATAAGTAATTTTCTATTGGTTGTATAGCTAGAGTTAAGGAGAGAATGAATAAAAGGGGGGCTTGATTATATTTGCATAATAATAATAATAGATAGAAGATAATAGAAATGTGGCTTATAGTGGGTTGCTGAATAGGGTATTCAGCATGGTGCTTAACTCCATAACAGCCGTCCGATTCATCTTACAGCTCTAGATGGAGTTAACCCGCGAGAGGTATTTTGGGTAAAAAAAAGTATTACGAATCTGACACGTAAACAGTACAAATCTAACATTTTATGTCACTATATAATTAAGAAACAACCATTGTTTCTCTCTCTATTTTCAAAATTCAAAATTCTTCATTTCCCTCTCTTTTCTCTCTCCTTTTTTCTCTCAAATTTTCATGAATAAAGAAGAGATTTGTGTGTTCATTATGCTGGGAAATAGGACGTTAGAGCTAGATCTACGCATGAAAACGTCGGAGAGTGCATACAACCCTCATAATGTGTACGAATCTCTATATTTTCATATTTTTTAGTTAAAATTTCTGAGTTTTCATGTTCTTCATGTTCTTTTCTTGTTGGAGGGTGTCAAAAATTGATTTCATGCTCTTCATGTTACTTTAGTTGCTTTTATTGTTTGTTTTGATTGTGTATTCGTAATACTTTCGTAGTCGTTCGTTGAGATACGTTGGGTTTCGTAACATTTGATTTTTGTAATGTTTTTTATCTGTTTTGGTAAAACTTTCGTAGTTGTTTCGTAATATCTATTTTCGTAATATTTTTTATCTGTTTTTGTAATACTTTCATAGTTGTTTCGTAGTACTTTCGTGCTCTTCATGTTACTTTAGTTGATTTTTGTTTCGTAATATTTTCCATCTATTTTCCGTAATATTTTTCATACATTTTCGTAATGTTTTCCATTTATTTCGTAATTTTTTTTCATTTATTTTCGTAATATAATCAAGTGTTACGAATTAAGTAACCAAATATTACGAATTAAGTAATCAAGTGTTACAAATTCAAAAAAACTTGTTCATTATTATTGTTCATGTTTTTTTGTCATTGGTTTGCATTTACTGACTTTTCCCTCTCATTTTTCTCTCCAATTTTCATGGACAAAGAAGAAATTTGTGTGTTCATTATGCCGGGAAATAGAACGTCGGAGCTAGATCTACGCATGAAAACGTCGGGGGAGTTCATACAACCCTCACAATGTGTACGAATCTCTATATTTTCATATTTTTTAGTTAAAATTTATGGGTTTTCGTATTCTTCATTGTTTTGACTGTGTATTCGTAATACTTTCGTAGTCGTTCGTTGAGATACGTTGGGTTTCGTAACATTTAATTTTTGTTTCGTAATATTTTCCATAATATTTTTCATCTATTTTCGTAATGTTTTTCATCTATTTCCGTAATGTTTTTCATTTATTTTTAGTAATATAATCAAGTGTTACGAATTAAGTAACCAAATATTACAAATTAAGTAATCAAATGTTACGAATTTGAAAAAACTTGTTCATTAGTATTGTTCATGTTTTTTTGTTCTTGGTTTGCATTTACTGACTTTTTCGTTTGTAAGTAATGAATTTCATGTTATTTCTTATTGCAGAGGTACCTTAATAAAAAGACGACGAGCGTTGGTTTACTGGTTTTCGTGTTCTTCATGTTCTTTTCTTGTTGGATAGTGCCAAAGATTGATTTATGAATTAATAAATTTATGTACTTATTGTTTTGATAGCTTGAGTAAAATTAAATCAAAATGTACAAAGATATCTCGTATAAATTATTGTGTATCATGACATCCCCATGTGATACGAACCTACATGACCAACAATTACGATCCTCCCAATAAACTAATACGAAATTGGTTCTCAAACGTTACGAAACATGTTATAAAATCATACAAATCATGCTATAAAACCATACGAGATGTCCCTCTAAATGATCATGACATCCCCATGTGATACGAACCTACATGACCAACAATTACGATCCTCCCAATAAACTAATACGAAATTGGTTTTCAAACGTTACGAAACATGTTATAAAATCATACAAATCATGCTATAAAACCATACGAGATGTCCCTCTAAATGATCATGACATCCCCATGTGATACGAACCTACATTACCAACAATTACGATCCTCCCAATAAACGAATACGAAATTGGTTCTCAAACATGACGAAACATGTTATAAAATCATACAAATCATGTTATAAAGCCATACGAGATGTCCCTCCAAATGATCATGACATCCCCATGTGATACGAACCTACATGACCAACAATTACGATCCTCTCAATAAACTAATACGAAATTGCTTCTCAAATGTTACGAAACATGCTATAAAACCATACAAATCATGCTATAAGAACATCACAAGTCTCATGTCACCAACTCACCATACAATTTCCAAGTCCAAATTAAGGAAACTTAAAGCCAGTTACTTTAAAAGCACTTTGACTTTCCAATACCTAGCTCGTGCTAAAACGAACCCAATAAACTAATAAACTAATATGAAATTGGTTCTCATACGAATCAAATTCCTAACATAACTAATATGGATTAAGTACCAAGTATTACACGGGACAACAGAGAAGAAATAACCGGAACGAAAGACTCATCACTAAGGGCTCCAACCTCCGTCGGAAATGACTACCCTTCGTCCTCAACAATTAAGTACCAAGTATTGCATTGTGTATCATGACATCAAGTGTTACGAATTAAGTACCAAATATTACAAGTGTTACTAATTAAGTTTATCAGTATTACGAATACGAAATTGGTTCTCAAACGTTACGAAACATGCTATAAAAACCATACAAATCATGATTCGTAGCTTGAATCAACTAAATTCGTAACATCATACGAATTCCTAACATAACTAATACGATTTCCTAATATAAGTGATACGAAATCTAAAAATCATTAATTTCTTAAACACTATCAAGAGTGATATCATTAGATTCGTAATTTAATTAGAAGACTTTTGGTGTTAAAATTACTGAAAAATCATTCAAATCGTAAGAGTTATGTTAATTTTTTATCATTAGAAGAAAGAGAATAGAAAAATAGAACACTATCTTTCCTATTTTTCTGTCACTTTACCCACCACAAATAACACATTTGTGAGATTACTATTTTACCCTTCTGACACCAAAAAATGTTGGCCACTGCTAATATCCAATCTTGTCCATCGAAAATGTGGGCCATGGACAATCAACGGCCCAGATGTGCTTCAGCACAGATTCAACACCTAGCCGATTTAGCACCTGACGAATTTCCATCAAATGTTTGGTTAGATTCAATTCAAGAATACTTTTTATTCTTCAGGAATAAAAAAAATAAAATATTGCCGTTCAAAGATGTTATGGGTCCAGCCCATGTTTGGCCCAACCGTTGGGTCTTGTTTGCCTCTCTTGGAGCCCACTTGGAGTCTAAGTGGTTGTGAAAGATCTAAGGGGTCAAGAGAGAGATGGAACAATCTGAATTGTGAGGATAAGACACAAAGAAAGAGAGGAGAGAAAGTTTGCTGGAAATTTCCGTCATTGCAGCAGGGCAGTTCGTTCAAGTGACGATCCTGGGAGATCGCACCGTTGGTTCGTCTTCAAGTTTGGAGCGAGTGTTGAGGAAACTTGAGGCTACGTTCTGACCGTTGGAATATTCATTTGGAGGTTTGGTTTGACGGGAAACGCTCCTGGACAGAGGAGTACTGCAATTGTTTTCTGGGTGATATTCTTCACCAAGCTCTCTTCTTTGTTACTCTCTTATGTATGGTGATGCTGGTGGGTTGTGAACCTTTCTAGATTGTATGTGGGTTCCTATTCCCTCAATTTCATAATAAGAGAAGGAAGGGTGGACTCCTCTCAGTCCCGTGGTTTTTACTCTTCACACCGAAGAGGTTTTCCACGTAAAAATCGTGTGTGTTGTCTCTCGCATTTTCTCATTTGCTTTCGATCGTGCATTGCTGCCCATTTGGTTGGATTAATTGGTTGATTTTCTTGGTGTTGATCCTTTGGGTAGTTGATACACTACCGGGGACCCAATAGGTGGTATCGGAGCAGTGGTTCGAGTTGGTCATCGGTATGGATTCCGCAAGTAGTAGTGGTGGCAACTCTATGATTAAATTGACATCATCCAATTATTCCTTTTGGAAACCTATGATGGAGGATCTGTTGCATTGCATAGATTTGTTCGATCCTATTGGTGTAGCTACAGAAACTGGTAGTTTTATTTCTGTTACTAAACCAACGAAGCCGGAGAAAATGGAAGACATAGATTGGCAAAAATTAAAGAGGAAAACTTTGGGCACTATTAGACAATGGGTTGATATCAGTATTTTCAACCATGTGTCACAGGAGACCGACCCATATGATATGTGGAAGAAATTGGAAGGTCTTTATGAAAGAAAGACGGCACATAACAAAGCTTCATTGATAAAGAAGCTTGTTACTATGAAGCTGAAAGGTGGAAAGTCAGTCTCTGAGCATATGAGTGATTTTCAGGAAATCATCAATAAACTGACAACTATGAAGATTGTTCTTGATGATGAGTTGCAGGCTTTGTTCTTGTTGAGCTCTTTGCCAGATAGTTGGGAGACCTTGGTTGTGTCATTAAGTAACTCTGCTCCAGATGGTGTGCTCTCTATGGAGGTGATTAAAGAGAGCGTACTCAATGAAGAGCTTAGAAGAAAGGAGATGGGAGTTGATAATTCGCATGCTCTTGTTGTGGAGAATCGAGGAAGAAGCAAGAGTAAGGGTCCTAGAGGTCGAAGTAGCTCAAGGGGGAAGGTCCAAGTCTAGAGATGGATACAAAGAAACTAGAACATGTGATTATTGCAACACTCTTGGTCACATTCAAAGGTTTTGCCGAATTCGAAAGAGAGATCAAGGGAAGAGACCGGATACACAAAAGGAGAGTGATGACAGTAATACCGCAGCAACTACTTCCAAAAGTGATGGTGGAGTCACTTTGATTTGTGTAACTGGTGAGTGTCATCATGTGGGGAGCCTAGATAATAAATGGTTGGTAGATTCAGCTGCTTCGTATCATTGTGTTCCCAAAAGGGAGTACTTCTTAAACTACCAATCTGGTGACTTTGGTAAAGTGAAGATGGGAAATCAAAGTTCAGCGGACATTGTTGGATTAGGCGATATTCGAGTGAAGACAAATGTTGGGTGCATCCTTACTTTGAAGAATGTTCGTCATGTTCCAGATTTACGTATTAATCTGTTGGCTGCAAATGTCCTTGATCAAGAAGGCTTTCGACACACTTTTGGTGATGGCAAGTGGAAGTTGTCTAAGGGTTCATTGACGGTTGCTCGTGGTGACTTGTGCTGCACTTTGTATAAGACATACTTTGATGTATGTTATGGTGAGGTGAATGCAGTTGAAGAAAAGAACTCTCCAAACTTGTGGCATCGAAGGCTAGGTCATATGAGTGACAAAGGGATCAAGCTATTGGCGGGTAAATCCCTTATCCCTGTTGATAAGTCAATTTCTATTGACCCTTGTGATCATTGTTTAGCAGGTAAGCAGCATAGAGCTTCCTTTTCTGGCAAGTCTACCATAAAGCAAGATAAATTGCAGCTGGTTCATTCTGATGTTTGTGGTCCAATTGAGATGGAGTCTCTTGGTAGAAATAAGTACTTTCTCACATTCATTGATGATGCTACTCGGAAAACTTGGGCATATATGTTGAAGACAAAAAGCCAAGTGTTTAATACCTTTAGAAATTTCCATGCCATGGTAGAAAGGGAGACAGGAAAAAAGCTGAAGTGTCTTCGATCTGATAATGGAGGTGAGTATACTTCCAATGAGTTCATGAGCTATTGCTCTCACCATGGAATTAGGCATGAGAGAACGGTTCCTGGCACACCTCAGCAAAATGGAGTTGCAGAGAGGATGAACATAACTATTGTGGAGAAGGTGAGATGTATGCTTAGAATGTCTGATCTTCCTAAGGCATTTTGGGCTGAAGCAGTGCAGTGTGCAGTTCATTTGATTAATCGATCTCCATCGATTCCTCTTGGTCTTGACATTCCAGATAGAGCTTGGATGGGACGTGATCCCACTTATTCACATTTGAGAGTCTTTGGCTGCAAGGCTTTCATGCATGTTTCAAAAGAGCAGAGATCCAAGCTTGATTCGAAGACCACTCCTTGTATATTTGTTGGTTATGGGGATGAAGAGTATGGTTTCAGACTCTATGATCCAGAGAAGAAAAAGGTAGTGAGAAGCAGAGATGTGGCATTCATTGAGCATGAGAAGGGTGCAGATCTTCTGAGTTCGAGGTACTCTTCTACTTCAGAGTTTCCTGTTGATGTTACTGATAGTACTTCCTCTACTTCTTCTACTATTCAGCCAACAAATGAGAATGTTGAGGATGCGGTCGATGATGTTGGTGAGGTACAACCTGAGACTGATGTACCCGATCATTTTGATGAGAATGATCATAACGAGTCTTCATCAGATGAGGATACCCAGGAGGAAGATATAGATGAGGAAGAGGTTCATGAGCAGGGGGAGCAATCTACCCTCAAGTGGGGGATACACATGTTCGAAGGTCAACTAGAGAGCGAAAACCTTCAACAAAGTATCCAAGCTCATAGTTCATTCTAGTTACTGAAGATGGAGAGCCAAAATGTTATCAAGAAGTTCTATCTCATGGTGAGAAGAACCAATGGCTTGATGCTATGAAAGAGGAGATGGATTCATTGAGAAAGAATGAAACTTATGAGCTAGTGAAGCTTCCCAAGGGCAAGAAAGTCTTGAGAAACAGATGGGTTTTTAAGAACAAGACAGATGGTGAGAAGATAGTGAAGAGGAAAGCCAGATTAGTGGTGAAAGGCTGCAATCAAAAGAAGGGCATTGATTTTGATGAGATCTTCTCTCCAGTGGTCAAAATGACATCTATCAGAACAGTTTTGGGTTTAACTGCAAGTCTTGATCTTGACTTGGAGCAACTTGATGTAAAAACAGCATTTTTACATGGTGATTTGTAGGAAGAAATCTACATGAGCAGCCAGAAGGTTTTGAAGAGAAAGGAAAAGGTGAATTGGTTTGCAAGCTGAAGAAGAGTCTTTATGGGCTCAAACAGGCACCAAGGCAGTGGTACCGGAAGTTTGACTCGTTTATGACAAATAACGGTTATAAACGAACTACAGCTGATCCTTGTGTGTATTTCAGAAAGTTCCATGGAGGTAACATCATCATCCTTCTCTTATATGTAGATGATATGCTGATAGTTGGACAAGATGCAGCTATGATTCAGAGCTTGAAGAAAGACTTGTCCAAGTCATTTGACATGAAAGACTTGGGTCCTGCAAAGCAAATCTTAGGCATGGAGATTGCTCGTGACAGGAAAGCTGGGAAATTGTGGTTATCCCAAGAGAAGTACATTGAACGGGTGCTTGAGAGGTTCAATATGAAGCATGCTAAGTCTGTGAGTACACCATTAGCAACACATTTCAAGCTAAGTAAGAAAGCTTGTCCTGCAACTGAGAAGGAGAAAGAAGCGATGTCATATGTACCTTACTCTTCTGCAGTTGGGTCATTGATGTATGCTATGGTGTGTACTCGACCCGATATTGCACATGCGGTCGGTTTAGTGAGTAGATTCTTATCTAATCCAGGTAAGGCTCATTGAGAAGCGGTGAAATGGATTTTCAAGTATTTGCGAGGTACTTCCAAACTGAGTTTGTGTTATGGAGGTGGAAAACCTATACTTGAAGGTTATACAGATGCAGACATGGCAGGCGATCTTGATAGCAGAAAGTCTACCTCAGGTTATGTGTTTACATTTTCAGGGGGAGCCATATCATGGCAATCCAAGCTACAAAAATGTGTAGCATTGTCGACTACTGAGGCAGAGTATATCGCAGCCGTGGAAGCAGGAAAGGAGATGTTGTGGCTTAAGAGGTTCCTTCAAGAGTTGTGTTTGAAGCAAAGTGAGTATGCAGTATTTTGTGATAGTCAGAGTGCTATGGATTTGAGCAAGAATTCTATGTACCATGCTCGTACCAAGCATATCGACATTAGATATCATTGGTTGCGAGATGTGATTGAGGAGAATAGAATGAAGCTGAAGAAAGTCCACACCGACAAGAATGGTGCAGACATGTTAACAAAGGTTGTCCCCAGAAGCAAGGTTGAGATTTGCAGCAAGCTTGCCGGGATGAGGTTCAAGTGATCGTCCTCGTGACGCGTCTTCCCCGTAACGGGCTGGAGGGGGAGATTGTTATGGGTCCAGCCCATGTTTGGCCCAACCGTTGGGTCTTGTTTGCCTCTCTTGGAGCCCACTTGGAGTCTAAGTGGTTGTGGAAGATCTAAGGGGTCAAGAGAGAGATGGAAGAGCAGCCACAATCTGAATTGTGAGGATAAGGCACAAAGAAAGAGAGGAGAGAAAGTTTGCTGGAAATTTCCGTCATAGCAGCAGGGCAGTTCGTTCAAGTGACGATCCTGGGAGATCGAACCGTTGGTTCGTCCTCAAATTTGGAGCGAGTGTTGAGGACACTTGATGCTACGTTATGACCGTTGGAATCTTAACTTGGAGGTTTGGTTTGACGGGAAACGCTCCTGGACAGAGGAGTACTGCAACTGTTTTCTGGGTGATATTCTTCACCAAGCTCTCTTCTTTGTTACTCTCCTATGTATGGTGATGCTGGTGGGTTGTGAACCTTTCTAGATTGTATGTGGGTTCCTATTCCCTCAATTTCATAATAAGAGAAGGAAGGGTGGACTCCTCTCAGTCCCGTGGTTTTTACTCTTCACACCGAAGAGGTTTTCCACGTAAAAATCGTGTGTGTTGTCTCTCGCATTTTCTCATTTGCTTTCGATCGTGCATTGCTGCCCATTTGGTTGGATTAATTGGTTGATTGTCTTGGTGTTGATCCTTTGGGTAGTTGATACACTACCGAGGACCCAATAAAAGATTGGACATTTAGGAAGCAGATCAGCGTATAAATCTTTGAGGGTTTGGAAAGTCCCAAACCCATCTCCAACCATTAGATCTAGTTTGACATTTTGACTAATCTAATGGTCCAGATTTAATAGGGGCATATAGGACTTTACACAAATAATTTAATTATTATATTTAATTATTTTTTTATTTAAATATTTCGTTTTTAATCAACTCACCCACTGCCGCCAGCCACTGTCACCGGCTGCCGGCCGCCGATGACTTTTCCGTCAACTTTTTCGATGACTTTTTTTCGACAATTTTTTTCAACGATTTTTCCGGCGACTTTTTTCGACGAAGATAAGTTAACTAGTTAATCTGATTTTTACTATTTACTTATTAGCATGATTTTTTTATTTATAACTAGTTAACTAGTTAATTTAGGTTTGTACAGTTAACTAGTTAGTTAACATATTTTCCGGTGACTTTTTCGGCGAGACTCCAGAGACCGACCAAACTTCAGTGACTTTTCCGGTGAGGACAAGTTAACTAGTTAACTAATTGAGTTAACTATTTATCAAGTTGTTAACTAGTAAACAAAAATTTTAGTTAATAACTAGTTATCAAAATTAGTTAACTGGTTAACCAATCGAGTTATGAGTTAACTAGAGTTAACTATTTATCAAGTTGTTAACCAGTTAACAAAAATTTTAGTTAATAACTAGTTATCAAAATTAGTTAACTAGTTAACCAATCGAGTTACGAGTTAACTAGTTATCTAATCGAGTTAACTAGTTATCTAATCGAGTTAACTAGTTAACTGATCATCCAATTTTTACTCAACTTGTTATCAACAATTGATTAAATTTGTTGTTAACTAGTTACCTAACTAGTTATGTTGTTTGTAATTAGTTAACTAGTTAACATCATAATTTAGATATCTAAGCGAGTTAACTAGTTAACCAATTGAGTTAACTAGTTATCCAATCGAGTTAACTAATTACCTGTGACATCCTAGGCAAATCCCACATCGACAAAGCATGGGGGAGATCCATGGGCTATGTGGAATAATTCAACCATAACTGACATGACGCGTTTTGTGGTGTAGTGGTGGGGGGGTTGATCTTGAGAGGAGGAGGTCATGGGTTCGAAACCCACCAACACCCAAAAGCAAATCCGTGAGGGGGGGGCCCAAAGCGGACAATATCTTGTCAGGAAAGGTTGGGATGTTACAAGTGGTATCAGAGCCTCTCCCCGTCCCTCTTGAACGATGGTGGGGCAAACCTCAACGAGGACGTTGAGTCCTTGAGGGGGGGTGTATGTGACATCCTAGGCAAATCCCACATCGACAAAGCATGGGGGGAGATCCATGGGCTATGTGGAATAATTCAACCATAACTGACATGACGCGTTTTGTGGTGTAGTGGTGGGGGGGTTGATCTTGAGAGGAGGAGGTCATGGGTTCGAAACCCACCAACACCCAAAAGCAAATCCGTGAGGGGGGGAGGCCCAAAGCGGACAATATCTTGTCAGGAAAGGTTGGGATGTTACATTACCTAATCGAGTTAACTAATTAACTAATCGAGTTAACTACCACACTACCAAAAACAAGAAAAAAGCCAACATTCAACCCAAACAAATGCTAAAAATAATAGATAGACATCATCTACACATCATCATCATGATATACACAACATCATCATCATCTATACATCATCATCATCTACACATCATCATCAACAAATAATGCCACACCGAAAAGCACAAGTCTTTCACAGTTCCACACTTCCACTGCCAATTTTCTTTGCCGGAATAGTTGCAGACCTAGGCAATCGTCGCAGGGAGCTTTGCGAAGGTTGAAGTAAGCGTCGAAAGTGCCGGCCCAAGCATCTCTCTTTGTCAAGAAGTTTGATTTCAGATTGAAGAGCTTCTTTACAGTAGCAGGAACTGAAGAACAACAAAAAATTAACTAGTTATCAAAATTATTTAACTAGTTAACTCGAGTTAACATCATGATTTAGATAACGAGTTAACTAGTTAACCAATCGAGTTAACTAGTTAACAAATCGCGTAATTTATCGAGTTAACTATTTATCAAGTTGTTAACTAGTTATCTAATCGAGATAACTAGTTACTAAGTTAACGAATTACCATAACTAGTTATCTTGTTCTTATCTAATTAACTAGTTAACATATTAGTTAACAAATTAACTTATCGAGTTAACTGGTTGATCGTATAATTAGTTAATAAAATTATCTATACTAGTCAACTATTCATCTAATAACCGGAATCATAACATGTTATTTAACCTCAAATATAATTTAATATTATCATACAACACAAAATTTCAACATTCAATTTAAAATCCACTAATACCAACAATCATATATCTAAATCAAAGCCTAAACATAAATGAAGAACTCCAATCAAGCACCAAGTCTGAAATGTGCTTTCATCATGAACAACTCCCACCTATGATCTGTTGTTTGCTGTTGTTGTAGACAACGATGGTGTAAGTGTTGGAAGTCTTCTTGATCTTCACACCCTTGCCAAACAGAACACGTGCCACGATGGTGTAAGTGTTGGCAAAGATCATCTTGCTAAGGGGTTGATGATGGGTATTGTTTGATCACCCTCCAACTCCTGCAGAAGAAGAAACTATACCTTTCACATGTTTGTAATTCTCCTCGTATGATGGCGCTGAGTAGTTCAAGGACACAGACTTTCCTCAACTGCCTCCAGAAGTTACCATAAGGTGCAAACACAAGATCCGCCATGTTGTAAGAAATGATGTCTGCTTGAAGGTGATAAGGTCTGTTGGAGAGATTGGCATCCTGAGTTTTCATTATCTCCTTGACTATTTCTGGAGAGGGAGCTTTCTCCTAGTTGGAGATGCATCCAATGGTCCGTATCTCAAACCTAAGTTTCATAACAATTACCTTCTCTGCTAACAATAATAAAATCGATCACCATCAGCAGCTCATGTCAAGCCTGCAAATACCCACAAGAATAAATTAAAGTCCGATCCGATAGCTAAACCGGATAATTTGAAACTCGTTGAATTCGTCGAACTCTAACTGCCTTGCTTCATTCACTACTTTGCACACCAAGTCCCCTGAATTCGTCACTCCACTAGCATGCCTGAATCACCGATGTCTCAGTAGAGGAGACTGAGGCCGTTGGAGACGAGACCGTAGACGAAAGTTAGGTCGCCGGAGATTGATTGGAAAGAGAGATTGAAGGGTGGATTGGCCGTAGTGAAAGCATTGGATGTACTGGGTGGGCTGCCCGACGATGATTCCGCATACGGTAGGGGTTGGTTTGGGTGACGGCGGCGGTGGAGGTAGAAGTGAGGGAAGAGACGACAGTGAGAAGTAAGAAGGGGAATGGGCCAAAGTCAGGGAAGGGAAACACAGGTTAGGTTTATATGACGAAAATACCCTCCGTACTTGATAGTTTGGAACGTTCCAAACTATAAAGTTTGGACGCAGATCCTTTGCCGACATTTTAAATGATTCTTCCTATTAGAAAACTAATAATTAAAGAGAATAAGAGTTGAAGAGTTTGTGCTTCTTACCAGTGTGTCTCAAGAATAAGAGTTAAAAAGTTTGTGCTTCTTATCAGTGTGTCTCAAGGTCAATTTTTTAGGTGTTGGTCCTTATAATTATCCGTCATGGTGGAACACTTCATCCAACCATCTATTTTCACAAAAACAAGATCAATGGTTGGAAGTGTTTTTTGTGTCAGCTAGTGGGATACCCACTTTTCCAAACCTCACATTTTTGCAAAATGGGAAGGTGGTCGCTTATGCTTCTCGTCAATTGAGAGTGCATGAGTTGAACTATCAAACTCACAATTTGGAGCTAGCTGTAGTAGTGTTCGCTTTAATGTTGTAGAGACACTATCTATATGGTGAGATGTTCGGAATTATGATGAATCACAAGAGCTTCAAGCATTTGATGGATCAGATGGAATTGAATGGTAGGCATAGGAGTTTGGTATAGTTGTTCAAGGATTATGCTTGCACCACTAACTACCATCCCGATAATTCCAATGTTGTAGTTGATGCTCTAACTCGGAAGGAGCTATTTTACTTGAGAGCCTTAAGGGTGGAGATGCAAGTAGAGGATGTTGGTGGTCTATTTGCCAAGCTTAGCATCCGACCTTTGTTAAATAATCCGATTGGAGAAAAGCAAGCTAAGGATGCTAAGCTCATTGATATCAAGAAGGAAGTCGATGAAGGGTTGGATAATGGTTTTGTAGTGTTTGATGGTTTGATGATATCCTATTCTACTCCAAAACCCTAGATGATCATGTAGGCCACTTGAAAACTATCTTAGAAACCCTAAGGAAGGAAAAATTGTATGCTAACATGGCCAAGTGTACCTTTTGCTCAGATCACCTTGTTTTTCTTGTCTTTGTTGTTAGTTCATCAGGTATAAGGGTTGACGAACACAAGACTGAAGCCATCAAGTCCTGGCCAACCCCACAGAACATCACCGATGTCAGGAGTTTTCATGGACTAGCCAGCTTCTATCGAAGATTTTTGAGGGATTTCAGCAACATTGCTGTCCCACTCACGGCTATCATCAAAACGAACATGCCCTTTCACTGGGGTACACCCCAACAGGAAGCCTTTGACACCCTAAAGAAGAAACTGACTGAGGCTCCACTACTCATGCTATCCGATTTCACTAAACCCTTTGAAATCGAGTGTGATGCCTCTGGAGTGGGAATTGGAGTTGTCCTTATGCAAGAAGTGATGTGAACCGTGTAGGCGGCTGTCCTCAACCCACTCACCTCCTCGGATGAGGAACCTCGACTCGGCTGCTACACGACCCTAACCACCGTTAGTCTTGAGAATCGGCTCTATGCTCACCTATGGATCCTTGGCGGGTGAGTACTTGGACCCGTCGGTTGTAAATAACCGGGAACCCTAAGTGTCCAGTCAATTGGCTCCATGACAGAAGATGGTTTGCTTCTGTTTAGGGGTGGGAATCGGTCGGTGCGGTCAAAAACCAATCAAAATCGGTTAACAATGGTTAACCGCCCAGAAAATTACTTTGACCGACTGACCGACCGATTTTGTAGTGTCGGTTTTTTGACCGAAATCGGTCAAAACCAAAAATTGACCGACCAGTTTTTTTTACATTTAGCCGACCGAAAAGTTAACCGACCTATTTCTGACCGATTGACCGATTTTGACGATTTCTGACCGGTGGTGAATGAAGAATCGGCGGAAGGCCGAAAGATTAAAGGCTGGACCGCTGGCTGGAGTTCGACGGCGGCAGAGTGAGGGAGTGATGTGGCTGGGCGCTGGCTTCCTACTGGAGTCGATTCGGAGCCGCTTAACGTCCCTGGCTGGAGTTCGACGACGGCAGATCGAAAGGCTGGTGGTGAATCTTTCTTTGCCTCCATTCTCTAAACTCTGCCTTGTATTGGATTAATGCATCTTTCTTTGCCTCTATCGTCATCCTCCTACAGCAACCAGCAAGGAGCAACCAACAACCAGAGAGAGAGAAGCCGTCGGGACTCGGGATGACCGCGTCTCAAACAGAGAGAGAGAGAGAGAGAGAGAGTGAGTGAGTGTGTGTGTGAACGCGGATTGAAACATTGAATGATGAAATCCTAATTTTACTAATTTGGTAATATGCAACTTTCGGTTAACTTCGGCCAACTTCGGTCAGCATGGTTAACCGACGGTTAACCGACATTTAACCGATGACCGACCAACTCTGAAAACCTTGACCGCTACACCGACCGAATTATACATCGGTTAACCGACGGTTAACCGAAATCGGTCGGTCAATCGGTTTTGTCAATTAACCTTAACCAATTTCCCAGCCCTACTTCTGTTGATAACACCGTTCCCTAAGCTATGCACGAGAGCAAAAACTTAAAAGGATTGAGAATAAAAGTTTTGATTTGTATTTGATTTCAAAAAAGGTTGAATGCAAAGAGAGGCCGAAGCCTCTTATTTATACTAAGGAAATCGTGAACAGGCTCGACTATTCCTACTAGGAAAATAACTCCAAAATAATAATTAAATAAACTAGAGTCCTAAATAGACTACTAAAAGGATTAAAATATCCCTAAACAATCAAAAACTAAAAGGAAAATCCGAGTCCAACACTAAAAAGGGAATAAAAATAATAAACCTGCTCAAAACCCTAAACCGGCGGATCCGACGGGTCCAGTCGGATTGATGCTCACGCGCGGTCCGGTTTAGGAAAGCCGGCGCCGCCTTTCGTGTTGGGCTTGGAATTGGCGGCGGCGTCGGGTGCTAATGCTGGGAAATGCACGGGGCTCCAAATGCTGGGCACCGCTGGGTCTGATGCTGATCCTGCTCGGGCTCCGGGGTTCTTGCTCGATCGGCCCGGTCGGTCCTCCTCTTCTAGCCTTTTCATTTCCTCCCACTTCTCTTCATTTCCCGGGGTGGCAGCTGCTAGGCTATACTTCTGGCCTCCTATGGAGCCTAGTGCTGGTGGTAAACCACCCAAGGCTCGAGCCTTTTGTGGGCTCGGTACTAAGGCCCGATTGGGGCCCTCCGGGGCCGGTGCTGGCGCCCATAAGGAGTCTTTCCCCTGGCCTTCTCCCTTCTCGTCCGAGCCTTTCCCTCCTTGCTTAGCCCGGTTTTCCAGGAAGGTCTTTAGAGGTTCTCCCAGAGTTGTAATCCTTCTTTTGATCTCCAGAAGGTCTAGCCTAGGTGCTAGAGCTGTTGGGGCGCTCGGGGCGGGGTCGACTGGAGCCTTTTTAGGGTGGTGCTCGGCCTTCTTGCTGAGGTTCTCCTTTTTTGCCGTCGGCTCTATAGATCTGCCGACTCAGATTGGTGCCAGCCTTAGGATCCGGTGAGACACTTCTTCCGTGTGCATTTCTTGGAGAGCTTCGGTGTTCCTTGGGGCCTAAGCGTGTCGGGATGCTGGTCCATCACGAGGATAGAACTGGCCATGGGGTGCTCCGATGCTAGCCGGAAAGGTGCCTGATGTCGGCTCACGATGACCTGATGCTGGCTTGGTACGGCTCCTAGTTCGACACCGGGGATGTACGGTTCTGGCTCAGTAGGGGCTTCCTGGTCGGTTCTAGGGCTTAGGGCTAGATCTTTAACGAACATCCCTGTGAACTTTTCTAGGCCTTTAGCCTCGACTTCTTCCCCGCTCTCGGAGTGTTTTTCTTCTTCTTCCATTTCTTCTCCCTCATCGTCGGTGACAACTTATCCTTCTCTGAGTACCATGACCCTTTGGTTGGGGCATTCTCTAGCTACGTGCCCTCGTCCCTGACATTTAAAACACATGATGCTGCTTGGCCTAGGGTTAGTATTTGGCATAGTAGGGGCAGTGTTTGATGTTACCCGGTTGGTGGCGGTGCTAGGGTTTGGCCTTCCTCCTTGGGCCTGGTAGGGGCCTGATCTCCACGGGGGTTGGCTGGTGCTGGTGGTGCCTCTCCAGGTACTGGTGGCTGGTGGCATGGGCCTTTTCTGAAGCTATTCTTGATTTCTCTCTCTACTCAAATCGCCAAAGCTACTAGGTCATCATAGTCAACATAGTGAAGGATGTTGACTTGATGCATGATATCCTTCTGTAGGCCGTTGGTAAACCTGGCGATTCTGGCTTCCTCATCCTCCTTAAGATCAAGCCTTGTTACCAGCATCTCGATCTCCTTGTTGTACTCTTCTACTGATAGACTGCCTTGCCTTAGGGATTGTAACTTGGTATGCAAGTCTCGTGTGTAGGCTGCCGGTACAAACCTCTTTCTCATTCTTCTCTTCAGCTCTCTCCAAGACCCAATTGGTTCTTCTTCCTCTCTCTAAACTTGCCGTCGGTACTGACTCAACCATAAGGCAGCATAGTCGATGAACTCGATAGTGGCCACCGTGACTTTCTTTTAGAGTAATTGTGGCACTCCAGAAAGTCTTTCATGCTCCTCTCCCAATCTAGGTATTTGATGACACTCGATTTGACGTGATTATCAGTCTCATTTAAGCAACATTTCCTTGCTTAAGACATGATTTTTAGGGTAGAATAGCGAATATTCAATCGATTGCCCTATCTCGTGCCATTTGTGTTACCTTGGCCCGTTTTGGGTCTATTTGATGGTTTTCTAGTGTTTTTATGTTAGCACAGGTTTTTGCCGTCAAATAAAGTAGCCAAGGACGTGTCTAAGGCGTGGGAACCTCAAGGAATTGCATCAGAATCGATCCGAGGAGTCAATCGAGTCGAACCAAAGTCTGCCCGTTTTACAAAGGAATTTTCGCCGAAAATACCCTAGCATTTCCGGCGAAAATACATGCACAAAATCACTGATGCCGACTGAAGGAAGTTTTCGGCGAAAACCCCAAGTTTTCGACCAAAAACTATTAGACCAAAATTTACAGGAGAAATCAACCGGCGGACCATCCATTCACAATGGAATTTTCGCCGAAAATTCCTCAATATTTTGAGCAAAAATATCAGGCAAAATCCGGCTGAATTAGGGTTAAGTATAAATACTTAACCGGTGGCCCAAAATCAATATACCTCATAATACATCATAATCAGAACTTCAGAATTCTCTCAAGTTCTGGAGTAGAGAGTTTAGAGTTCGAAGAGCCGGAAAGAGATCGTGACGCCATCCCTTCCATCTTGAAGACTCAGAGCTAGGATTGCAGTCTACCGGAAGATCGAAGTTCTGCCAGAGTCATCTTAATTAGGTTTTTTCAGATACTTTTCTGTTCTTCCTTTGTATGATGAACTCTTTCTTTGTCTTGGATTCTTTTGTGATGAATATGCGTAGCTAAACTCTTAGAGCTTAGACTAGATGAACCCTAAGTGACCTAGGGCTTTAAAGCGGTCACGGATCGGCGGTGATTAGATTCGAAGTTCAATCAGTTTCCCTTTCATGTTTGATTTGTTCTTCATTGTTCATGTTTCTTGTCTGGATTGATCACCTAGATTAGATTCTTGTTAAGCTAGGGATAGAAGCGAACGCTCACCTTACTTTGGAACATCAAATTGAACAATTAACCTTATAATTGGAGCGTGCCTTTCGTAGGAACCAGTTAGGGTTAGTCCACTGCAAGAGTAACTCATAAATCATTAGTAATTCCACCAGTTAAGTTAAGTCGTTACGAGAGGCGACCGTACCCGGGCAACTAATTAATTCTGGTAGCTAGAACAGATAGAGTGAACGTTCGCCGGTCTTAAACCTAAGGGTAAGGAGTTATGGTGGTGTCTTAGAATTGATTGAATGAGAATCAAAATCTGCTGATCTGTTGATTGCCAATGCTCTGGGGAACGAAGGGGGATTCAAAGTCTAAGTTCGTCTGTCATCTCTATTTTAATCAACCAATTTCCAATCTGTCTTTAGTTTAAATTTTTAAATTTCTCTGCATTTCTTAGAATTAGAAGTCGTGGAACTCACACCACGCACAAAGTGCTTAAATCTGAGTAATTTGCCAGCTTATTTGAGTAGTCAATCATAGAAGACCCGTGGAATACGATCTACCCTAGCTTGTTAGCTTTGTTAGTTATTTGTTTGAACCTGAACAACGATCTTAGGTTCATCAGTATTCGTCGGCATTAGCTTTCCCGGCGAATTTAGGTACTGTAAGCTTGAGGCTGCTCACATCATCGTCGATGTCTTGGGGCGGCCTTCTGTCCCTCCAGTTCTGATCCTCGTGTGGTCCTTTTCTCTCGTACTTTTGTTCAGCCGCTCTTCTCTCCATTCTAGCTAAGGCTTCTTATAATGTAGCTAGGGTTTGGGTGATGTTGTGGACGTTGGCCTCCATGTTGTGGATTCTTTCATCTACCATGTTAGCTAGATACAACGAAAGCAAATATATCTACCCCTCTTCTTAAGATCAACCTATAATGCACGAATACTAGGGCAGGGTGACCTTTTTTTTTCTTTTTATTTCTGTCTCTTCTTTATATATTTTTCTAGATGACTTGTTGGCCACCGATTTTTCTTGCCTTACAAAGAACTCGGACAAAGAGAAAAATAGATGAAGTTTTCTAGCAAATTTTCTAAGCAACAAAGATAGGGTTTTCTCACCAGTTTTTAACAACGAAAGGTAAAGGGATATGAATTCAGGGTTTCAAACCTGAAGACTGGGATAGATTGGCGGTCCTAGTGTTGAACCTAGTCTCTGATACCAAAACTGATGTGAACCCTGTAGGCGGCTATCCTCAACCCACTCACCTCCTCGGATGAGGAACCTCGGCTCGGCTGCTACACGACCCTAACCACCGTTTGTCTTGAGAATCGGCTCTATGCTCACCTATGGATCCTTGGCGGATGAGTACTTGGACCCGTCGGTTGTAAATAACAGGGAACCCTAAGTGGCCAGTCGATTGGCTCCACGACAGAAGATGGTTGCTTCTGTTGATAACACTGTTCCCTAAGCTATGCACGAGAGAAAAAACTTAAAAGGATTGAGAACAAAAGTTCTGATTTGTATTTGATTTCGAAAAAGGTTGAATGCAAAGAGAGGCCGAAGCCTCTTATTTATACTAAGGAAATCGTGAACAGGCTCGATGATTCCTACTAGGAAAATAACTCCTAAATAATAATTAAATAAACTAGAGTCCTAAATAGACTACTAAAAGGATTAAAATATCCCTAAATAATTGAAAACTAAAAGGGAAATCCGAGTCCAACACTTAAAAGGGAATAAAAATAATAAACGTGCTCAAAACCCTAAATCGGCGGATCCGGCGGGTTTGCTCGGATTGATGCTCACGCGCGGTCCGGTTTAGGAAAGCCGCACCTCTTTTCATGTCGGGCTTGGAATTGGCGGCGGTGTCGGGTGCTAAAGCTGGGGAATGCACGGGGCTCCAAATGCTGGGCACCGCGGGGTCTGATGCTGATCCTGCTCGGGCTCCGGGGTTCTTGCTCGATCGGCCCGGTCGGTCCTTGATGACACTCGATTTGAAGTGATTATCAACCTCATTTAAGCAACATTTCTTGTCTTAAGACATGATTTTTAGGGCAAAATAGCGAATATTCACTCAACTGCTCTATCTCGTGCCATTTGCGTTACTTTGGCCCGTTTCGGGTCTATTTGATGGTTTTCTAGTGTTTCTGATGTGAACCGCTGCAACCGTGGGCAGACGACCCTAACCACCGCAAGTTGGAACGTGCAACGAGGTAGAAACCTTCGGGAACCGGGGCAGAATAGTACTTTGACCCGTCGGCTATATAACAGCCGAGAACCAGAAGTGTCCAGTCGAAGACGCCACGCCAAGAGATGGATGCTCTTGATGATAAGTCGATCCTTCAGTATCGCGTCATGCAAATACAATAAAGGTTTCAGAATAGAGTTCTTCCAAAGGGGGTTTATTTAATAAAAGTTGTTAGTACAAAGTGAGGCCGGCAGCCTCTATTTATAGGGAGGGAACAAGCTCTCCTCCCTAAAGTCTAACTCCTAAATAATAATAAAATAAAGAGTCCTATTCCTAAATAGTCTCATAAATCCCCTAAATAATCCTACTAAAAAGGAACAAACATAAAATATTAGTTGTAGTCTTTAAAGCAGAATAAAAGACCTAAATTAGGTCAAAAACCCTAATCCGGCCGTGTGTGGCGGTTTGGGCTGGTTGGCCGCGTGTAGCGGCCCGGTGGGCTTGGCTGGCCGGGCGGCGGCTTTGTGTCGGGTGGCGGTGGCGGGCCTGGTGCTTCGGGCTGGTTCAGTGGCAAGGGCCTTGTCCAAAAGACATGTTCTTCGTGGTCGGCTCCTTGGAATTCCTCTGATCGGACCGATTGCCAATTTAGGGTTCGGAGCTTCTCTCTCCTTGGGCTTTCTTCCTTTCTGCTTGGGCCTTCTTCTTTAAGCTTCAGGTAGACCTCCAAGTAGCTTCGGACGTAGCCCTCCGGGGTTAGCCCAAGTGTCATGCTTTGGGGCCACGGACTCCACTTCTTCTCAGGGCTCGGCTCAGGGTCAATCTTTGACAACTCTCCTCTTCGGGCCAAGGGTTCTTGGGCTCTCTTCCTTCTGTACTCCAGGAATGCTTCTAGAGGGTCACTCAAAGAATTGACTTCTTCCTCAGGGCTCCTAGAGGCCAGGCTAGGGGCAGGCTGAAGCTTCTCTTTGGTGCTAGGGCTCATACCCTCGGCCAACAACATGGCTTGGGACAACATTCCATTCCTTGGAGTCTTTCTACCTGCAAGTGAAGGATTTAGTCGATATTTCTTGTCATACCTTGGTTTTAGGGCTCGTGGACGGCCTTCCCTTGGATTCATTCGCTTCTTAAGAGGCCATAGGGTCTTGTCTCGGCCAGGTGACCCTGGTGGTGTGTAGGAGTACCGATTGGCTTCGGGGCAGCATTGTTGGATCATGTCAGTTTCCATGATAGCACAGGTTTGTGCCGTCATATAATGTAACCAGGGACGTGTCTAAGGCATTGGAGCCTTAAGGAACCGCACCAGAATCGATCCAAGGAGTCAATCAAGTCAACACAAATCCTGCCCGGTTTTACAAAGATGTTTTCGGCGAAAAGACCTAATGTTTTCACCGAAAATTCAAGAAGAAATCGTCAGAGCTTACAAGAATAAGTTTTCGGCGAGAAGTCAAAGTTCTCGCCGAAAACTCTAGGTGAATTTGGAATAGAAGAAATAGTCGAATCAAGCAGAGTTTTTAAAGGGAGTTTTAGCCGAATCTCCCCAAGTTTTCAGCGAAAACTTAGCTTCTTTCCAAGCCAATCGCGGACAACTATAAAAGAAGAAATCGCCGGCTATATACTTCATACTTACTTTTGGACAAAAATTCCAAGACTTAGACCAGAGAGAGAAAGAGTGAAAAGAGTTCGAGGAGCTAGGAAAGGATCATGACGCCATCCTTCCATCTCGGAGAGCCAGTGCTAAGAGTTGAAGATTCAGCAGATCGAAGCTTCACGGATTCGTCGAAATTAGGTTTTACAGTTCTTCTCTGTTTTTCCTACCTGAGATGTATTCCTTGTCCGTCTTTGATTCTCCTGTATTGAATATGAGTAGCTAAACTCGTAGAGCTTAGATTAGATGAACCCTAAGTGACCCAGGGCTTTAAAGCGGTCACGGAACGGCGGTGATTAGATTCGAAGTTCATTCAGTTTCTCCTTCATATCTGATTTGTTCTTTGTTCTCTGTGTTTCTTTTCTGGCACCTAGATTAGATTCTTGTTAAGTTGAGGATAGTAGCGAATGTTCGCCTCACTTTAAAACACCAAGTCAACAATTAACCTATTCATTGGAGCGTTCCTTTTGTAGGAACCAGTTAGGGTTAATCCACTTCAAGAGTAACTCATGAACCACTAGTAATTGCACCAATTAGTTTTGTCGGCCCAAGAAGCGACCGTACTCGGGCGACTAATTAATCTTGGTAGTTAGATCGGATAGAGCGAACGTTCGCCAGTCTTAAACCTAAGGGTAAGGAGTTATGGTGGTGTCTGTGAACTGAATGGATTAGAATTGAAAACTGCTGGTCTATTGATTGCCAATGCTCTGGTGATCTAAGGGGGATTCGAAGTCTATGCTTGCCTGTCGTCTGTCTGAGTCAAACAACCAATCTTTCCGCATTTTAATTTGTCACAGTTTCTTAGTCATGGTTTCTTTCACCGTGACTAATTAATCACGGTTTTATAAAACCGTACGAAATTAGTCACAGTTTAATGAAAACCGTGACAAATTAGTCACGGTTTAATGGAAACCGTGACAAAATTAGTCACGGTTTTATGAAACCGTGATAATTAGTCATGGTTTTATGAAATCGTGACTAATTTTGTCACGGTTTTAATGAAAACCGTGACAAAATTAGTCACGATTTTAGGAAACCGTGACTAATTTTGTCACGGTTTACATTAAAACCGTGACAAAACCATTTCGAAGAATGAGCCATATGCCACGTTGGCAATCCCTGCCATTCATTTCTTTCCTTTTTTTTGACATGATTCTTCTTCTTTCCTTCTTCTACTTCTTTCTTTCTTCTACTTCTTTCCTTCTCCTTTCCTTATTCTTCTGCCCCTTCTTCTTTCTTCCCTTACTCTTTCCTTATTCTTCATCCCTCCACAACTTCCTCTGCCCCTTATTCTTCCCTTCATCTCCAGCAATAACTTCCTCTACACTTCTTCTTCCCTTCATCTCCGGCCAAATTTACTATCCCACACCGCCGCTGCCGCATCTCCGACGAGATCTCAAGCCACATCTCCGGCCACAACTCATAGCAGTCACCACACGGCCACACCACATCTCCGGCCACAACCCAGAAGCCAGCCGCCGGACCGCTCCGTCTTCTCTATGAAATCGGCGGATCAAATCCAGATATGAAAATGGAGACGACGGTGGCAGTGGCGGTCGATGGAGGAGAGGCGGCGGTGGTGGTAGATGGGGGAGAGGCGGCGGCGGCAACGGTGGTCGAAGGCGATGGCCGCAGCAGTCGAAGGCGATGGCGGCGGCGATCGAAGGTGACGGCGGTCAAGGCGATGGCGGCGGTGGTCAAAGGCTACGGCGGCTGCGGTCAAAGGCTCGCCGGTTGCTCCGTGGCTGATCGAAGAAGAAGAGGGACGAAACCTGCAAAAATAATACTTAAAGTGACCAAACGAAGAATATAAGAATTTAATTGATTAAGTTGTATAACTGGAAAAGTTGGGGTTTGCTCTTGAAATTTTTTACAAATTTGGGATTATTACAGAGTTGGTCATTAATTATAATAAGTTGACAATTTAAATTTGAGTGACTGATTTGTATAACGAAAGGAATAAAAATGGTACCTTTTGTTAACCTTATAAGTGTATGGTTTAAATTGCGAAAAGGAAGGAGTTAAGGGTTTGAAACTATAATTCAAGAACATTATAAATTCCGTCACTGGAAAGTTTAAGCTTACAATTTGGTCATTAGTATTTGTCACGGTTTCACTAAAAACCGTGATAGAATTTAGTCACGGTTCTTAAAGAAACCGTGACTAAAATGGACCAAATTAGTCACGGTTCGTATGGAAACCGTGACTAAATTTGTCACGGTTTTTGGTGAAATCATGACTAAATTTAGTCACGGTTTCACTAAAAACCGTGACTAAATTTAGTCACGGTTTCTTTAAGAACCGTGACTAAATTTTTGTCACGGTTTCACCAAAACCGTGACAATTTTGGTTCATTTTAGTCACGGTTTCTGTAACCGAGACTAATTTTTTTAGTCACGGTTTTTACCGTGACTAAAGGTGAAAAAAGCCGTGACTAATGGTGTATTTTCTTGTAGTGTTCATATTTGATTTGTTCTTTGTTCTCTGTGTTTCTTTTCTGGCACCTAGATTAGATTCTTGTTAAGTTGAGGATAGTAGCGAATGTTCGCCTCACTTTAAAACACCAAGTCAACAATTAACCTATTCATTGGAGCGTGCCTTTCGTAGGAACCAGTTAGGGTTAATCCACTTCAAGAGTAACTCATGAACCACTAGTAATTGCACCAATTAGTTTTGTCGTCGCAAGAAGCGACCGTACTCGGGCAACTAATTAATCTTGGTAGTTAGATCGGATAGAGCGAACGTTCGCCAGTCTTAAACCTAAGGGTAAGGAGTTATGGTGGTGTCTGTGAACTGAATGGATTAGAATTGAAAACCGTTGGTCTGTTGATTGCCAATGCTCTGGTGATCTAAGGGGGATTCAAAGTCTAAGCTTGCCTGTCGTCTGTCTGAGTCAAACAACCAATCTTTCCGCATTTTAATTTCATTTCAGTTTATCTTGCATCCTAGTATAGAAGTCGTGGAACTCACACCACGCACAAACTGTTTGATACTGAATGGAAATTGCCAACACATTTGAGTAAGCAAGTAGAAAAGGCCCGTGGAATACGATCTGTCCTGCTTTGTGCTTGACAGTTATTTGATAAACCTGTTTACAACGTTCATCAATTGGTGCCGTTGCCCGGGGAACTCTTCTATTTAGTTGAAAGAAGAGTTGGCATTTTTGTTCTTCTACCTTTCCATATTTCATTTTCCATCACACTTCGATTTTACACCGATTGTGTTTGTTTTTTTCCCTTGTAGATTATAGCAGGTATAGGATCAAATCACTCCCGTTTCATCCTTCCCTACCGCAATGGCTGCTCCAAAGAGTCTTGCATACTATAGTAAGCCGAGCGCAACTAACGTTCGGTCTTCCATCACTGTGCCTTATAATGACGACGATCCTGACTATGAGATCAAGATCCCCTTCCTGGGACTAATCTCTAGGGATGTGCAATTCGAAGGAAAGCCAGATGATAATCCTTGCACACATTTATCTGACTTTCTGGTTGTCTGTGAAACTTTCAAGACTGGGAACCTCAACAAGAACGCTCTATGCCTTCGAGCCTTTCCATTCTCTCTTAGAGGCGCGGCTAAAAGATGGCTTAGTGGCAAGGCACCCGGTCATTACACTGATTGGGAGACTTTAGCTCAAGATTTCGTTGAGGAGTACTTCCCTCCATCAAGGACAACTGGCTACAAGGATAGCATCTCCAGGTTTACTCAGAAAGAAGATGCAAGCTTATACGACACTTGGAATGAATTCCAAGAACTTCTCTTCAACTGTCCTCACCATGGGTATGAACAAAGGCAGCTGGCTGAATTCTTTGCTCGCGGTATGCGTGAGGAATCTGCAAAGTTGGTCAACTCCCTAGCTGGGGGAGATTGCACTGCTCTTACGCCTCATGATGCTCTTCTTCATTTTGCCAGCTATGCTTCAAAGTCAAGAAACTGGGAGAGACAGAGAGAAAGTACCAAGAGTCAGATGAGCATTGCAAATCAAGTCAAAACAGAAGTTGAAAAACATCTTAAAGTAATTGGCGTACCCCTCGATTCCCTGATAGCTACTGTCTTTTCGGCTGATTGTGGATGGTGCTCATAACGGTGGAAGCTGCCTTAACTTCGGTAAAACAGATGACTGGTCTTCAGAAGAGGTGAACTTCATTAGTCAAGGCTTCACCAACAATCAGAAAGGCTACACCAATTACAGGAACTACCAACCGTAGGGTGGTCAGAACCAAAACAACCGATTCTCAAAATCATACCAAAAACCTCCTGGATTCATTGGAGGACATCAACAGTCTTGAGCAAAGCCGTATTACAATAGAAATGAGGTCTACGAGAAGAAGTTCGATCGAATCATGAGCAGACTCGACGAACATGACAATCAATTCAAAGCTCAAGCTGCACTCAATCAAGGACAAATGGCTCAGAGCCAAAGAGTGGAAGATGCGATAAACAATGTGACTAGATTATTGACTAGCGACCCTTTCCTTAATGAAGCAGCATCTCATGGCGACCTCAGTGTTAGGAGCGAACAAGCTCAAGCCATCACCACCAGGAGTGGCAAGCAGACAGTTGATCCAAAGGCTGTAGAACCGTACATGATACCAGATGCTACTGCCATAAATATGCCAGAGATTGAAGATATCACAGAAGAGGAAGAAGTAACACCGACTCCTCCTCCCAAGACAGCTCCTGAGCCTGTCTTAGCACCATATATACCTCAGATTCCTTTTCCAAAAGCTGCGATGAGCAAAGCCAAGGATCACAACACCCAGTATAAGAAGTGGTATAACGTTCTCAAGAATGCAGAGATCAAGATACCAGTAACTGAAGCTGTAGAGATCATGCCACCACTTGGAAAATTCTTTAAAGATCTCGTGAAGAAGGTGAAGAACGGAGAGGCGTACTCTGTCACCCTCACCAATGAATGTGCTTCTCTCTTCGGTAGCCTATCTCCTATGCGACAGCCGCCGCCACCGCCAGTTAAATGTTCTGATCCCGGTCCTTTCACATTACCATGCATAATAAATGATATTAAAATTGAGCATAGTCTAGCTGACTCTGGTGCCTCTATTAATATTATGCCTGTTTATCTTTATGAGAAGTTAAACCTAGAAAACTGAAACCGCTTACTCTGCATCTCGTGTTAGCCGATAGGTCTGTCAAACTGCCTAGGGGTATAATAGAAGATGTAGTTGTTCGCTGTGGCCCTTTTACTATTATTGCAGATTTTGTTGTTATGGATACCCATGAATTAGACGGAACGCTTATCTTGGGTCGACCTTTCCTGACAACCGCCAGTGCAAATATCAATTGCAAACAAGGCTTGTTAACCTTAAGTGTAGGACATGATAGCGTTACTTTCCGCATTAGGGATAGCATGAGATATTCTGCAGCTCAAGATGGTAAATGTTATACTGTTGATGTTATGGAGTTGGCCATGGCCAACTTCATTACTAACGCTTTATCTAGTGATCCACTAGAGTTGTGTTTGATTTCAAGATTTGAAAATGCGTTAGAAGATCAAGAGCAGCGCCTATGGCATAACTAATTAGACGACCGAAAGACGACATCCACAACCACTTCTGCGCCGCCCCATATTGAACCAGCTTCAAGTCGGATCACCACTTCATACAAGAACCCTCCAGAAATCACATTGAAGGAACTCCCCAACCACCTAGAGTATGTATTTCTGGGGAAGGAATGTCAGTTGCCAGTCATCATCAACTCAGCTTTATCTCTCGAGCAGAAAGAGCAACTGATCATATTACTAAAGAAGCATGTCCGAGCTATAGCCTGGAAATTAGCCGACATTAGGGGCATCTCCAAGACCTTCTGCAAACATCGGATAGTCAAAGATGAAGAGTTCAAGCCAGTCAGACAACCGCAACGCCGACTAAATCCTTTGATGCAATAAGTTGTGAAGAAGGAAGTCCTAAAGCTCTTGGATGCCAATATTATATACCCTATTGCCGACAGCCTTTGGGTTAGTCCAACTCAGGTTGTTCCAAAGAAAGGAGGTATTACAGTCATCCCTAATCAGAACGGCGAGCTCATCCCCATTCGCACGGTTACCGGGTGGAGAGTCTGCATCGACTATCGACGCCTTAATGACGCTACAAAGAAGGATCACTTCCCACCGCCGTTCATTGATCAGATGCTAGAGAGGTTGGCTGGTCATGATTACTACTGTTTCTTAGATGGGATGTCTGGCTACTTCCAAATCCCTATCGAGCTCGACGATCAAGAAAAGATGACCTTCACATGCCCTTTTGGTACGTTTGCTTATCGTCGTATTCCCTTTGGTTTGTGCAATGCTCCTGATACTTTTCAAAGATGCATGCTTGCTATATTCGGAGATCTAGTAAAGAACGTGGTAGAGGTATTCATGGACGACTTCTCTGTCTATGGCGACTCATTTTCAAAGTGCCTGACTAACTTGGACAAGGTACTAGCCCGCTATGAGGAAACCAACTTAGCTCTTAGTTGGGAGAAATGCCACTTTATGGTTACAGAAGGCATTGTTCTTGGCCATAGGATCTCCAAGCTCGGAATAGAAGTCGATCATGCCAAGCTTGAAACCATCGCTAGTCTACCGCCACCAACTTTGGTCAAGACAGTTCAAAGCTTCCTTGGCCATGGTGGATTCTACCGGAGATTCATCAAAGATTTCTCCAAGATCACTCTTCCAATGACCAAGCTTCTAGAGAAAGAAACCCCTTTCGTTTTTGACAAGGCATGTCTTGAAGCCTTTGAGATCCTGAAGACTAGACTCACCACCGCACCGATCCTCACAACACTAGATTGGAATCTTCCATTTGAAATCATCTGCGATGCCAGCGACTTTGCCGTTGGCGCTGTTCTTGGGCAGAGAAAAGAACAGAGGTTTCATCCCATCTATTTTGCTAGCAAGTCGCTTAACGACGCTCAAAGGAACTACACTACTACAGAGAAGGAGCTCTTGGCTATTGTCATTTCCTTCGATAAGTTCAGACAGTACCTGGTTCTCTCACACACCATCATCTATACCGATCACGCTGCTTTGCGCCATCTCCTAGCCAAGCAGGACTCGAAGCCAAGGCTTATTCGATGGATCCTCCTTCTCCAAGAGTTCGACATAGAGATTAAAGACAAGAAGGGAGCTGAGAACCTAGCAGCCGATCACCTTTCCCAACTTGAGGAATCACAAACAGGTAAGTCTACTACTACTCCCATCAATGATTCTTTCCCTGAAGAGTTGTTGCGTGTTGAAATCTATGAACAGGTCAATAGCATAGCCATCGAGCCCTGGGCAATCACTCACGCTCAAGAACTAAGTAACGCAACTGATTCGGACGAGTCCTGGTACGCCACCGTAGCTAATTATCTCTCTCGTGGCATAATACCCCCTGGACTGGATTACAATGCACGCAAGAAGCTCATTAAAGAAGCCAAGTCTTACTTCTGGGATGAGCCTTTCCTATACCGTATTAGTACCGACGGGATGATCCGGAGGTGCGTCTCTTACATCGAGGTCGCTGACATCATGCGTAAGTGCCATGAAGGTCAGTTTGGAGGATACTTTGGCGGCAACCGCACTGCGAAAAAGGTACTCGAAACTGAATTTTACTGGCCTTGTATATTTAGCGATTGTGACACTTTTGCTCGTCATTGTGATGCATGCCAACGATCAGGTAACCTTTCTAACCATAATGAGATGCCTCAAATTATTTCTTTAACTGTTGAAATTTTCGATGTTTGGGGAATTGATTTTATGGGACCTTTCACCTCCAACGGAAACAAGTACATTCTTGTTGCCGTTGACTATGTTTCTAAGTGGGCTGAAGCTGAAGCTTTACCCACCAACGTTTCAAGAGTGGTAGGACGGTTCCTTACACGTCTCTTCACGTGTTTTGGTTCACCACGCCTCATCATAAGCGAAAGGGGTACCCACTTCCACGGACACTTCGACCGGGTGTGCAAACGCTTTGGCGTCACCCACCGAATGTCCACTGCTTATCACCCTCAAGCTAACGGTAAAGCGGAGGTGACAAACCGTGAGCTCAAGCGGATTCTTGATAGGACAGTTGGCTGGTCTCGCAAGTACTGGTCATCTAAGCTTAATGATGCCTTATGGGCATATCAAACTGCCTACAAGACTCCCATCAGTACCTCACCGTATCAACTGGTCTATGGCAAGGCATGCCATTTACCGGTTGAGCTTGAGTACAAGGCGTTCTGGGCTACTAAAGAGTTAAATATGAATTATGCAGTAGCAGGGAGTATGCGCCACGATCAGATTGCTGAGCTTGAGGAGCATCATCTTCACGCGTACTGGTGAACGTGTCGTTGTGATGCGTTCAACAAATAAACTAACAAAGCTAACAAAAGCTAGGGTAGATCGTATTCCAAGGGTCTTCTAAGATTGACTACTTCAAAACTAGCAAAATACTCGAATGTAAACACTTCATGCGTGGTGTGAGTTCCACGACTTCTAACTCTAAGAAGTGCGGAGAAAATTAAAAATTAAACTAAAGCAGATTGGAAATTAGGGTTGAAAACAAGGATGACAGACGAACTTAGACTTTGAATCCCCCTTCGTTCCCCAGAGCATTGGCAATCAACAGATCAGCGGATTTCGATTCTCATTCAATCAATTACTAAGACACCACCATAACTCCTTACCCTTAGGTTTAAGACCGGCGAACGTTCGCTCTATCCGTTCTAACTACCAAGATTAACTAGCCGCCCGGGTACGGTCGCCTCTCGCAACGACTTAATTAACTGGTGCAATTACTAACAATTTATGAGTTACTCTTGCAGTGGATTAACCCTAACCGGTTCCTACGAAAGGCACGCTCCAATTATAAGGTTAATTGTTCAATTCGATGTTCTAAAGTAAGGCGAGCGTTCGCTTCTATCCTTAGCTTGACAAGAACCTAATCTAGGTGATCAATCCAGACAAGAAACATGAACAAGGAAGAACAAATCAAACATGAAAGAGAACTGATTGAATTTCGAATCTAATCACCGCCGATCCGTGACCGCTTTAAAGCCCTGGGTCACTTAGGGTTCATCTAGTCTAAGCTCTAACGAGTTTAGCTACTCATGTTTATCACAAAAGAATCTAAGACAAAGAAAGAGTTCATCATCCAGAGGAAGAACAGAAAAGAATATGAAAAACCTAATTTAGACGACTCTGACAAACTTCGATCTTCCGTAAACCGCACTCCTAGCTCCGATTCTCCGAGGTGGAAGGGATGGCGTCACGATCTCTTTCCGGCTCTTCAAACTCTAACTCTTCGCTCCAGAACTTCAGAGAATTCTTCGAATTCTGATTTCAAAAAGTATATTATGATGTATCTCTTATTTGGGCTGCCGGGTTAAGTATTTATACTTAACCCTAATCAGCTGGATTTCTTCTATTATTTTCGCCGAAAATATTGAGGAATTTTTGGCAAAAATTCCTTTGCAAATGAAGGGTCCGCCGGCTGATTCTCCTGAACTTCTTTCTCGGTTCGAAAACTTAATCCTTTCGCCGAAAATTCCTTCAGCTGCCAATAGCGGATTTGTGAACATATTTTCGCCGAAAATACAAGGGTATTTTCGGCGAAAATCCCTTTGTAAACCTGGCAGGGATTTGTTTGAACTTGGTTGGCTCCTTTGATCGATCCCGGTGCAATCCTTCGAGATTCCAACGCTTTAGACACGTCCTTGGTTACTTATTCGATGGCAAAAAACCTGTGCTAACGTAAAAACACTAGAAAACCATCAAATAGACCCGAAACGGGCCAAGGTAACACAAATGGCACGAGATAGGGCAATCGATTGAATATTCGTTATTCTACCCTAAAAACCATGTCTTAAGCAAAGAAATGTCGCTTAAATGAGGCTGATAATCACGTCAAATCGAGTGTCATCAAATACCCCACACTTAAGCTTTTGCTTGTCCTCAAGCAAATTGAATAGAAACGCTCATGTTCATAAATGATAAGATCGATTAAATTGGAGCTCAATCAAACACGATGAATTATTAGACAGCTAATTCCTAGAACAAGAAACCTAACATGCATACAGATCAGCCAAACTATCTGGTCTCACTAATCTACTGCACACGACAAGTAATTATCAACCAATTATGCACGAATTTGACCTGACCGACCAGACTCCTCACACAGGAAATATTTAGTAAAATGGGGAACTCTCGCTCTCTGTGTTTAAGGACGTGTTTCTGCTCTCGATCATTTTCTGTTACCGAATTCTGTCATAGGTTTGCAATTCGACCACATCTCCACCACTGTGACAACACGAGTATCTAGTCAAGAAGGACTTCCCTGCTAGGATCGTAATGAAATCTACACTACTTGGGTTTATGATGCGATGGATGATGGGAATGTATGATGATGGCTTGGTGCGGTGTAGCTTTCGACTAACTTCCCTCGAATCTAATCTATGGCTTCCTACCGTCTAACCAAACACAGGTGGAATGATGAACGCTCGTCCTATGATACCCTCAAACAACCTAGCACTTATTCTTTTTCTTTACACAATTTTTTTCTTTCTTTTCAACTTTTCTTTTGACTTCGTTCTTCCATTTGTAGGGAGAAGAACGTTTTATTGAACTAGAAACTTCGAAACTTTTCTGATTTTTCTTTTCTTCAATTTTTTTTTTTCAAAATTTTCTTTCTTTTCTTACTTTACTTTTTTTTCTTTTGTGCCGATTTTCTTTTAGTTGCTAGAGGGGTTTACACGTCTGGACATATTAGCTAAGACCACCTGTTTAATGGCTATAGGCAGGTTACCACAAACTGACTTCCGGTACGTCAATCTAGAACTACAACCACAGGGGATCAACGGGGAATGAAAGAAATGGGAACTGGCTGTAATGTATTATCGAACCGAAAGAACAGGCCAATCTCAAGGGTCTAAACCTAATGGATTTATCGTTTGGTAGGCTATCTGGCTTAGTAGCTGAATCTAGGTGCCCCTATCCTTCTAGAACTCGTGTCATCGTGTGGTCTCGAGTAGGTCTCATGCAAATTCTAACTCATTCAAGCAAACAGAAAACTACTCAGAAAGAATTAAAATTGCAAGTTACGTGCAGTGGATCAAAAGCTCATAGTTGGTTTGCTAGTCGGATTCGGTCATTTTCATGCAATCAAGGCTACAAACTACAAGTGTGATTTAAAAATTTTTGTTTTGACCAGGCAATTTAGCATCAAAGTATACAAGTTAGTTCTCAAGTTCTAGGTTAAGCAGTCTAAGCATCATTATGAAGGGTTAAACAACAACTTAACATCAAAAATCAAGAACTGAGCCATTCTAATGCTAGAGAGACTGGAATGGAATCACGAGGCACACACAAAACACAATCAAGGGCAATCAAGTTCATGCAAGGTTCTCTAGCATCCTACCCCACACTTAAATCAGACTGTGTCCTCACAGGACTAATTCTAGAGTTCAGAGTGAAGTAGAAGAACCTGAACCGAGATGATTGGTGTAGGGGATGAGCACGGGTCCTCGGAGCGGAGGGAATCTACCGAAACGAAGCAAAGGGAATCTCCCTACTGCCTACAAAACAAAAACAAATGAAACATAAAAAGGAAACCGGGACAATTGTCCCGGATCCACACAGAAAAAAGTTGGATCGAAATCCGAAAAGAATAAATAAAAAGAAAGGACAAGGAAAAGGATACCACCTAATCATGGCTGGTCAGGAGTGTCGGGGGGTGGAAAGTGGAGGTGCTCGCCGAGCTGACGTTGCCACGCCAGCTGTGCCTCATACCGCCTGTCGGCGCGGCGCATATGCTGCTGTATAATAGTCCATCTCGCCTCCTGAGTGGCGTTGTCGGTGATGCGCCACTCCTGCAGTCGCTCAAACAGCTCTCCAACATCCGCGGGGTGGTGTCGGGGCTGTTGGGGAGGCACCTGGTATGTATCTGGGATGTGCGGCGGCGACTGGCGAGCATACCCTGCCTGGTGGTGTTGCAAGGGTATATAATCTTGGAATTCTGGCGGCGGCTGGGGCTGTTGCTGCTCAGCATCATCTTCTTCCTCCGACTCGACCACAGGCTGGAGTGGAGGATCTGCTGCTACTTGGGGACTGAGATCCAACTCTAAGTCGTACTCAACTGCTAAGTCTCCTCCAACGGTCCTAACTTGGCGTTGTGGAATGTTCGGGCCATATTCATGGCTGATGCCGAAGGAGATGATGAGCTGACCTATGAAGTTACCCCCCAGGAGTCTGCGAGGTGGCGTCCGCCTCTTAGTCTTCTGGCGGAAGATGCGAGCCAGCACCCAGCCGGAGTGAAGAGGGTAGCTCTCTCGAATGGCTTGAAGAAGCATAAGCCCCTCCTTGAGGAAATGGTGGCGATCCTTGTCTGGAACATACAAAAGCGATCTACGCCAAACCATATGAATAAATTTAAAGAGTGGGTGAGAGAGGGCCTTAACTGAGTCATGGCCGGTGAGGCGATCACCAGGCACTCCAGTCATATGGCTCCAGAGGGCGTGGTACTCCTCGTCGTCATCATCGTCGCCCCAGCCTAGGTGATGATCATGATAATGCTCGTAGGGGATGCCTATATGAGCAGCAAACTCATCGTAGGTGAGCTGCCTGTACACCCCACCCAGATAGAAGGTCACAACCTTTTGGCACTGCTTCCTCTTGTGCTCATCCAGATCAAAGGTTGCCCAGAACTCCTGTAGAGCAATGTCTGGGAAATCGGCAGCTATGGTGGTCAGCTCTAGGAGACCGGCCGGTGCTAGGGCGTCATGCACATTCCGGTGGTAGTCCTCGTCGTGCTCGGAGAGGGACTCCATGGAAAGAGGGCGCACGTCAGCTCTACGAATGTGCTGGATCTTCTGGAAGGACTCGAAGTAGAAGTCAGGTAGACGAGCTAGAGGGCGATGGTATCCAGCCCGGCGGGGTAATGCTGGAGGAGGGCCCTGAACGGCGGGTGTGACGGGAGCGGCAGCTCCGGAGCTCGAGGCGCCATCAAGCCGCGCCTTAGTCCTGCGCTCATAAGTGGTGTTCCTAAAACCAGAGCAAAACCAGATTAGTCAACTAAAACCCTACCCCACACTTAGTAGAAAAACTCAATTTCACAAAGAAATGAGGGAAATCGAGTGGGGGTAAGCAAAGCCGATTAACCGGTAATCACAAGCAATGAAATGCATGCTTAGGAACAACCAGAATTGAATAGTACAATCAGAGTTCAAAAAGTCAAACCGACATTCAAAAAGTCAACATTAAAGCATATTGAACCCTAATCATGGCAAGACTATCACAACGGGGAAATTGATGGCATAATATGATCTTAGATGGAAAACACAATGATATGAACGAGAATGAGCACATCAGGCAGCCAAATGATCACAACAATTCAAAGTCAAACCGACATTTTCTCAAAAGGCAACATCACAATGAATCAATCCTATGCATCGCAACACATGATCAAATGATATGGAAATTAAGCACGAAACTCCCTAAACATGCTAGAACAGTTCAACAAGTTCAGCTAACCTAGTTCTCACGAAATCAGTCGGCACGCAAATCGAGGCAAACCGAAAAGTCAACCGAAAGTCAACCCCGACGAAATTCAGCAATCCATATGTCAAAAGATTCGTATTGAAAAGTTCTACAACTTACCTTGAAGCCATGGATGCTAAAAATGAACGGTTTGGGAGGAATCGGTGAAAAATTGGAGATTCTAGGGTTTGGGAGAACTAGAGCTGTAGAGCTCCGATTCGGCTGTTCTAGGGCTCAAAACGATCGGAAAAGAGAGGGGAGTTGAGCGGCGGCAGTCGGTGGCAGGCGGCGGCGGCGGCGGCAGTTTTGAAAAGGGTGGTGGCGGCGATTATTTTGAAAAACAAAGGGGAGGGTTATTTTTCGGGTTTGGAACGAAAATGGCAAGTGAGAGAGAGGGTCTGAATTTTTTAAGTGGAGGATTGGGTGGTTTTCAAAAGGATTTTCGGCGAAAATAAAATGGTATTTTCGCCGAAAGCAAACGCTCAAATGCACTGCCGATTTTTAAAGATCATTTCGCCAAAAATTCCCATATGTTTTCGCCGAAATTAAGAGTTAAAATCACTGCCGGTTTTCAAATAGATTTTCGCCGAAAACACTCAACTTTTCGAACCAAAAATATGAAACAGGAGACAGGGTTCAAAAATTCAAAAAGCGATTTCGCCGAAAATAGGAGTGATTTCGCCAAAAATTTTGAACTACTCGGGTGAAAATATTTTCGCAAATCCGGCCAACTTCATAAAATCACAGTTAAATCCACAAAAATCAAAACGACCTCAATCAACTTGCGACTGACACTACGACACGCAGTCTACACACGAAAAATAAGAAAACAAACAAACTGACACGTTTGGCTCCCCCGAACCGACTCTAAAACACTAAGGTTGACACAAATCAAAAACAGACTCCAGCCGTGGGTTGCCTCCCACGAAGCGCTCTTTTATTAACGTCCTTGAGCTGGACGATACTTGGACGGTATTCGGAGACATCCCAACTCAGATTCTCCTTAACGCTCGCGTCGGAGTTCATGAAGTACAACTTCGGGACTTCTCCGGTAAGCGTGAATCTCTTGCCGTTCGCATGCAAGAGCTTGGTACGTCCATCGGGAAGATGATCAATGATCTTGAATGGTCCGAACAGCTCTCTGGAGAGGTCATCCTTCATGAGTGTTACGATGGAAGGAATGAGGACTGTCGGCTTCTTCTTTTCTTTTATCTCCGGCTTGGTATCACCAGGATCGGTGATCGTCAGTATTTCTTTAGGAGATGCTTTCGGCTTCTCCCTCCATACTTGTTCCGGCGCCGGTTTCTTGGAACGATTTGATGGTGCAGCTGGCTCGGTGGAAGACGGCGGAATTTTTGGCCTCCAGACCATTTGGGTCTTCGTCTTCTTGTTCTTTCCCCGAGGTCTGCTCGGTTTTGTGCTCGGTGGCTTAGAAGAGGCTTGCAGTTCCTTCTTCTTCTTGAGCGGCTTCTGAACCGAAGTTTCTGGCTTCTTCTTAATAACCTGTTCAATATCTGCAGCAACTAGAGACACTGGAAGAAGCATTAGTAACGGAGTTGACTGGAGTCAACTCCACAGTTTCAATAGCTAGGCAGTGAGATTCTTCATTCTTAGAGTCATATTTCATGCCATCTTTAAGACGGAACGTTTTCATTTCTTTACCGACCCTTAGAGTTAAAGAACCATTTGGAACGTTAATATTCATTCCAGTAGTAGCCATGAAAGGTCGACCTATGAGAATGGTAGAATCATCCGTACTAGTATCCATAATCACATACTCAGCTAAGAACGTGAACGGACAACATTTAGTAACAACGTCTTTAATCTCTCCCTTAGGGGTTTTAAGTGATCTATCATCAAAGACAAGTTGCATACTAGGCGGTTCAAGTTCTCCTAGGTTCAGTTTTTCAAACAGGCTCATAGGCATGACATTAACAGACGCTCCTAGATCAACTAAACAACGTTCAATCTCAACATCATTAATGACCAAAGGTAA